>OY744566.1:6152911-6333911 GCA_963556235.1 Cryptophagus acutangulus | reverse complement strand
TTAAGCAAATTTCAAGGTAAATGGCTAATTACATCTATCTAAATTACTCAAAATCGATCAAACTGGCTAAATCGGTACAACATAACCTTACAACAAATGTAAACATATCCTTAATTTCTAGGTTCCAAAACTAAAAATAAACCATAAAGGTGCGTTTCTAAAGCGATTAAATCCTAGGTAAGTTGTCGAATATCAATAATAACCAGTTTTATTTACTTTTCTTATTTTTAGGTTTGAATCCCGACAAAAAGGTTACGGTTCAAAATAAAACCGTAACACTCTATTTTACCAAAATATTGAAGTCCAAAAATAATCCATTTTAGAACATTTTGGGTACTGCATAATTATTTAAAAATGATAAATTATTTCTACTGTTTATTGTAGAAATCAAATTAAAATAAAACCATATCAAAAAAACATAAAGCCTTAACTGAAAAAAAACAAAAACAACTAAATACTATGTTTATGTATTAAAAATTAAGGCTGGGCATGAAAACCGGTTAACCGATAGATCGGTTAAAATTAGATTCGAAAACCGCGGTTACGGAAACGTGATAACCGACACCGATCGATTGGTCGGTTTTCGGTCGGTTTTTAGTCGGTTTTCGAAGAAACCGGAAAATCGATTTTCGATAAACCGATTTTCGAAATATCGATTGTTGAAAAACCGATTTTCGAAAACCGATTTTCGAAAAAACGATTTTCGAAAAACTGATTTTTGAGAATACCGATTTTAGAAAAAACGATTTTAGAAAAATCAATTTCTGATCATTTAAGCATTTTAATTCTAGTTTTTTAGTACGTCTCAGGTCATGATAAGAAAAAAGACAAACACTTACCGTACCGATACAGTTTCTAGCTTTTTGAGTTTTTTCTTCTTTGCTACGATTGGTCCTACAATTGCTGCGATTGATCAGACAATTAGAAATAGAAAATGGAAACTTGAAAACCACAAATCTCATTTTATCGATTTTTTGTCTTTCCCTAAAGTCGTCGATGTCGCTCTTTAATCTAAACAAAAGTCGCACTGTAGCACTATGAGACATATCCATCGATACCACAACCATATCTGTACGACTTTCCACTACCGAATGATATGCAAAATTGACTATATATAATATTTTTCTGTAGAAAAATAAAAGTTTGGTTTTTGACCAACCGATCGGTTTTCGACTGACCGATCGGTTTTTGACCGAACGATCGGTTTTTGACCGACCGAACGATCGGTTTTTGACCGAACGATCGGTTTTTGACCGATCGGTCATTTAGTCGACCGGTTATAGTCGTTCGGTCACAGAAACAATTGAAACTCGGTTTTTTCGAAATCGGTCATCACTTTCTATAACCGATAATCGAAAAAAAATGTGAAAATGCCCAGCCTTATTAAAAATATAAAATATATAATTTCAAGGGTCAAATGTTGGTCATACAATGGGCCTACATCGGGGGTGTGACATAGGCGGTGTGATCAAAGGCCGGTGTGACATATTGATCTAGGGCCGACATCAAAGGCCATCATATGGCCGACTCGGCATACATACACGAAAGTTACGTCTGCCCGCTGTAATTTTGATTGCTGGGAAGTTCTAAACTGTTGGTTGAAGTTCTAAACTAGAGGTGGTGGCGTTCTGATTGCTGTGCTTAATAATCTTTCGTGCTCCGCACTCTCTCACTTCAACAACCCAGCTTTTGAAGATATTTGAATTCGAATCTAAGTCAGCAAATTGGATCTGATTTTATGCTCCGTCTATTTTTCTCCTAAATCAGACGTAATTGCTTATGAGTCATTAATTGCTACTTTGGAAAATTATAGAAATAAATATTCTAGTGCTAAATTTATCATTTGTGGTGGCTTCAACCCCCCCGACATTTCTTGGGTTGATGAGGACAATCAACTGGTTCCAGTCAACTTTCCTAACTCAATGTCTGAAATTTTACTGGAAAATATATACTTCATGGAATTTTCTCAAATCAACACAATTCTAAACTCTTCAGGAAATCTGCTGGACTTAGTGTTTGTCGATGATAGTGTTAATCTATCAGTTAAAATCTCGGACTGAAAAAGTCTTCTAAGTATTGATCAATGCTACCTTAGTTTTGTTTCAAACACCGAACATTTGATACCTTCAGATATTAAGCACTTTTGGTGTTACATAAAAAATCTTAAAAAGACTCAGGCATGCCTAAGGTCATGAAGCTGTATGATGCTGAATTTGATGACCCTAAGGATATTGCCAATGCATTTGCTACCCACTTCCGTTCTTGCTACTCAACTCATCATAATGTCAACACATCTTTTATTGGTGACCATGGTTGGACTTCTCAAATACTGGCAACACATAATTTTACTGCTGAGGAAATACTTCACAAACTAAATACTCTCAAAGCAAAAACGAACAGCGGTCCAGATGGTATTCCTCCTATCGTTCTAAAAATGTGCTCTACTAGTCTTGTTGCTCCTTTGCTAAAAATGTTTCAAAGCCCTTTCGACAGTGGTATTTTTCCCGATCTCTGGAAAAAGTCTACTCTACTTCCCATATACGAATCGGGTGACAAGAACAACATTAAAAACTATAGAGGTATCTCAATGATCTCATGTATTCCAAAAGTCTTTGAATCCATAATAACTTTCAAAACTTTAAACATTGTATTGCGGACCAACAACGTGGATGGTAGAGAATGCTGAGCTACTTGACCTGCGTGAGATTGGGTTGAAATTGCGTGAGTTTGTGTTGGACGACTCCAGCAGGGTGAATAAGGCCTCTGCCAAGTTTATACTTGACAGGGTCGCAGAAATGGAGGATGTATGTCTCAGAATCATGCTAGACCGTGAGCGAATTACGGGAAGGTTTGAGGATAAAGAGAAGAGTGTACGGGAACTAAGAGCGAGAAGGAAGGTAAGGGAGAGAGCAGCGCCCTTATCCTTCGCGAATGTTGCAAGTATGAATGCAAGTAGCAGTGCGAAAGTTTCAGTACAAGGCACTACCATAAGACGGAATGTGACTGAAAGAGTGGCGAAAAAAGGAGTGGTTGAAATTCGTATGAAAGGAGAGCTAGATAAGAAAACTAGCGAGGAAATGAAAGTAATGATACTTGAAAGAATGGCGCCGACCATGAATGTAAGAGTGGTTGGACTGAAAAAGATGAAAGAAGGAGGTGTCATAATTGAGACCACCAATGAGAGCGAAAGGGATGTACTGTTAAATAGTGAGAAATGGGATGAAATAGGTATGACTGTGAAAGTACCGAGTAGGAGGGGCCATAAACTCCTCCTGTTTGACGTACCAGATAGTGTGGATGATACCACCCTACTGAGTCAGATGTATGAAAGGAATTTGAGCAATGTATTGAGCGTGAGTGACTTTGACGATAGTGTCAAAGTTGTAAGTCGGAAAAGTATGAAAGATAAGACGGGAGTAAAGATTACCAGGTGCCAGGTGCTTCCCAGGTTACCAGGTGCTTCAATTGCTACGGGTACGGCCACTTTGGCAAAGAGTGCAAAGTAAAAGAGAAAGTGTGCAAAAAATGTGGCGAGAATGGGCATATGATGAAAGACTGTAAGAGCAAAAAAGAGGCATGTAAGAACTGCCGAGTAAACGGAGTGGCGCACAACCACTATGTGTTGGATGTGAGCTGTCCTGAGTATCAGAGGCAGCTAGTAGGATTGAGAGAGAGAGAAATGCATCGAATAAATGATTAACATACTGCAGCTAAATTGCCAGCGCTCATATGCCGTCATGTGCGATGTTGGGCAAATCATGATTGACAAACGTATGCAGGTGGCTCTACTGCAGGAGCCATACGTAAGCGAGGGAAGAGTGAGAGGGCTTCCAAGCAACATGAGGGTAATGAGTGCTGGTGGGGCGGTAGTGGTAGTTAATTATGAGAGACTGGATATTGTGAATATGAGTGCACTAACTGGAGAATATGGCGTGTGTATGACCATAAGAAGTAAAGATGTGGAGTTGTATGTTGTGTCGGTGTACTGTGCATGGGGGGCTGATATCCGGCCCTACCTGCAGTACATCGACAGAGTACTAAGCAGAGTGAAATATAAGCCGTGCCTTATCGGAATGGATGCAAATGCTGTGTCACAATTGTGGCACAGTAAGAATATGGGTGGTAATAGAGAAAGTGAGATCAGAGGAGAAAGAATGGAAGAATGGCTGAATAATGCCAGACTGTTGGTAGTGAACGAGGAAAGTGCATACTCTACCTTTAGTGGCATGAATGGTCAAAGTGACATAGATGTGACGCTGGCCAATAGGAAATTCCATCGTTATTACAACGTGGAATGGAATGTTGAGCCAGCGTGATAAGATTGAAAGATTAGTCTTGAACGAGCGTAAGAGATGGTCGGCCAAGAATGTTAATTGGTTGGGATGGATGAGCCCATTAAGATCCAAAGCGGACTTAATAGGCCTTGATTTTTATGAAAATCAAGAGTTGAGTGAAAAGTTGAGCATGATGAATAAATGGATAAGTGAGACTAATGATGATATGATGGAGAAAGTGACAAGGAGAAAACCTAGGAACGTCAAATGGTGGACGCCTAGCCTTGAGAGAATGAAAAGAGTGTTGAAGAAAGTGCGAAAGATCAACCAAAGGAGTAGAAAGAATGGCGATGTAAATGTGGAAGTACTCAGACAGCTGTATAAAACACACCTGAATGAGTACAAATATGAAGTATGCAAGCAAAAGGAGAATGACTGGAAAGAATTTGTTCGAGAAAAAGGGAACTTAGACCCCTGGGGTGAAGTATACAAAGTGTGCATGGAAAAACGGAAAGGACAAGTTCCAGAAGGTCTTAGAGTAGGTGATGTCTGCACGGAGACATGGAGCGCAATAATGAGTGCGCTTCTGACCGAGTTTTTTCCGTTTACGAATGACAGGATTGATGACAGGATTGAAAATGAGTGTGGTGAATTCACCCATAGCGATATTGAGAATGCCATACTAAGATTGAAAGTAAAAAAGGCACCTGGCATGGATGGCATTACGCCGCATATGCTCGGGCGAGTCTGGTGGGCAATTGAAGAGTATGTTGAATGTCTGTATAGAACATGTGCGAGAGAAAAATGCTTTCCTAATGAATGAAAAGGTGCTTCAGTACTTGGGCTGCTGAAAGCACCGGAGAAAGATAAGTCTGACCCCAGATCATATAGACCGAATAGTCTACTATCGGTCTGGGGAAAAGTGATGGAACGAATGCTTGTGAACAGAATGGAAGGTAATCTGGCTGCAACGCAGTCAGATAAACAGTATGGATTTTGAAGTGAAAAGTCCACAGAATATGCATGGTTTGAAGTACGAAAGACAGTGAGCAAGTCAAGAGAAAAGTATGTTTTGGGAGTATTTGTTGATTTTAAAGGAGCGTTTGACAATTTGTTGTGGAGTACAATAATTGCAAAATTAAGGTTGATTGAGTGCGAGGAAATAGCTTTATGGAAAAGCTATTTTCAAAACCGACGAGTGTGCATAATAGGTGAAAATGAAACAGTATGGCAGGATGTAAGCAAGGGGTGTCCACAGGGATCGATCTCAGGACCGAATCTGTGGAACCTCATGATGGATGAACTGTTGAGCGAATTGAGTGAGGCGGGTTACGATGTGGTGGCGTATGCTGACGACTTACTACTGATGATACCAGGAAAGAGCAGGATAGAAATCGAGCGGAAAGGCACTGAGTGTCTTGAAAGAGTGGTGGCTTGGGGAGCCAAAGTTGGAGTGCAGGTATCAGACAGTAAGACCGTCAGCATGCTGATGAAAAGATCGGTATCAGCGAATCGTGACCCGTGTGTGAAAATGCCAGGAAAAAACGTTAGGTATAGCCAAAGCGTCAAGTACCTGGGCATTAATATTGCAGAAAGGATGAGTTTTAGTGTGCATATGAAGGAAATGAGAGGAAAAATGGTGAAAGTGATGAGGGGTCTAAGACGTGTGCTTAGAAAAAACTACGGTCTAGAACCAAAGTGTACAAAAGTGTTGTATAAAGGTGTTACGGTTGCATTTTGCGCGGTAGCTGAAAATGTTCGATTAGTAAAGTCTCGTATTGAATTGGGAACACTCACCGAAATCGTACCGTCTCCTCGCTGCCAGCAACGTCGGGGATCGGGAATAGTATCGTGGTTTAGTTCGAGCAAATGGTGATTGGAACCGATTTCGCGGTTTGTTGTTGCTGGGAACTGTCACTTCACACATACGACCGACGGTAGAGGTCATTGGGTCGAGGCGGTCGCGTCATCAGCGCGCAGTGTGCCCGCAGGGCGGTCAACCTGAAATGTCCCGAGGCGTGTGACGGACTTGGAGATCACGTGGTGACGCGAGATCTTCCTTTTCTGTTCGGTTCTTTGTGGAGTAAAGTCGCAATTGCGGATTCCCGAGCAGAACAAGCAAGCCTTGATTAAAAGGTTGTGCCGCATCGTTCGTTGCGCTGGTTATGTGGAATCGTTGATGCCCCATAATTTGGGTTGTTGGTCGATGGTTGTTGGTGGTGTCGACCCATGAAGGTGCACTTTCGGGCACAATTCGTTTAACTCACGCCACTGCCGACACGTGTTCGAGTAAGTAGCGTTTTGATTCGTTTTCCCGTTACTAACGTCCTACCACGCTTTAATAGCGGTGGCAAGTCTGACTGGGTGCCAAACCAGCACTGTCGGACCCATCTAACATACTTCAGCCCGACCGAAGGCCTTCTGGGTAAAGAACGAGTTGAGGCAAACTACGCTCTCCTTCATGCAGGCAGAAAGGACAGCCGCCTGAAGCGGATTCGGGAAGTTCGGAAGCTCCGGAAGCCACCCACGTGCTGACGAGGGATTAGACAGCTAAGTGGTCAAAACCAGTTATTAATACTGGACGTGACGCGTTTATGTACCTAACCTGTAACTTAAGTTAGAAAAGTAGTTGTAAACGAGGGTAAGGTGCACTTTGTCCTCGTAGAGGCGACCTAACGGTCCTAAGCTTGTGTTGGTTGGCGGAGACATATTCGCAGTAATTTATTGTTTAACGTTATCGACGCACACGATCGTCAGATCCACGCACATCTGTATCACATCTACTTCGACACTTGTACACATCAATAAAGCCATTGGGCGATTATCCATTACTTTAGTTGGATTTATTGTTCCCGTTTTCAGTCCGCCACGGGAAATAGTCAAGTTAAGGGGGGTCACAAAACGGGTGGCGCTTATATAAATTTAGACCCACACCACTCACCGCAGAGTAGCAGGGCACTTAACTTGGCTCATTCCCGGACCCCAAACCTTGCCACCTTCCAGACCACACATCTGGAACGTGACAAATTGGCGCCCAACGTGTAATTGTTTTTTTATTTGGTTTTTGCTGATGTGATGCGGGTGATGTGGTTTTGATGATTGGCGTTATGCCATAAGTTTGCATGCGCGTTGGTTTCCAGCTTCTGGAACGTAAATTTTTTTTTTTTTTTTTCGGCTATTCTTCCTGCCTGTAGGGTGGGGGTTGTATTCGGTTCTCATTTGGCTTCGCTGCTGTGCCAGTGGTTGTGGCTTGTTTATTCGTTTCTCGTCCACTATTTATAGTTACCTTTTTTTTTCTTTTTTTTCTCCACTTTTTGGTGGGGTCGGGTTTGGTTAAGTCATGGAGGTGAATCGTCTGCTAGGGGATGAAATTTCTTACGAGTTGCTCGTACGCGGAGTACCAGCGGAAGGTACGGTAGCTGAAAAACGGGTAATTTTACGTAGAATAATGAGATACGAGAGAGAGGACGGAATAATGTCAAGACCTCAAATTGTGCTAGATGAAGCAACCGAGTTTCAAATATGTTCGGAAAAATTACTTAGCTTAGCTCAAGAATTAGAATCAGTCGATCAGGGTAATTTAGTTAATGAACAAAAGCGGATTTCGAGTAGGTTAACACATTTACGAGGCCGGATCGCGCGAATTACCAACCCGGAATTGACGGAAAAGAAGAATCAACTCATGATAGATTGCTTGAAGATTAGCGAGGAGGCGTCGAAATTACGACTTCATTTAGACGTATTTGAACAGCCGAACGTTGTCGAAGGATCGTTGATAGACGATTTGATTTCGTTAGCTCCTGAACGAGCTCCGGGGCGAGTTTCTGAAGTCCCACAGGGTACAGTACGAGATCGCATTCAACAATTCGATGCGTATCGCGAGCCGGATGTGCGTTCCGATATTCGAATGGGTAATGTAACGGGCGGCGCGGACAATTTAGTTCCTCGACGATTGTCGTTTCATCCTACTACCGATAATCACGGTACAGCTAGTCACAATCCGTTCTTCGGAGGACAATCGGGGATATCTCCTTTGCAAACGTATGCACACCAGTACGTTAACGACACTCTAGCGAACAACGTTCGTAGCACTCACCTCGGGGTTGAATCTCGCCGATACCCGGAAATTCACAAATGGCGTTAATTTTGATGGAGACTCGAGTGTCTCAAATTTTTTAGAACGAATAGAAGAACTGCGTATCTCGAGAGGTGTCAGTAAAGCTAGGTTATTGCAGGCCGCTCCCGAATTGTTCACGAAGGACGCGCTGAATTGGTATAGAACCAACACATTCGATTCGTGGGACGAGTTAGTTGATCAGTTGAAAGATGCCTTCGAACCCCCGGATTATCACTATGCTCTTTGGGACGAAATTAGACGACGGACACAGGGCGAGCGAGAAAAAGTTGTCACATTTATCGCGGCGGTGCGGAATCTGTTTCGTAAATTGGGTGAGGGTGAGCCTACGGAAACCGCGCAGGTGCAAATGATTCAACGTAATTTGTTGCCGTATTTACAAACACAAATTGCTTTGAAACAATATTTTTCGGTCGCGGAACTTTCTCGTGTCGCTCGGATTGTGGAAGACGCGCATTGGCGGGGTCAACAATTCAATCCTCCGCCGACTAACTACAATCGCTTACTTGAACCCGAACTCGCGTACCATAAACCTAATCGCGCGCCAACGGTCGCTTTTGTTGAGGAAATCGCGACAACGAGCAACACCAACCCTTTTCTGGCTGGTGACTCTCCGGATAGTCCCGGTCAAGCTCGGGCAATAGTCGCTCCCGAGAACGCGACTCGGAGCCAAACGACGTCGGAGTCGGGATACGATGTTTCACGGAATACCGGGCTTAGAGATAATCGAAATAATCGAGATTATCGGAATGCTAATTCCGGGAATGATAATTCCAGAAACGCCGGGTCGAGGAATAATAACACCAGAAACAACGCGTGTTGGAACTGTAACGAGCCGGGACATCGTTTTAATGATTGTCGTCAACGGAGACGCAGATTCTGCTATGGGTGTGGGGCAAATAATGTATTGATAGCCAATTGTTCAACCTGTTCAAAAAACGGACCACGGGGTCCACGGTAAGCCGGACGTGTGGCTCTAACAATTCGGTACCCTCTTTTGCATCAGCGGAATTAGATTATATTTTGGCTCAGGCACCTCAGGATCGTCGGCCGTACCTCAACGTGTCGATTTATGGGAAAGATCTGTTGGGATTGTTGGATTCGGGGGCGTCGCGTACGTTATTAGGTAGTTCAGGGTGGGATATATTGAAAACGAGTTGTAAACTATTGAAAGATTCAGGGGTTCGATATTGCAAAACGGCCAACGGGGAGCTATGCCCCGTTAGTGGGGTGGTATGCGTGCCAATGCGCGTAAGTGATCGCGTTCGTGTCGTTGAGGTGTTGGTGGTACCTAGTCTTCCACATAGTTTGATTTTAGGGGTTGATTTTTGGCGAACAATGGGGATAGTCCCTGACCTGTGTTCGGGGCAATGGTCGTTTCGTGATTCGGGCGTACCCGCGTCAATTCATTGCGCTGCTCTTGAAGGCATCGATATTCTCACTAGCGAACAACACTTGGCCCTGAACCAAATGATTACGGAAAGTTTCTCGGGTAAGGCGACTTTGGGCTGCACCACTTTGGTTGAACATGTCATCACCGTCAATCCGGATCAACCACCCATCAAACAGCGACATTATCCGATTTCCCCAGCTCTCCAAGTACAGGTGTACACCGAACTAGACGAGATGTTACGCACGAATATTGTCGAACCTTCTTCGTCTCCGTGGGCCTCGCCCATTCTTTTGATTAAAAAGCCCGATGGTAAATATCGATTTTGTATCGATTTCAGAAAGCTGAATGAAGTCAGTAGGCCCGACGCGTATCCGTTACCGTTCGTGAATTCAACGCTCGACAAGCTTCGCGATGCACGTTACCTCACCACGCTTGATATTAAGTCCGCGTATTGGCAGATACCAATGGCCGAAGCGTCGAAACAATATACCGCTTTCGTCGTGCCTAATAGGGGGCTCTTCCAATTTCGTCGAATGCCTTTCGGTCTACATAATGCACCTGCCACCTGGCAGCGACTTATTGATCGGGTTATCGGGTTTGACTTGGAACGGTACGTTTTCGTTTATTTGGACGATATCATTATCTGCACGGACGATTTCGATAAACACCTAGAAATATTGAAGGAGGTAATTGCGCGAGTCTCGGGAGCGGGCCTTACGTTGAATCGGGAAAAGTGTCATTTTTGCAAACCGGAATTGCGTTATCTAGGCTATGTGATCAATTCATCGGGTCTAATGGTCGATCCGGAGAAGGTCGAAGCGGTGGTTCAGATACCTACTCCACAATGCGTCGGGGATGTACGCCGGATCATTGGACTAGCATCCTGGTATCGGCGTTTCGTTCCAAATTTTTCGTCGGTAGTCGCGCCAATGACAAATCTTACACGCAAAAATCAACCATTCAAGTGGGACGGGAACTGTGAGAATGCGCTTCGTACCATCAAAAATTGTCTAGTTTGTGCACCTATTCTGTCGTGTCCCAATTTTGATCTCCCTTTTACGATCCAGGCCGACGCTTCTGATTTCGGGTTAGGGGCGGTCCTCACTCAGAGTCGGGACGGTACTGAGACGGTAGTTTGTTATCTGAGTAGATCCCTCAATCGAAATGAAAGACGGTATAGTACGACCGAGAAAGAATGCTTAGCAGTGCTGTTCGCCATTGAGAAATTGAGACCGTATATCGAAGGTACAAAGTTCACGGTGATCACGGACCATTATAGTCTTAAATGGTTGAACAATATTAAGGATCCCGTTGGTCGGATCGCGCGTTGGGCAGTTCGGTTGCAGCAATACGATTTCGAGATTGTACATCGAAAGGGGAAAGATCACGTGGTACCAGATACATTGTCGAGAGCGGTCCCCGCTATAGAAACCTTGGATGAGATAGTAGATCCTTGGTATACGCGAATGCTCGAGAGAGTCAAAAGTCAGTCTCAAAGATATCCTCTATGGAGAATCGACGGCACGCAGCTGTTCAGACGAGCCAGAATAACGTATCCAACTCTTCAAGATGACGAACTTTGGCTTCGAGTGGTTCCAAAATCCCAACGATCTACTGTCATCACCTCGGCTCATGACCCGCCGCAATGTGGGCATTTAGGCACCTACAAGACTTTCGCGAGACTATCGAAACGGTATTATTGGCCTAAAATGAGGCAAGACGTGGCGCGATACATTAAACGGTGCGTCACATGTCTGCAAACAAAACCATTACAGAAACGACCGGCTGGGTTGATGCTTAGCACTTCGTCCCAGGTCATTCGTCCATGGCAGCTTTTGAGCGCGGATTTAGTTGGTCCTTTACCCCGTTCCACTTCGGGGTATATGTACATCTTATCGGTTTCGGACACCTTTAGCAAATGTACGCTACTCTTTCCGCTGCGGCGCGCTATAGCTAGTAAAGTCGTGTCGATCATGGAGGAACAGGTATTTTTAGTTTTCGGCGCCCCAAGTTCCATAATTGTCGATAATGGCGTACAGTTTCGCAGTAACGTATTTCGTGGAAAAATGGAGGAGTATGGGATGAACATAAGGTATACGGCTAACTATCACCCTCAGTGTAATCCGGTGGAACGCGTACACCGGGTAATTAAGACGATGCTATCATCTTACGTCGGCGATAACCATCGGACGTGGGATAAATATTTGGCAAAAGTAGGGGCTGCCATTAGGAGCGCGCGGCATGAAGTAACGGGCCTTTCGCCAAATTTTATTGTCTTCGGTCGTAATGTTCCTTTGTCAGGGTCAGAGAACCTTTCGGTGGACGACGTAATTTCTTTCGCACGGGACAATGTAGGCGCGTCACGGGTAGAGGGTTTGCGACAATTGTACGTGGACGTTAATAGACGTTTGGTCGATGCGTACCGTAAAAGTAGTAAGGTGTATAACATGCGTCGCCGCGACGAACGTTTTCAGCTCAACCAAGCGGTCTGGCGCAAGAACGTTCAATTGTCTGACGCAGCAACCTATTTTACCGCGAAACTAGGATGCTGAACTAGTTTGAGGATGCTGTGTTTCGGTTTTTGACTGAATCGTTAGGGTGTGTCTGACATGGGAAGATATGTCGTCACACAATCGTCATCGAACGAATTTGGTTTCAGTTTTGAATGAAGCATGGGAGACAGACTCTAACCGAGAAAGAGTAAAAGGAGATGAACATGCCAGTATTTCAAGGGTAGTTAGATGGTGTAGGTTAGTTTATTTTTGGTGCGCTAGATGTTAGATTCTAGGCCCATATCCGCTTGTTGCGGGATTCGGTGTTCCTAACACTATCTAATTTGATAGGGTAGTGGCTATAAACGACTGTAGTTACGGTTTACGTCAGACGACGGATTTTCTTTTGTTTCCTTTTGCGCTTACAAGGTCATCGGATTTATCTCCTTCTCTCTCTTTCGGGCTTTTACGTATCGGGTATTTCGGATTAATATAGGTAGATTCATGAGTGGTCGGTGGAAACGTATCCGTCGCGCCTTCTGCGTCCAGTTGATTTAGTATTAAGTTGAGTCTAGAGTGTTATCGAGCCTCTTTTGTGGGTTTTCTGTTGCCTTACTGTTGGAGGCCTCCTGGTGTGTCGGAGCACAGGAGAAGAATACCTCAGTGGCTAGCTGGTCAGGGGTAAGAGGCCCCTAACAGTCTGTTGTCTTGTGTTAGTTTGTTTGAAAGGGCATGTCTAGTGCCCGCAGGTTGTGGTGCTAGTCCCCCTAGGTCCTTTGTGCGTCCCTTCAGGACAGACTCTTTGGCGAGTTGGCTTGAGGCACCAACTCTAGGCCATTTATCGCCTTAGTGGCTCGGGGTACCGCGGCGTGTATCTCGGACACTTTAAACCACGTTATTGCTTAATTTGGTTGTTTGGCCTGGGTCTATTTCGGCTGCGCCGTTCTGGCGTGCCAGTCTTCGTTCAGTTTTTTTTTTTGTTTTTGTTTTTTTTTCCTTTCCTTCCAGCTCCTCTGGTGGAGAATTTTATTTGGGCCGGGGGTCCTTAAGGTTTAGTTCACTTTTAGTTCGTGCGGCAGAGTTGCATATCGGTTTTTGGTTAAAAACCTCGTTGTAGGTAGGGAGGAGTTGTTACGGTTGCATTTTGCGCGGTAGCTGAAAATGTTCGATTAGTAAAGTCTCGTATTGAATTGGGAACACTCACCGAAATCGTACCGTCTCCTCGCTGCCAGCAACGTCGGGGATCGGGAATAGTATCGTGGTTTAGTTCGAGCAAATGGTGATTGGAACCGATTTCGCGGTTTGTTGTTGTTGGGAACTGTCACTTCACACATACGACCGACGGTAGAGGTCATTGGGTCGAGGCGGTCGCGTCATCAGCGCGCAGTGTGCCCGCAGGGCGGTCAACCTGAAATGTCCCGAGGCGTGTGACGGACTTGGAGATCACGTGGTGACGCGAGATCTTCCTTTTCTGTTCGGTTCTTTGTGGAGTAAAGTCGCAATTGCGGATTCCCGAGCAGAACAAGCAAGCCTTGATTAAAAGGTTGTGCCGCATCGTTCGTTGCGCTGGTTATGTGGAGTCGTTGATGCCCCATAATTTGGGTTGTTGGTCGATGGTTGTTGGTGGTGTCGACCCATGAAGGTGCACTTTCGGGCACAATTCGTTTAACTCACGCCACTGCCGACACGTGTTCGAGTAAGTAGCGTTTTGATTAGTTTTCCCGTTACTAACGTCCTACCACGCTTTAATAGCGGTGGCAAGTCTGACTGGGTGCCAAACCAGCACTGTCGGACCCATCTAACATACTTCAGCCCGACCGAAGGCCTTCTGGGTAAAGAACGAGTTGAGGCAAACTACGCTCTCCTTCATGCAGGCAGAAAGGACAGCCGCCTGAAGCGGATTCGGGAAGTTCGGAAGCTCCGGAAGCCACCCACGTGCTGACGAGGGATTAGACAGCTAAGTGGTCAAAACCAGTTATTAATACTGGACGTGACGCGTTTATGTACCTAGCCTGTAACTTAAGTTAGAAAAGTAGTTGTAAACGAGGGTAAGGTGCACTTTGTCCTCGTAGAGGCGACCTAACGGTCCTAAGCTTGTGTTGGTTGGCGGAGACATATTCGCAGTAATTTATTGTTTAACGTTATCGACGCACACGATCGTCAGATCCACGCACATCTGTATCACATCTACTTCGACACTTGTACACATCAATAAAGCCATTGGGCGATTATCCATTACTTTAGTTGGATTTATTGTTCCCGTTTTCAGTCCGCCACGGGAAATAGTCAAGTTAAGGGGGGTCACAAAACGGGTGGCGCTTATATAAATTTAGACCCACACCACTCACCGCAGAGTAGCAGGGCACTTAACTTGGCTCATTCCCGGACCCCAAACCTTGCCACCTTCCAGACCACACATCTGGAACGTGACAAAGGGTTAATGGTGGCATGTGTCACCTATGGAGCGAGTGTATGATAGGACAGTATGAAGTATGTGTATGCCAGAGCAAGCATAAATGCTTGTCAGAGAGTTGCTATGTACGGTTGCTTAAGAGTGTGCAGAACGGTCTCTACGGAGGCAATGCAGGTTCTCATGGGCGTCCTACCCATGGACCTGCAGGTAGTTGAGAGAGGCATGAGATACAAACTACGACAGAGTATTGTAATGGGTGAAGGTGACGTACTTAGCAACGAGAAAGTGAGTGAAAATAGTAAGACAGAATATCAGAGACTGCTGAATGAAAGATTAATTGCAGAATGGCAGAATAGATGGGATGCGAGTGATAAAGGACGTACGACGTACGCCTTTATCAAAAATGTGAGCTTTGCTGCAGAGAGAGAATGGTTTGAACCGAGCCTGTACCTTGGGTACTGGCTGACGGGTCATGGCAGTATGTGTGAGTATTTGTTTAAACGAGGTTTAAGCGAGAGCGATAGGTGCCTATGTGGTGACATAGAGGATGTACGGCACATGATAGAAGTTTGCAAACTGTATGTGGATGAAAGACAGGAGTATGATAGCAACAGAGCGGGTAGAATGATGGATTTGAGTATGATTGAGAATAAAGATGAGTATGACAAGTTGAGCAAGTTTGCAAATAAAGTATTTGTTAAACGGAAAGAGTTGATGATTGCAGGTAGTGCCTAGGATGATTGACTAAAGTGTGCATGGTTTTGCGAAGGGAAGTTCCCTCCGGTTGAAAATCTTTTCGAGACGATTCCGGAACGGAACTTATGAACTTAACGAACTCACGCTGCCTAGTAGTCTACCGTGTGCTGGGATTGCAAGATCCCAACACGGAGTAGTCTCGGTTGCGAAAGTCTGAGCAGTGGCTGTGACTGGTACTATGGGAGGTTAGGAGAGCCACAGGTACTTAACCTGTCCCAACCAATTGAGGTTGGACTCGTAGTGGTAGTGGTTGAAAGGCATATGCTAGCCTAGAATGTCTCTTTCAAGACTTCGACGGGTGAGCTGCGTTATACAGCTCGGGAAATCCGGTCCGCATAACCGGCTAGGAATAAGATATATTCCGCTTTGACCAGTAAGGCATTAGATCTTGCACTCACTGCAGACTGGTAGTTTTGTCGTGAACGCGCTGATTGAGCGTAACTCAATTCCACGCCCATGGGGGCCGTGCGGTCGAACCTGTGTGATAGTTAAAACACCAAAAACAAAACATTGACTTCTACCCTGCCTGCTTAGCTGTCTGACTGTAGACAGGGCCTTCTGGAAGACCTTACATCTGCCACTCCCAGTTATGGTCGCTAGCATTACACATAAGGCAGTGTCTCGTACCGCTACACTCTTTGGCTAAGTGTCCCTCTGCACCACATTTGTAGCACAGCCTCGTCCTATCGGGTTCCTTGCAGTTGGCCCCTATATGATCGTACCCCCAGCACTTGTAGCAACGGGAGATGTTCAGCCTCCGTTCTACCGTTCAGTCCACCATTCCTACGCGGAGTGCCCCGCCGGCTAGCAGCTTGCCGGCTTCCTCCTTGCTGACCGTTACAGTGATGGCTTGGGTATCCCTAGCGTAAGGTCTTAGCTGCCCCACTTTTTCGACTTCATTGCTGAAGTTGCCAATCCTTGATACTAGGGCCTCTACCACCTCCGCTCGAGTGGTGAACGCGTCCATGCCCCTTATGTTGATTGTTTCGCCGGGGCTACTAGTTGCCAGCTTTCGCATTTCAAAGCCTTCCCCAGCTGTGGCAATTGCAGCTCGCAGTTTCTCGAGCCCGCCCGGGTCCTTGCTCGTGGTTATTAGCAACTCGCAGTTTTTGGTGCTACGGAACTGCTTCACAACAAAGCTAGCCGGATCATTTTTAAGGTGCTGCTTCACCGTTCCGAGCAGAGTTTCTTATCGCCTTGCTTAACCAGTAGCGCAAAGGTGTTAATGGGGTTCCTGCCTCCGACTACTTCAGCTTTACCCACCACCGGTTCTTTTTTGGTGTAGGGGGGGGGGGAGCTGCATATAACAACCTTTGTATCTAGGCCCTGAAAAATGCATTCAGTCATCTTTATCAGGTTCCAGAAATCGGTCATCTTCAACTGATGGATCGCCACCGATTCATCAGTTTTCGTTTCCTCTCTGACCCTCTGCAGCTGTGCCCATAGGTCCTCGATCTCCCCGGATAGTGTGACCTTGATCACCTTTCTTCGTACTGTGTCAGCCGTACCGCGTCAGCCGTACTCAAACTGCCTCGTTGCTTCCTTACCCCTTCTGCTGTTGTATGCTGTAGCCGCCCTGACCGTTTGAATCATAGCTACTTTCAACTCTTTTTGCCTCTTTGTGGAATTTTCCCTTATTGGCACTTCGTTTACCTTCTGTTGGATCAGCTAGATGTATCTCGTCAGCTCCATCCAATCTTTCAACTCGTAGTCACTTTATTCTGTTTCTACTTCGCATTCCATATTTCTCGTATTCTCCTTGAATTTTTTGATGATGCTCCTTCTCGCTTATGAGATCTTGCAATCCTACGGATTTTGTTGTGATCTTCCAACAGACTTCCCTCGTCCATACTCAATGCTTGATCTATCGAATTGTTGGAAAGATTGAGACGCGAAATTCACAACCTGCGTAAGGAATTGAAACAAAATGGCGCGCCGAGCATTTCAGAAGGCATAAGCCGGGACCGATCTCGGTCACCTCGTACTACATTAGTACGCTCTCCATCGCCATCATCGTAGATGAGAATGAGCCAAATATGAACAGTAATTTGGGTAACAAACTGGATAAACAGGAAAATCCAGGTAAATGTTAATTCAAATGTGAAAGGGTGCAGTAATTAAGCTTAATTACTGTAGTGGGCACCGTTCTGGGGGTCTCAGACTGCCACTATTCTGGTAGAATACCCACGGTTATTTATTTGTCGTTGTACAATTATCTGGCGCATTTTGTTATAAAGCGAGCACAGTCTGGGGGTCTCAGTCTGCCCCTATTCCGGTAGAATAGCCACATAACCACACTTTTTTCTTATGCCGGTTCTGGGGGTCTCAGATCGATTATTTAATTGTCATTGTACAATTACCTGGCGCATTTTGTAAACATGCGGGGCACGGTCAGGGGTTTCAGACTCCCCCTATTCTGGTAGAATAGCTACATAACCACACTTTTTTATTATGCCGTTTTTGAGGGTTTCACAACGGTTATTCGATTTTGTTGAAATGCGAGGCACAGTCTGGGAATATTCTAGACTGATTTTTAGACTGTCCATATTCTAGAATAGCAACATAACCACACTTTTTTCTTATGCCGTTTCTGAGAGTCTCAGAACGGTTATTTGATTATTGTTGAACATTTATTTGGAGTATTTTAATAAAATTGCAGGGCAAAGTCGGGTGACCGCAGACTGTCCCTATTCTAGTAGAATAACAAAGGATGGAAATTATGGTGGAACTACAAAAACATTTACTAATTATATAATGAGCAAAAGAGTTAAGGAAACAGCTTGGACTGGAATTAATGCATCTCTACTACCAGTAGGCCGTACTTCGCATTATTATTTTAGATATCTGATGCGTTTAGAGCCTTATTCCGAATCATTAATAACGCCAAATAGTATTTCGGGTCGACGCTTGAAAGAAGCTAGCGTAATTATCTGGGACAGTCAGCATGATTTAAAGATATGCCCTTGACGTACTCGACAGTTTACTAAAGGATATAACGCAACATGAAAAACAACTGTTCTGTGGTAAAGATCTGTTGCTCGGAGGAGATTTCCGAGAAATTGAACCAGTCGTACAAATAGGCAGTGTTGCTGAAGTTATTGAACGTTCTCTAAAGCAGCACAGATTTTGGCCTCAGTTTGAAAAATTGGCTTTGACACAACATATGCGTGTTGAAGTTGACCAACAAGATTTTGCCGAGCAACTGTGTAGATTGATAATGGGACGGCCAACATAAATGGTACACCATTAATAAATATTAAAAATTCAATCATGACGAAAGGTGTCACACCAAAAGATTTGGTAAACGTGGTATCATCACACAAATATATCGTTGATATAGCACGCGGCAGCGCAATTCTTGCTCCTAAACACAAACATTGTGGTAAAATTAACGACATGGTTTAGAACCTTTTACCCAGTAATGATGCTGTATTGTGATGTATTCGCTGTATTCGACCAATTTTTTGGATGCCAAACAATTAGGGTACCAAGTGGAGTACTTGAATTTGCGGAGGCCCACAGGTTAGAGTGTCATCGGATACTTGCCCCCGAGCTCGGTCCCAAGCCTTCACCTCCCACGGAACCGTCTTGCTGCGAGAGCCGGAATACGCAAGGGGGTCCTGGTGTTCTCTTCGGCCACCATGTAGCGGTCAACTCAGAACTGGCACGACCAGTGAAATCCGACTGTCTAATTAAAACAAAGTATTGCGATGGCTTTAGCAGGTGTTGACGCAATGTGATTTCTACACAGTGCTCTGAATGTCAACCTAAAGAAATTCAAGCAAGCGCGGGTAAACGGCGGGAGTAACAATGTCTCTCTTAATATAATTCGGTAACAACAAGAAGGAGCTGGCCGAGAGAATACTCGATGGCAAAGACCTGGTGCAAGACGCAATAGGACCTACAGCAGAGAGGATGTACAGCACCTACAAAGACATTTTTCAAACCGCCTCCCCATCGGACGATCAAGAGTTTGCAGCCAATAACAACCGAGTGGGGCCCAGCTTGTATCGGCCAATCACCACAAAGGAAGTCACCGAATGCCTGAAGTCAACAAAATCGACCGCTAAAGGCCCAGATAGTTTGACTATAGTGGACATAAGAAAAGCCCCGGTCATAAAACTGGCGATCCTATTTAACAGCATGCTACTCCTAGAACACGTCCCGGCAGTCCTAAAAATCAGTCGGACCATCTTGATACCCAAGAACAAAGGAAATTCACAGGACATCAACAACTACAGGCCCATTACGATTAGCTCGATCCTGATGCGGCTTTGCCACAAAATATGGGGGAAAAGACTGTCGAGGATACCAATTAACAAGATGCAGCAAGGGTTCATCAAAAACGACGGGTGCCTTCTGAACAACACCATACTGGAGACGATCATAAAGAAGCACAGGAAAGACCTGAAGCCATACAACATCCTGGCACTAGATCTACAGAAAGCGTTCGACACAATATCACACAATACCATCAGGAGAGCATTACGACGTCACCAAGTCCATGAAAAAGTGGCTAATTATATCATGGAATCATATAGGGATTCCTCTACAAGCGTAACTTGCCTGGGACAAGTGACGGGCAGCATAGAAGTGAGGCGAGGAGTAAAACATGGAGACCCAATGTCTCCGGCAATTTTCAACCTAATAATGGACGAGCTAATGGAACAACTGGATGTGGACAAAGGAATCCCGGTAGAGGACAATGGTCCAAGAATCTGCGGGTTAGCCTACGCGGATGATTTACTCCTGCTGACCCTCAACGTGGCCGATGCCAAACAGCTCCTTAGCCAATGCGTGGAATTCTTCGACCGGCGATCGATGCAGCTGAACACTAAAAAGTGCGCGGCAATCACTTGCAAAAAAGACCCAGTTAGGAAAAAGCTTTACTCCGCAACAAGAGCGGAACACTTCATCAAAGGAGAGCCGATTCAGCCCATGGGGGTAAACTTCCTAAAGTACCTCGGCTTTAAGTACAACCAAGTCGGTGCCAGAGCCCCAACCTTAGATGTCTTGAAGGATCACCTGGACAGGGTTAATGCAGCTCCACTGAAACCATGGCAGAAGTTCGATATTTTGAACACCTACTTGCTGCCCCGATGGATCCATGCCTTCCAAAACCCGAAGGTCACCACAAACCTCTTAGCGGCGGCGGACAGAATGGTTAGAATAATGGTCCGGAAAATACTGCATCTCCCAAGAACGTGTGCAAGCGCATTCGTGCACTGCGGAAGAAAGAATGGAGGACTGGGGGTCTTCCACTTTGGGAGCAAGATTCCGCTAATTATGCATAGGAGGCTTACGGCAATCTACGACCAGATTCCGGCGGATCTATTACCAATAGTTGACCGCCACATGAACAAGCTGCACAGTATGATGAAAGAAGACCAGCAGTCCGACAATGCAATCAATAGATGGTGGACGGAACAGCTGCAAGAATCCTACTCGGGCAATGGCCTAGCGCAAGGGAGCTGCAACAGCCATAGCAGCAACTGGATTCAGTACCCGCCAAGAAGCTGGAGCGGGGCAACCTACATAAAGGCAATCCAGCTGAGAGGAAACCTCCTTCCAACAGTGGGGATTCCATCCAACCCAGCAGAAGCAAAATGGTGCAGAGCTGGATGCAAAAAAGTGGAATCGCTGAGCCACGTACTACAGGGTTGCTTCGTGACGCATGCCAAACGAGTGGAGAGACACGACCATGCCGCAAAGTACATTAAAACCCTAGCAACGAAGAAAGGCTGGACCTGCGAAGAAGAACCCCAAATACGCTCTAGAGACAGGATCCTAAGAAAACCGGACTTAATTATGAAGAAAGGAGACCAAGTGATTGTCACCGACGTCGGGATCAACTGGGAAGGAACGCGGACACTGGAATACAATTACACAGCAAAACAAGAGATATACGACAACGAGCCGATGATCGAATCAATCCGAAAACGATATGGAACGGAGAATATACAGTTCCTTCCACTGATTCTGGGTGCCAGGGGAACTTGGTGTGGGAAAAACGATGCACTTCTGGAAGAACTGGGAGTAGCGAAATCGGAAGGACGCACGTTGGTGAACAACTGTATCCTGGGAAGTATATTCGCCCACACCTTTTTTAGCCAATCAGTATGGGCGTAAGCCCGAGCAGGTAAGGATAAAAGATGTGGAAATTTGTGAAAGTGCCCAGCAAGAAAAAGTGCTACAAGTGCTACAGTGCCACAGTGATACAGTGATACAGTGCTACAGTGGTACAGAAGTACAGTGGAAAAGTGAAACAGTGCTGAAATTCACGGTGGTGCCAGAAAAGTGGGAGAACATAAGGTAAGGCAATGGCAAGGTAAGTTGACTCTGCACACCAAGTTTGGGAAGTGCTACAACCCATCATTAAGATACTACATACTTCTATGGTTGTTTTTGCTGTTTTAGGTACCGAAGGGCAGGCTCGGTCGGGGCCTGCCTCCCCGCTAATTTTTGGAGTGCGGTGTTGGGATTGGGTTGTCTTGGTAGTGGAGTTGTTGGAGGAGTGGGAGGGATAGTGGGAAGAGGAATCGAGGAGGAGGGATGGAGGGATGGAAGGATGAAGGGATGGAGGGATGGAAGGATGAGGAATGGAGGAAGGGGGGAAGGGAAGATAAGAACGAGAGGGAGGGATAAGAATGGGAAAGAGAAGGAGGAAGTAAAGGAGAGAGGAAAAAGAAAACCCTCAGGGGCTGAAACATCTCAGCACGGGCCTAGCAACCCCGAGGTGCCCGAGCTCATATCATATTCTATATATGAGACAAAAAGCGGAGGAGAGAGGAGAAGGATGCCACAAGTCGCATTCAAAATTTCGTGAGGTCCAGCGAGACCACCATGTATTGTGTTGAAAATCAAAAACTACCCCAACGACAGGGGTCCATACTTTGTCGAAAAGGCCCCCTTGCAAGAAGCGAAAGCATCAGCAAGAGAGCAACCTAATATAATTCTTTTAACTATGACCAGTGTTGCCAGAAGTAGTACAATTGTACCAAATTACGTACGTATTATTTTTAAAAGTATGAATATTGTGGTACTACATCTTAAAATATGGTACAAAATACAGAACCCACAAAAACTGGGTCCCGAAATCAACAGTGTGTGACGACGCGAGAAAAGTGACGTCATACATGTCGAGCGCGCGACCTACCACAAGCAGCCCCCACCGCCACCATCTAGCCTACTACCTTTTGCCCCCACCACCCCACCTCGCAGAATGGCTCACCCGGGACTGTACAAGTATACCCAAGTACAAGCTCGGCGCCAGCAACACCATTAAATCCTGACTGACCGAAAGTCGAAAATTATTGCTCGAACTCTATCAGTGCCCATCGGATGACAAGGCAGAAGAAAGCTCGGGACCTTACCGCCAGAACCACTGAATACTTTGAGAGCGAAAATGAAGTACCTCAAATGGAAATCACAGAAATTGAACTTGCGCAATTACTTCCAAGCACAAGCTCAACGCCTGCCAAAATTCAGGAGGTACCAGAACAAAGTCCAGAACAACCCAAACCGATCCCGGAGCACGAGAGACACTCCTCATCTTCAACAGAGTCAAGTCGCCAGTCGGAGGGCGCGAAAGAATATAGCGGTCTTGACCGGCCAAAGAAGCAGTAGCTGAGCAAGTACAAGTTCTTCCATGTACGAGCTCGGCGTCAGCAACAGTCCCGAACGGTCCTACACGTGGGGAAGAGCACTTCAGCCAAAACAACGATATCCTTACAACTTCGAGCCAACTAGCACCACCACCTCAAAGGACAAGTCTGACGTCAGCGGCAACTACCCGGGAACCAGAACGCGGGCAGGACCAACCAAACTCAAACAACGAGCACCCGACGGCAACCGACGAACAGGATGCAGATCACAACGACCGAGATAACACATGGAGACCTACCCTGAGCTCGATCCCAGAAAGGTCAATAGCCAGTCAGCGGGACGAGGTTCCTCCTAACCGGACAAACAACCAACGGACGAAGGCGAATAAACGGGAGGCAAGAATTAAGACTAACGACATGGAGAACGACAACGCTTATGAAACAGTTTCTACCCGAAAAGACCGACCGCGGACAGTAATAGAGGGGACCACGGGAAACATGCTCGGGAACGAGGATCCAGTGCAGAAGTACCTGTTGAATCTCAACAAGGACAGCTTGGATGAAGATGACAAACAATTACTAAACGCCATATGGCCCAAGGGTAGAGGCATGAGCACTGGATGCATGGTTAGACATATTACTAGAGCGCTATGTCAGCAAGAAGCTGGGTCTTTATAACCCGAACCGGACAAAACTGAAAGGCCCACATGACAAAACCCATGACAGAGAGGATGTACAGCACCTACAAGGACATTTTTCAAACCGCCTCCTCGGCGGACGATCAAGAGTTTGTAGCAAATAACAACCGAGTAGGGCCCAGATTATATCGGCCAATCACCACGAAGAAAGTCACCGAATGCCTGAAGTCAACTAAATCGACCGCTAAAAGCCCGGATAGTTTGACAATAGTGGACATAAGAAAAGCCCCGGTCATAAAGCTGGCGATCCTCTTTAACAGCATGCTCCTCCTAGAACACGTCCCGGCAATTCTAAAAATTAGTCGGACCATCTTGATACCCAAGAACAAAGGAAACTCACAGGACATCAACAACTACAGGCCCATAACAATCAGCTCGATCCTGATGCGGCTCTGCCACAAAATATGGCTTTCCCCCCATACTGTCGAGGATACCAATCAACAAGATGCAGCAAGGGTTCATCAAAAACGACGGGTGCCTTCTGAACAACACCATACTGGAGACTATCATAAAGAAGCACAGGAAAGACCTTAAGCCATACAACATCCTGGCACTATATCTACAGAAAGCGTTTGACACAATATCACACAATACTATCAGGAGAGCACTACGACGTCATCATGTCCGTGAGAAAGTGGCTAACTATATCATGGAATCATATAGGGATTCCTCTACAAGTGTAACTTGCCTGGGACAAGCGACGGGCAGCATAAAAGTAAGGCGAGGAGTGAAACAAGAAGACCCAATGTCTCCAGCCATTTTTAACCTAATAATGGACGAGCTAATGGTACAACTGGATGTGGACAAAGGAATCCCGGTAGAGGACAATGGTCCAAAAATCTGCGGGTTAGCCTACGCGGATGATTTACTCCTGCTGACCCTCAACGTGGCCGATGCCAAACAGCTCCTTAGCCAATGCGTGAAATTCTTCGACCAGCGATCTATGCAGCTGAACACCAAAAAGTGCGCGGCAATTACTTGCAAAAAAAACCCAGTTCGAAAAAAGCTCTACTCCGCAACAAGAGCAGAACACTTCATCAAAGGAGAGCCGATTCAGCCCATGGGGGTAAAATGGGGCGGACAGAATGGTTAGAATAATGGTCCGGAAAATACTGCACCTCCCAAGAACGTGTGCAAGCGCATGCGGAAAAAATCCTGCACTGCGGAAAAAAGAATGGAGGCCTGGGGGTTTTCCACTTTGGGAGCAAGATTCCGCTAAATATGCATAGGAGGCTTACGGCAATCTACGACCAGATTCCGGCGGATTTATTACCAATAGTTGACCGCCACATGAACAAGCTACACAGTATGATGAAAGAAGACCAACAGTCCGACAATGCAATCAATAGATGGTGGACGGAACAGCTTCAAGAGTCTTACTCAGGCAATGGCCTAGCGCAAGGGAGCTGCAACAGCCATAGCAGCAACTGGATTCAGTACCCGCCAAGAAGCTGGAGCGGGGCAACCTACATAAAGGCAATCCAGCTGAGAGAAAACCTCCTTCCAACAGTGGGTATTCCCTATAACCCAGCAGAAGCAAAATGGTGCAGAGCTGGGTGCAAAAAGGTGGAATCGCTGAGCCACGTACTGCAGGGTTGTTTCGTAACGCACGCCAAACGAGTGGAGAGACCGGCCATGCCGCAAAGTACCTTAAAACCTTAGCCTCTAAGAAAGGCTGGACCTGCGAAGAAGAACACCAAATACGCTCTAGAGACAGGATCCTAAGAAAACCGGACATGATTATAAAGAAAGGAGACCAAGTGATTGTCACCGACGTCGGGATCAACTGGGAAGGAACACAGACACTGGAATACAATTGCACAGCGAAACAACAGATATACGACAACGAGCCAATGATCGAATCAATCCGAAAACGATATGGAACGGAGAACATACAGTTCCTACCACTGATTCTGGGTGCCAGGGGAACTTGATATAGGAAAAACGATGCACTGCTGGAAGAACTGGCAGTAGCGAAATCGGAAGGACGAACGTTGGTGAACAACTGTATCCTGGGAAGTATATTCGCCCACACCTTTTTTAGCCAATCAGTATGGGCGTAGGCCCGAGCAGGTAAGGATAAAAGATGTGCAAAGTAGTGAAAGTGCCCACCAAGAAAAAGTTCTACAAGTGCTACAGTGCTACAGAAATACAGTACTACAGTAGCCCAGTGGAAAAGTGAAACAGTGCTGAAGTTCACGGTGGTGCCAGAAAAGTGGGAGAACATAAAGTAAGGCAATGGCAAGGTAAGTTGACTCTGCACACCAAGTTTGGGAAGTGCTACAATCCATCACTAAGATACCACATACTTCTATGGTTGTTTTTGCTGTTTTAGGTACCGAAGGGCAGGCTCGGTCGGGGCCTACCTTCCCGCTAATTTTTGGAGTGCGGTTTTGGGATTGGGTTCTCTTGGTAGTGGAGTTGTTGGAGGAGTGGGAGGGATAGTGGGAAGAGGGATCGAGGAGGAGGGATGGAAGAAGGAGGAAAGTGAGGATAAGAACGAGAGGGAGGGAAAAGAATGGGAAGGAGGAGGAGGAAGTAAAGGAGAGAGAAAACCCTCAGGGGCTGAAACATCTCAGCACGGGCCTAGCAACCCCGAGCTGCCTGAGCTCATATCATATACTATATATGAGACAGAAAGCGGAGGAGAGAGGAGAAGGATGCCACAAGTCGCATTCAAATTTTCGTGAGGTCCAGCGAGACCAATATGTACTGTGTTGAAAAACCAAAACTACCCCAACGACAGGGGTCTATACTTTGTCGAAAAGGCCCCCTTGCAAGAAGCGAAAGCATCAGCAAGAGAGCAACCTAATTCTCTTAACTATGACCAGTGTTGCCAGAAGTAGTACAATTGTACCAAATTACGTACGTATTATTTTTAAAAGTATGTACATTGGTACTACATCTTAAAATATGGTACAAAATACAGAACCCACAAAAACTGGTACATAATGAAGAGAGACAATGAGTTTCCTTTAAACTACTGAGCGCCTGAGCAACTTAGCCATAATACGAGCCTAAGAGTGTAAAAGGAAATCAGCAAGTCAGATGACTATGCCATGACAAGCTAAGTCGTGCAGTGCAGCGCTCTCCTCCTCTCCTCTCTCTTCAGTCTTCTTTTACTACAGTACAGCCACATCAACATTTATCAATTATTTGTTATTGTTATTGCAATTGCATATTACAATAAGCAAAGCAACACACAATTCTGCATTTGAAATTATGAAAAGGTAAAATAATTTTTATTTAGAATATTGATTTTATGAAAGTGACTATTCAAACGACGATCGGTCGACGGTCGAACATTAACCTAATACAAAAAGTTTATAGTTCAGTTGCAAGTGCAAAACAAAATAAAAACTAAGTTAGAATATAGTAAATTCAGTAAATTGAAACTATTGTTTAACTTCAGATATTTGACACAAATATATTTGATATTTGACAATCTTAACCTCAATTTGACACCTCAATCTGTTTGTCCAGATTCTAATATTTCGAAAAATATTAATTGTAGCAGGACTAAGGCTACTGCCTACTGGCAACGCAGCTGTAATGATGGGTAACAAAAACGGAGTACAAGCAAAATTTAAAGCAATCTACGAAGATATATTTGTGCTGGGATGTATATGCCACTCTTTAGATTTATGTTCATCACCAGCTTGTGCAAAACTACCAAAATCAATTGAAGAATTTGTAAGAAATTTATATAATCATTTTTTAAACAGTCCACAGAGAATTGGCAATTTTGAAGAATTTCAAACTTTTTTGGAAATGAAGCCATACAAGATTCATTGCAAGTAAGCTGTTTTTCAAATTTTCGCATATAAATGATTCAATTATGTATTTTTCAGGCAGTGGTTGATCGTATATTGCTGTTGTGGGATAGCTTAATATTATACTTCACAAATATTATATTTGAAGGAAAGGATGTGTTACATACAGAAAATATTATTCTGGAGCATTTTAAAGATCCTGCATACAAGTTGTATTTTATATTATTATTATTATTTATATTTATATTTTTTTATATATTTTATTATTTATATATTTTATATTATTTATAAATTTTTATCATACATTTTGGAAATTGTAAATCAAATAAATCTCCAATTTCAAAGCGAGAGCAGGCAAATTCATGTTTTGTATAGTAAATTTACAACTATGTACAAGACAATTATGAAAAACTACACACAGAAAAATGAACTTTAAATATAAGAAAAAAAATATATTTGAATTTATTTATTTATATTAAAAGTATTCTGTTTCAATTGGAGCATATTTGCTAAATTTGAAAATGTTTATTTAATTTAATTGAGACACTAATTTTTTCACCCATTTTTTTACATTGAAAATCGCACAACTATTTAAGCAACCAATAGAATGGCCGCATTTAAGCTTGTTGCTATAGTTACAATTGATCAACATCAATATTTTTTGGAAATATTTTGAAAATATTTAAAATATTTCCGATGTCACAATGAAAGGTGTTGTCAAAATTAATTTATTGAAAAAATTGGTAACATTAAATGAATCCAACAAATATATCAGAAAAACTAATTAAAATTAAAAACACAGTGATTGTAAGTAGTTTGTTGTTGGTTTCCAATGGAAGCAGAAGTGGAAGTCGAGTAAGATAGATGAAAAACTACGATAGTTGTAGAATGGAAATATCTAGTAGTAAAATGTCATTATACTTTATTAAATATTTTATAAAATATAACATCAATTAAGAGTTGTGCGATTTTCTTACCGAATACCATTCGTACAAAAATTAATTTCGAAAATTTTTTATCGCTTACACTCATGCATTAGTTAGCGTGAGGAAATCTGCCCTCGTCTGCGACTCGGGCAGATTTCCACGCCAACTAATGCATTCGTGAGCTTAAAAAAATTTTCTGGAAATAATTTGTGCACTTATGGTATTACATGTGAGAATTTTTATATTTAATTAAAATAATTGAAATTTTATATAAAACATATTAAAACTATGAATCAAAATATTGGAAATCCTTAAATTAATTATGTCTACTTTTGATCAAACCAAACAATAGTGTCAGAATAAAAATTTAAAGATTTAATTTAAAATATATTAATTTAATTGAATTGAAAAAATAATTTTTTCTAATACTATTTTAGAATAATAACATTCTTGAACTAATTTTAATTTGAGAATGTACTCATTCTGCAACAAGTGCGAGAATATTCATTCTTACACAAGTGATAGAATGACCACATGTGGCGCCATCTCATGGAAGTTGACGCAACATTAAGCTATTGTATTTTGATTAATGAATTATTCATTTAACTTATTAATTGTTGATATTAGTAATATTATAATTCAATCAACTAAATCATTCATATTTAGAACATTCTTTATGACATTTTATAACTAATTTTGTTTATTAATACATATATTATAGCAGCGACATCTGTGAACTAATTGCCTAAAAGCGATAGGTACTAGACAGCGACTCAAACTGACATATTTTAATTGACGATAGTATTAGAAAAAGTATAGTCTGAAACTCGTCGGAATGAATATTCAGCCCTCGTGAAACCGTCAAACTCGCCTTCGGCTCGTGTGACAAATTTTCACTCGGGCTGAATATTCTCATTCCGCACTCGTTGCAGAATATACTATTCTCACTCATATTCTTAGATTGAGAATTTTTATATTAATACAAAACAGTTGAAATTTTATATGAAGCATATTAAAGTTATTAATCAAACTGTTGAAAAATCTTTAAATTGGTACTGTCTACTTTTAATCAAACCAAACAGTATTGTCAGAATAAAGTTTTAAACATTTAATTTGTTTTAAAACTAAAATATATTGTCACGACTCGGGTGACTGGGGTCGTAGCGGGGTAGTTGGTAAATAAAATAAGGGGTATTTCGTACTCACTCTGTATTTCTATCCTACATGATTTCACTTACATGATTCGTCCGGGCGACAGCGATGAGGAGGCACAGTCCATTTCTTTTAAGTTACTCGCACAAAAACTTCCTTTCTCCACTCAATGATTTTAATTGATCTTTCTAGCTTGATCCTCAAAACCAGACTGACTAAAAACTATCAGCAATTAATCAAAGTGATTAATTGCTGATGAAGCGCAGCGCTTGAACCCCGGTAATTCGACTTACGCCGCGAGTTCAATTGCCGCACTTCCGCGACGCTGATTCCGCGCTATCGATGCTACCTCAGCTATTGATGAGTTCAATAGCTGAGTCTTCGTGACATGCCTCCTCCTCGCGAGCGCTGGACCCACAGTGCTAAAATTAAAGAACATATAAATCATAATTAAACCTAATAAATTAACCGCCAATGTTTGGTACCGCTGCGGTTGTCCCTAATTAAAACGACACAAGAAATGTTGTTTACTACCGCTACACCTATACTATTATTCTACATTATTCGTCTAATCAGCTGAGTTTCGAGAAGAGTGATGATAATATACCATACGTGCTTCCCGGTCAGCCAGAGTATCTGATTACTTTTGGCTGATTTTTCGCTAATTAGTAAGGATGTGCTTCATTCGTGTATTAACCATGGCTTCATTCACTGTGAGTATTTTCCTGTTATATATTTCTCGCCTCTACTAATATTTTTCCCTTTTTTTTTTTTTTTTTTTCAGTTAAATTTCCAGAACCTAATTGTCGCCGGTTCCGTGGGGCAGGGGCCCCCGGAGCCCGTCGAGGCTGTGAGGGAGGCCCAGGACCTTATCCAGCTGGAAGTGCCGGAGCCGGCCCCAGCAGGTCCTTCGGCCTCGTCGCTGCTAGATGAGGCTGGGGTGTTCCGTGCTCGGGAGGTCCAAGCGGCCCCGCCACTTCCAGCACTTATGGACCTGGATGTGGCCCGGCCGTCGGTGTGGGCTAGGCTTGGGGTGCCCCAACCCGCTCCCGTGGCCCGGTATTTCGGCCACGTCCGGCACCGCTGTTGGCGGTGTGCCGGTTACGGGTGCCATCGTCGGTCCCGTTGCCGGGAGGACCGTGTAATTTTTTGTTCGCGGTGCGGGCGGATTGGGGTGCGTTCCCGCGATTGTCGCTGTGGTCCGGCGGCAATCAAACCGAATGATAAATAATTATATTTTGTCTCGTATTTTGTATTACATGACATATTTTTTTTTTTTTTTTGTAATAAATTAATTTTTTACATATATTTTTTTTTTGTTTTGTTTTTTTTTTTTTGTTTTGTTTTTTTTTTTTTTTTTTTTTTTTTTTTTTAAACGGATACAGAATGCAGCATGTTACAAAATTTAATCGAGTGAGTAAAGCTAATTGAACCAAAGAAACGGTGAAAATAAATTATGAACTAAAACCTCGTTAATCATTCTCGTTGTAATACACAGAGAACGTCTCGTCACGAATAGACTGGGCTATTCTTACAGAGCTATCTCGGTACGCGTGTGGTAACTCCTTCCCACTTCTCCACTCAGCCGCGTAGTTATCTCTATTTTAACAATTAAAATAAAATATTAAATTCTAAATATCTCCCTAAATTTTATTATTATTATTCATATTTATTGACATTTAATTTTTGATTTATGGGCACACAAATAGCCTCTAAGGTTCCAAAAAAAAAAAATAGTTATGCTCTAATAAATTCGCTTAATAAGGTATTGAATAAACACTTTAGAAAAATATTGTCTAATATCCTTACAAATATTCCTTAGCACTGAACTATATTAAAATATTAAATTCTATTACTGAATAAAGGCGCACAAACAACAGATAACGAAATTAATTATATCCTTCTACCCCTACTATATCGAGAACTGTCCTACTTTATCCTAACAATGTCTTTATAAATTGCCCGAGTCCCAGAATGTTGGTGCCGTGTCCCGAATTCCCTCGTTAATACGTTATTATTAAAATTACCTTTCACTCGTATGCAACTTTTAAAACACTTACTTAATTACCTCATTAATCACTTATACAATTCAAACATTTAAATTTCCCGCGATCGCGTAATCTAGTCTAGAGCATTGATTCTGACCACCATTTACTACTTATTTCTTTATGTAGCAAACGACGGTTAGTCCAATCCCCTGGATTTCGACTACCTCACAATAGGTCCGTCTAGTCTTGGGCACCGAAAGACCAGACGTTATATTACCCGTTAGCCCGTGTCACTTCCATGTAACACCAAGCTGACTGCTTGTGCTTGGGACAGGGATCTCAGGTCTTCTTTTTCTACGTCTATTCTAATTCTCCTCTCTAACCTCTCTTCCGACCTGCTGATTCTTCCTTCTTCTTCGTAGTCTTTCGTCCTTCTCAACTGGTCCATGGATGCACTTAAATTTCTCGTTTTGGGGTAGGTCCTGGTCGGTTCTTTTTTATTCGCCTCTTCACTCATCGTTGTTCTTCCACCCTCTGGTCGTAACTTTTTCCGTGATTGAACAAAGCTCCTCAAAATCCAGAACACAAGGTACAACACAAATATGACCAGCCCGGTTAGAATGCTGGCCAGCAGTACTTCGTGATGGGTTGTGCTTCCTTCTTCTTCTTCTCCGTTGACACCGGTCGCTGTGGCCACCACGATTCCCACTGGATTGCGATGGAATAATAAATAGGCCACCGCGATTGATAGAAGCGAAATCCATAACAGCCCCATGGAATCGCTATGTACACCATACTTCTCCCCGTATGTGAGGATGCTCTTCGGCATGGCCTGGATGGCGTTTTGAATATCCCTTAAATTTTCCCTCTGGCTGGTTAGGTTGAGATGTGGTATCTCAAGGGTCCAATTTGCGTTGAGGCACTCCGTGAAATTGTTGTACACCAATTTACGGGATCTCTCAGCTGGGTGGACCTTCATAGACTTCAAGGTGGACCACATCGCTGGCAAGATGTGTGTCGTCTTGGCTTCTGTCGTGGCATCCTGAAGGCAGGGAAAGCGTTTGGGTATCATCACTTCTTCCCCGATGATCAATTCACAATGGCACGGTAAATTGATCTTTACTGCGCCCGTCTTCTCCTCGTTGTTGTCGATCTGAGTTTGATTCGTCCCGCACTTGATCTTCGTTCTTCCTTCTCCGTGGGTCAATATGTACTCGCCCTCGATTGCCTCCACGATTGATATGGCTGTGGATGCATGGCAAGACATATGGCAGTAGTTGCTGATTTCTTCTACAGTGGCGCCTAGGAATAATTTCCTGGCACACATTGGTCCGTGGATGGAATCGGACGAAAACCTCGGCAAGTAGCATAACTTGTCGTGGTATGGGCGGCATTGGTGGAGGGCCGCCCCTGCAATAGTCTGATGTTCTCCTTGTGCGATGATGATGCCAAGTATAAACTTTCATGGGGTATTCGGCACGTTTGATTGCGCCAAGCAAATGGAATGGTGACGAGTTCAAAGAGTCTCCATTCTTGGTACCTCTGCGTGATGGGGATTCGGATATGAATGGTCAACACTTCCCTCGTATAGGCACAGTCGCACAGCGGCAATTGGTAGTAACGACTAATATCTTTTAACGGTATGGCGAGTCCTTGGTTTGATTCGGCCAACTCTTCTGCGAGTCTTTCGAGATCCTTGACTAGCACCTGCTGTTTCAGGACTGATATGGGGATTTGGTGCTGCTTACATGACATACGGACTTCGTTACGTCGCACCACCCTAAACGTCGAAATGATCCGTTTTAGATTGGTGTAGTTGTCGTAAAACACTGCCATGAGCTGCGCTTCGTCACTTGCTTGCCTATTCTGCAAGTTTTGTGCGGTTTCCTTGATGTAGCCTTCGATGGAATGGATCCTCTGCTCCACCTGGTGCATTGTTGTTGCTGACTTCCTGGTGTAGTCCTCGAACTGCTTTGACGTCGCTCCGATGCTCGTAATCGTGTCCGACAGGCCTCGATGCAACCTCTGAATCTCTGCCTCTAATTCCTCTTCTTTAACATGAAACTTGTCAAGTTTATGTTGCGTCGCCACCCCACAACACCACGATAGTCCGTTCCCCACAAAGTCAAGCGCCCTCTTTGGTCGCCACTCCCTGGTCCTAGTCTTCGCTTCTTCTATGTTGTCCCAGTCCTTCTGTTCTTCATCGTATTCCGCCTGGAACGTCTTGGCCAGTTGGTGGATTTGGTAGAGTAGTTTGCAACTTTCCCTCTGGGCACCTCCGTGACAGCCCTGCAGCATCATCGACTGCTCGTCTGCCTGGTCCTTGACGGGGTTCTGTATTGTCCATTCCGTTGTGTAAACTAGCGGGATGGTTGCCTCATAGCCCACTGTCTGTGTTAGGGGCCTCCAGAATGCTCCAGCATTCACCTCTACAGGGTGGTCCCTCTGGCTGCTCGTAGTGTGGATTAGGGCCATCCACAATCTATTATTCAACAAATGTAATTCTTGATTATCCTACCTTAGGCTAATCCTTCTCCCCTAAATTTTGAATTTACTCTATTTTTCGCGTCCCTACTTGTATCTTAGCTATTAATCGATCTACCTAACTATTAACTATTATCTATGTATTACTTAATTAGGACGCCCGATTTTCTTAGTTACCGTCGTCACAGCCCGGACTAATGGGCAAGGTCCAAGGGTCGTTATACCTAAGTATTCTCCCGACATGTACAACGTCCCTTTTTGATTTGGGTGTCGGCCCTTTCTGAACCTCGTAATTCACGTCGCTCAGTTTCCTAGTTATAAAGTAGGGTCCAAACCATCTTAATAGCATGCCCGGCATGCCCGGCGCCTCCACCATATGTCACGACTCGGGTGACTGGGGTCGTAGCGGGGTAGTTGGTAAATAAAATAAGGGGTATTTCGTACTCACTCTGTATTTCTATCCTACATGATTTCACTTACATGATTCGTCCGGGCGACAGCGATGAGGAGGCACAGTCCATTTCTTTTAAGTTACTCGCACAAAAACTTCCTTTCTCCACTCAATGATTTTAATTGATCTTTCTAGCTTGATCCTCAAAACCAGACTGACTAAAAACTATCAGCAATTAATCAAAGTGATTAATTGCTGATGAAGCGCAGCGCTTGAACCCCGGTAATTCGACTTACGCCGCGAGTTCAATTGCCGCACTTCCGCGACGCTGATTCCGCGCTATCGATGCTACCTCAGCTATTGATGAGTTCAATAGCTGAGTCTTCGTGACAATATTTCGTTTGAACATTTTATATTTTTAGTGTAAAAAACTGAAAATAACTGCCCCACTCCAATGTATTATTCTAGAATATTCTACTTGTTTTAACACGTTCAGGCGGTATTTACCCACATAACACATGATATTATCATAATATTTACTGGTGATATAGAAATATTGATAATGTTATAAAAATATTTTATTTGATAGATTTGTGAAATATTATAAATAAATCTTTATTAAATATGTACATATTATTTAAAAATATTATAATAACATTTATATTTAAATATTAAATATTAATTGCTGTGAAATATTTTTAAAATATTGACAGTTAAACATTTATAAAACATTTATATATAAATATTTGTAATATATTTACATAACATTTCAAAAAATTATAATAATATTTGTTTATAAATATCAATTATTAATTGTCTTAAAATATTTTTAAAATATTAACAGTTAAGCATTTGTAAAACATTAAATTTTAATATTTTGTAAACTTTATTAAACTGTTTTACAATATTATATGAATATTTATTTCTAATTTTTGTACCGATATTTATGTAAAATTGTTTTTTTGTGCAACCGTTCTAAAATGTTAGTAATTACAGACTCCATAGCGACCGCGAAATTCGATTTCGTGTCCGCTGTCATTAGAAGCGGACGCCAAAATTTTTCGCGTACTGCATCTGTCATTTCGCGTCCTGCAAAATAAACGTCATTTTGACATGGTGGCTTTTTACATAATTTGGTATTTATTTAAAAAAAAAATTATTTAGGCACCATCCATTAAATGCATCATAAGTTTTTTGGTATTGTCTCTTAGACTTCTCCGGCACTAAATTTTTAATTGCAGAAGCTGCAATATCTTTTAATTTAGGAGGAGTACAAGAAACATCACTATCGCTCTCCATTTTACTTTTAAATGACATAATTGCAACATTTGTTTGTTCAAAATCAAGTTACGTTTTCTCTTTCCCGATCCGTTTCCATAGTTACGAAAACATACTATGGAACTAGATTATACGATAAAAAAACCAAACACCATAATTACCAAAAATGTATTGCGTATTTATTAATATTTGTAATGCGGTTGCACAAAAAATGTTGTGTATATCTCGTCTGCGAAATGTGTTTAACGTCCTCCAGATTTTTTAGCCTCGGCTGACGCCTCGGCTAAAAAACATATCTCTCGGACGTTAAACAGTCATTTCGCAGCCTAGATATACAAATAACTATTAAAATAGCGGGTGCCATATTAAAATAATATTTAATTAGATGTGTTTGTAAACGTATATACATTATTGTTAAAATACTTGAATGTTTTTATTATAAAATAAAAAAAACATTCAGATTTGTTTGGACCAGTCCAACTTTTATTCCACGTTCGGGTAAGGTGAGATCGCATTTAATTTCATCCAATAACATCACGGCATGCCATGTCACATGTTCAGTATTTCCCTAATGCGCAGTTGCAGCTCAGTTCAGTAGTGTAGTCAGTCACTCGTTGCTGGTGAATGCTATAGTTAGCTTGTACGTTAAAGTCGCTAAACTTGGGTTGCAACGCTTCGGTAAATTGGTCCTAAACGAATTGTGAAATAGTGAATTAATACTGCCAGTGTAACATGTAAGTATACAATAATTATTAATTTTTAATTTTTGTTTGGATTAATGCTCTTTTAGTCGATTTTAAACCTCTATTCAATTTAAGTATTTTAACCTCAAAATGGCGGCTTGACCGTTGTCGCTGTGAGTACGGCTGCTCGTATGTCTATGCGATATGTCGCAAACCAACGCTCTTGCGACATGTTTTAGACTATAATTGTTGGAAACAAATATGGTCGAGACGTCTTGGTGTTTCGAATTGCGAATGGTGTTTCACGTGTTTCACGAACTAAAAAATCTCTAGTGTTAGAAGACTATTCGCAGTTAACTGAATCCGAACTTGAAAGTAATATAGAATCCCAGAAGAATTTTCCAGCTGTACCCAATTTTGCTGTCGGTGCTACGGATGCTAATAATGATGTAATCGAAACTACCTCTGGTACCAATATTGCTAATCCAATACAAGTTATTGAAGTACCACCACAATCAAAATTTACCTCAGGAATTACAATTAGTAAATATGGTAGTTTACAGTTTTTCAATTTAAACTGATTAATTTTGATCTGTTTTAGTTTCTCCTGGTGGCGAAGAAATTGTAACCCTGCCCGGAGATCAAGTGTCAAATATTTATCAATGTACCGCTCACGAAGGTAAATCAAACGTTGAATTTAATTTTTGTAAACTAGTTGTGAAGGGATCTGCTTGCAATTCCATCATAAGAGTGTATAACCTCAAAGGTTGGAGTGGGTTGCATAAACGCCAATATTCCAAAAACTTAAAAAAAAAAAAGTTTTTGGAATATTGGCGTTTATGCAACCCACTCCAACCTTTGAGGTTATACACTCTTAATTTTTGTAGTTCAATTACAAAATTAATAGTTGTGATTATTGTTTCGAGTTTCATAATCTGAGATATAATTATGTACAGTAAGAGTAAAAATTATTTTTTTGTAGATACAAACCTTTTATTAAGGAGACTGGAAACAAAAATTGATGTTTTATCTGCTGAAAATAAAGGTACCAAAATAGTGCATTTTTAATTGATTTTGTTATTTTATATTGACATACTTTTCCGCACTAATGCGTAAAAGTAAGAACTTTTAAGCCCTTGTGCCTCAAAGTAAAAAATATAATATATATCAACATATTTGGCTACATGGAGATTATTTATCTATTACAAAATACTTGTTACAAAATTCTTGTATGAAATACGTAGTGTTTTGCAACTAGTTTCATAAATAGTTGTTTTTAATTGTTTAATTATTTTTTATTTTTGAGTACCAGCTATATTATAGCATAAAAATATATTATTTATCTATTTTTTTTGTTATTTTTTAGAGTTTCAACGTCAATGTTTGAGGCATATTTTTTCTATTTCAAACAAAATACGGGATTTAGAAGGTGCAATGGCTTCTCTACAAGTCCAAACTACGCATAATGAAGCAGCTCCTGAAATAGACGAATACAGTACGCCATTGTACAAAAAATTTCCTATTCAAACCGAGGAAGATTTTCAAGAAATAGAGCAAAGTCTTCAAGATCAGGTTATTCATCATAAACTTGTAAGACTTTATTTATTGTTTTTAAATTCTATGTAATTAAATAAATCATTTTAGGCAAAACAATTTTCTATGGTTGGTGGTCAGAATGCTAAAGATGTATGCCGGTCTGTTCTGAAAAGAATGTTAGCAAAGAATGTTGCTTCTTTATACTCAGTAGAAGGTTTCAAAGGAAAAAAGATATTTAGAGAAACTAATATGTTTCAATTATTACTAAGTAAGTTAATATTTTAAAATTTTATATTTTAGTGCAATCAAAGAATATTTTATAGGTAGTATACGAATAAATGCCAAAACCAAAGATGCCACAGAGAATGACATCTTACCGGAACTTCGGCAGTGGTTAAGCCAAGCAAAGTTTCGTAGAAATTAAAGTTTTAGATATACATGTAAATATGTTATTTCTTAAGTTTGTATAAACATATTTTATTTTTATAAAGTTTTATTGGATTATATCCTATTTATATTATTAGAAAATACATGTGTTTTCGATTTGCTATTTTTTTATCAGAAAACGTTGTTTTGTATTGAAATCTATTTAAAATATGGTTAACAATTTAATTTTTATTTTTTACAATGTTATTATCCTTGCATTTAAAATGTTATTTTTCAATGTTTATTTTCTCAAATAAAATAAAAAATTAAATATTTTTAAATCTTTATTTTTTATTTGTTCCTTAATATTTTCAAAATATTTATTCAGCGAATTATTAATTATTTTTAAAATATTTTATAATTATTTATTAAACACTGCAAAATATTGCCGTAAATATTTTCTAAACATAAAAAAAAACGATTTTAAAAATATTTCCTTAACGTTACAGAATGATATAATGAATATTATGCAAGAATTATAAAATCTTGCATAATAGATTAAAAAAAAACTATAAAAACAAAACATAAACGTAACAAATTTTTGCTCCAGATATTTTATATAAAGTAGTATATAAATAATCAAGAAATATTATATTTGTACTTTGGAAATTGTTTATAATATACTTTGAATCAACATATATTGAAGATTTGTCTTTTGCTTGCATCTGAAGAAGATTCTGAACAAAGTTTTTTGAAATTTGACATTAAGTAAAATAATTAAATTTGACATTAGTTGAACAGAATTGGAAAAAGATTATTTTCTAAAATATTGGTATAACATCCTTGACGATAGAATAGCTAATGAATTGAAGAGAACATCTTATAGTAAAGAGCTTTGAACAACTAATATGTCGTCAGTGATAGATTTGTCTGACATTATTGAATCTTCACAGAATAATAATGATTTTTGTATATGTAATATTAAATCAGACAAATCACTTGTGATTAAATGCCGTAGATGTGAAGTTTGGTACCATCGGAAATGTTTGAAAATGTCTCAAAGTGAATTTAAATTATTGTTCAACTCATACAATTTTTGGATCTGTAATAAATGCTACTGCAACAATACATCCGTCAATAACATAACTTTATCTCAAAATTCAAAAATAAATCAAAGAATTCCTTGCTCCCTATGCACAGAAAAAACTTTTAAGGATTATCATAGATTGAATATTCATATGAACAGATTTCATGCGGATAATAATTCTAATTCTACTTCACCTTCATTTGTAAAAAAGTCATTAATCGATTTGCTTATTTTTTCAAAACGGAATATTACGACATTAAGAAGAATACCCAAAACATCACGCATTTTAGTTGCTGAGAAATTAACTTCTGTTATTGATAAATGTATTCTTTCTAAAACTACTTCCTCATTTGAAGATCTACTTCTGTTTTCATATAAAGTCTTCAACATTAAAGATAAGCATGATAAATCTTTAACAAATCATATTAAAGAAAACCTGTCAAAATTTAATTTGGAACTGGATGTAAAATTGCCTAAAAAATATAAACCTTTAAATTTGTCTAAGATGGTCGAAGCAAAAGTAGCCGATTTTGACATTAAAGGAGCTGTTAAATTACTAAGCTCAGAAGACTCTTTGGCCCCTTGTGACGATGTTGCCGCAGAAGAACTTAGAAACAAACACCCATCACCTTCTCGCGAACTAGATTATCCAGATAAATTCAAACCAGAAGATACATTTTTAATAGTTAATGAAGCAGATGTTCGTAACGCTATCAATTCGTTTCCTGCTGGCTCTGCTCCTGGCTTGGATGGAATGAGACCACAGTTTTTAAAGGATATTATTTCATTTTCATCTGGTGAACCTGGTACTCGTGCCCTTAGAGCAATAACGAGATTATGTAATTTTTTATTATCTGGTCAACTTCCCACCGAAACTAGCCATTTATTATATGGTGCAAGTTTATGTGCCATTAATAAAAAAGATGGAGGAATAAGACCTATCGCAATTGGTAACTGTTTTCGAAGATTGACTTCTAAATTAGCTTGCTCTCAAACTCGTAATAGTGTAGCTACTTATTTAAATCCACGTCAACTTGGGGTAGCTACCAAACAAGGATGTGAAGCTGCTATCCATGCGATTCGTACTTTTGTAAATAATCCAAAAAATAATGGAAAAATTCTTCTCAAATTAGACTTTAAAAATGCTTTCAATAGTGTTGAACGAGATAGAATACTAAACGAAGTTCAAATTCATATACCACAACTGTATCCTTACATATATCAATGCTATAGAGATCCATCTACTTTATTATTTGGTAATCATTCCATCTCTTCTTCAGTTGGAGCTCAGCAAGGCGATCCATGTGGTCCTATGATTTTTAGCTTAGCTATTCAACCATTAATTTTATCTTTGGAGTCCCGTCTTAATACTTGGTATTTGGATATTAGGACTTTGGCAGACTATCCTGATGTTGTCCTATCTGATTTTGAAAAAGTTTTAAAAATTGGAAAGAAAATTGGTTTAGATATAAACCACAATAAATGTGAACTTTTTTTTTGTTCTGGTGTAACTAATTTGCCAATTTTACAAAATTTTCAAAAACTAGCTCCGGGAATCAAAGTTTGTGACCAAGAAAACTTATGCCTATTGGGATCACCTATCTTTGATCAAGGCTTTACTTGTCATGTTTTAAAATCTTTCGAAACTATTCAAAATCTACTTTGCAGAACTCAGACACTGAACTCTCATGTTGCATATACTCTTATTAAAAATTGCCTTTTTGTCCCAAAATTCTCGTTTTTGTTGAGAACAAATCCATTTTGGAAATTTCCAGAAATATTACAGAAAATAGATTCTTCGATAAAATGTTGTTTAGAGAAAATACTAAACTTACGACTAAATGATTTACAATGGCGACAGGCAACTCTACCAATTAGGTTTGGAGGTTTAGGCATTCGTCTATTTTCCGATATTTGCCTACCTAGTTTCCTATCTTCAATACATGGTGTTGATAATCTCGTGTCTCTCATACTTAATTCAAAGGACAACGATTTTAATATTCACTATCGTGATGAAGCTTTGTTAGCTTGGGAAGTTATTAACGGTAATGATAAACCTTCTTTATGTGCATATCAGAAGAATTGGGATACAGTTAATTTAAAACGAGTATTAGATACTGAATTGAAATTTGAAACTGCAAAAGACATAGCTCGTTTTAAAGCATTACAATGTAAGGAATCAGGCTCATGGTTGCATGCAATACCTTCCAAAAATATTGGAACTTTACTTGACAACATTTCCTTTCAAGTTTGTACTGGTTTGAGGCTTGGTTGTAATATTTGTACCCCACATATTTGTAAATGTAATGCGAGAGTTGAAGTAGATGGTATCCATGGTCTAAGTTGCAAAAAAAGTGCTGGTCGATTTTCTAGACATGCAGAACTTAATTTAATTTTACATCGAACTTTAGCAACAATTAAAATTAATTCAACTTTGGAACCAAATGGTTTATTGCGAGATGATGGGAAACGTCCCGATGGAATGACTTTAGTACCATGGAGCAAAGGTCAAGCTCTAGTTTGGGATGTAACTGTTGTAGATACACTTTGTGATAGTTATATTATCGGCACACGTGAAAATTCAGGTTCAGCTGCAGAATTGGCTTGCAAAAGAAAACACCAAAAATATCAGTTAATTGTTTCTTCTAATTATATTTTCAAAGGCTTAGCTTTTGAAACTATGGGGCCTTGGTGTAAAGAAACTTCAAGTTTCATAAAAACTTTGGGAGACAGTTTGATTAAAGAGACGGGTGAAAAAAGATGAAAAGATTTCTTGTACCAGAGGATATCTCTTGCGATCCAAAGAGGAAATGCTTCAAGTATTCGTGGAACGCTGCCTGATGCTACTTCTTTAGCCGAAGTCTTTGTTTTATAGTTCTTTTCTTTTTTTTATATTTGTATTTTTTAACTAACACATTATTTGGTTGTTATATCTTCATTCTTTTATTATTAAAATATAAAAAAAAAAAAAAAAATTATAAAAATATTTTATTAATATTTCTATAACATTGGTAAATGTTATTACTAAAAGTTTTCAAAATATTTTATTTCATTATTGTACAAATATTATAAAGTGGGACATCTAAACGTTTAGCAAATGTTATACGCATATTTACAAAATCAAAAACAAATGTTATTTAAATATTTCCAATATTTGAAAAAATTATTGCTATAATCTTATATAAATGTTCACATGTTATGTGGGTAGTTTGCATGCTTTAAGGACGTCTTCTCGTGCTATTCTCGTGTTTAAATAATTATTGTTGTTAAAAATGGATTTAATACTCCAAAAGTGTGGATTAGAACATCTCTGTGCTGTTTTTAACGGTAAGATTACATTTTTGTGTTACTTTTTTAATATAATTTTTATACATGTGTAATTTTGAAGCAAACTATGCATAATTTGTATTGGCGATTTTAATGCAAATTATAAGATGTTTAACAATATTTCATTAGGAAAATATCAAATTATATTATATCAATGATTTAAATAAATGCATATCACATAAAAATATACAATTTTAATTTTGTTTTGTTAGAGAATGGAATTACTGAAAACGATTTAGCTAAGTTAACTCCAGAAATGGTAAAAGAATTAATACCAAAAATTGGTGACAGAATAAAATTTTTAGAGAACACGTATTTGTTTAATCCACAAAATATATCAATTTCCGATTTTCAGGAAAATGTAAGTATAAACTCAATTAAATTAGTTAACTATATTTTTTGCTCATAAATGTTGTTTTATTTTAACTTTAACTTGTAAATTTTATTAATTTTTATTATTTTTTTTATTTTTATTAAGAAAAGATAAATTTGTTATTTGAATTTTGAAGTTGCATGTTTGATATACATTTTTCGGTTAAGTTGTAAAACACTCATGTATAAATATATTCATATATCATATTTATAATTACATCAATGTATAATATATCATAAGAATTAGATCATATACAGGGTGTTTTAAAAGTGAATTGAGTCCCGGTTTTGTTAGCAGAATTAAAAAATGTTTTAAATGGTTTTGTTCGCAAATGTCAAATTTAAAGTAACTGAAAGCAAATTTCATAAATTGGTCCATATTACTCTAAATAGTACTTGTTTACTTATGAAATCCTCTGTAAAACACTCATTTGAACCGTATTTTAATAAATTTAAAATTTCATTTAGTTACTTTTTATGGATAATGTCGAAAACAACCCTAATGAGGGTAATTCTTCAGCATCAAAAATTGCAACCGCAAGTGGCTCTACTAGTAGCAAATCTACTAGCAGAGCCTTAGCAACTTTTTTGATATATATATCAAAAAAGTTGCTATTGATAAGACTGCGTTATCAGCAATTTCAAGCTCAAATCCAGATTTATTTTTAAATATAAACGATGTTTATATGGGAGCTAATGCAAGTTTATTTTTCCAGAATATATCTATCCCGCAAATTGAATTAGAAAAAATAAGAGTGAATATATTACAATTTTACATAGAACTTTGTCTTCAAATAAGAAAACGATTTCAATTTGATGATAAATTGTTGATATTTTTAACTAGGTTTCAACCTAAGACGGCTATAAGTGGAACTATCCATTCGATTATAGAAGCGACTAGTTTTTTCAAACGACTGACTATTGATGTAGAAAAGTTAAATAATGAATGGAGGCTTCTTCCGGATATAGACAAACTCAAAGGATTGGAAAATAAACCTTTTAATGAATTTTGGGAGAATATTTTCAATATTAAGAATGAAATTGAACAGTTAATGTTTTCAAATTTGTCTAAACTTGTACAAGCAATAATGTGCTTACCGTACTCTTCTGCATGTGCTGAACGAATATTCTCGAAAAACCTTATTAAAACTGACCTGAGAAATCGTTTAAATGTGAAAACTTGTAATTCCAATATTTTGGCCAGAGAGTTAATGATGGACGATAAAAATTGCTATAATTGGCCACCATCAACTTCTTTGTTAAAGAAAAGAGTATTATATGTTATATTTCTCATTCATTCATTACTTAAAAACACTTTTACTTAAAAAAAAACTTGCTTCAAATGTGACATTATATTTATTTGAATAAAAAGCAAATTTATTTTGAAGTAAAAGTTTTTTTCAAATTTTGATTAAGTTTATATATATTTTGAGTTTATTATTTAAAGAATTTAGTTATTTTATATAATATATTTATACGTTTATTTATATATTTACATTTCATATGCATATATTTTTTATTTTTATTAACATTTCTATAACTATTTAGAAAACTGATCTGTTTTTTAAAGTCCTAGTCATATACTAATATAGAATATATAACTTTTTTCTAATTTTGACATGTAAAATGTGACTTTTCAAAATCGATTGTAGTTGGCAAACGGCACATTTTACGCAACTGCTGATGAAATGAAAAATATTTCACAACTGGTGATGAAAAGTTCCGAATAAAGCCTACTTGTTTTGATAAAATTCACTAAATTATTAATATAAGTTTAAAATAGTTATTTTTGCAATTTTCGATCAAAATGACATCTTTTTAGTTGCCATTTTTGATGTTGAAACGGCCTTCTTTTTTTTATTGTTCTAAAAAAAGCGTGAAAAAAAGACTTTTTTTCACTCTTTTTCTACTTTTTTTCATTATTTTTACTTTTTTTCATTATTTTAAAATTTGCTCAAAACGTGGCAAAATGTTGTGGTGGCAAAAACAATGAACAATTAGTAATTGAACATTTATCAAGTTTAAACGGATATGCGGATAACGTCTAGACGCTAGCACTGTGGGAATTAATTGATAAGTAAGAAACAATGGATCCACACAGGGCAGATGTACTCTTATGCATCGAAAAACAATAATGTAAACTAAGCGAATATGACTGCAATCTTAAAGATGCAGTCGACCCTTAACTTTTGTACGTAGCAGACCACAAAATTAAGCGCATAGTTCGGCATGCGAACGGGGTAAGTGATCTTAAACTTTATGTGAAGTGAATAGCAGAGTACAAGTGCGAGGGTTGCGACATCGGAGCCAAGGGGGGTCTACCAACACCACCAGTCTTCAAGGGCGGCAGCGACGCGGACTCACCAGTAGCAGGGCGGCACATCACCATTCGAAAATTTAAGCGTGAGCGTTTGTGTCTGTATGTTTAATTGCAATAAATGTCCATTCCCAGTTTAGTAGGGTCAGTTATTGATAAGTTCTTTATTATGATTATTATTATAGTTCAGTCTTTGTAAGTTTTTTTTCATTAAATATTAATGTACGGCTCAAACAGGTGTTTTCCTCCTTGCGAAAGCTTAACCCTATTTGTATGTCGCTGGCTAATTGAGGCCAACCGGGAAAGCCACGACATATAGATGGTGTCAGGTGTGGGGTGCATTTCGCGGAAAAAGTTTCAAATTTAAGTTTAAGCAAGGTTAGTAACATACGAAGCTCTTATAGCCGTGGCACTGTCATTAGTTAATTTTGAGGAAATTAAAATAGTTTGTTGTTAAATATGACAGATCCGCAGCCTTTGTCGGTTTTAACAATTTCGCCAGAATTAGTGCCGATATATACCGGGGAAACTTCGGTTAAAGATTTTTTAAACACGGTAACAGAGACAGCGATATTAGGGAAATGGTCCGAGCAACAAAAGGTAGCTATTGCCAAATTAAAATTATCAGGACCGGCTAAAAAGACGATTAAGTGGGATCACAGAACAAGCGGTGTTTGTGATTGGGCCACATTTTCAGAGGTACTCAAAAGTAGATTCGAAAAAATTAAGTTACCGGGCTTTACATAATTTCAGGGAATGTAAGCAGCGCAACGGGGAAAAAGTTCGCGAGTATGTTGAACGGTTGCGTGCAGCCGCGAATGCCACAGTTAAACCGGTGAATGACCCTGCGAAAACGGCATTTATTCGCGAAAAATTGAATGAAGACACACTGTTTCAGTTTTTAGAAGGGCTACAAAGCCCTATTAACCGCCGGGTTATGTCAGCTAACCCGGAAACATTAGACGACGCTATAAAGGTAGCAACCAGAGAAGAAACAATCGAGCTACGAACCGGCGGAAAAGCAGTCGCAGAACGCGCTATAAACTTTGACAATAATTACGATAAAGGGGCAGATCGAAGGGTACGTTTCGACAAATCACCGGAAAGGCTTTCACACGCGCGTAATGACCGATCAAGCCCTAACGGGAGCCAATCATGGAGATCAAATAATTCAAACGGGGGGTACTATCGTAATAACAACAATTTTAACTCTTTTCAGGGTCCTAGTTATGCTATTAATAACAGATCAAATCGGGGAAACTACCAGGGGACAAATAGAGGCGGCTACTCAAACAATAGAGCATTTGCGGGGAATAGGAAGTTAGCGTGTTTTGATTGCGGTCTAACAAATCACTTGGCCAAAGATTGCCGTCGGCCAAAATGCTATAGGTGCAATGAAATAGGGCATCGACAATACCAGTGTCCTTTAAACGAGCAGAGAGTCACTTCCCCGCCCGCGGAGGTGGCTTAAATAATTTATCAGGGACTACTCGTGTTTGTAACTTGCCTCAAATACGAACTATTAATTTAGGCGATTATTATAAGAACTCTTTTTACTTAATGCTAAACAATTGTCCGTTTAAGATTGTAATTGACTCGGGTGCAGCAGTATCATTGCTAAAAAATAAAATTTGTAATTACGGCATAAGAAAAGAAACGGTTATAAAATTAAAGGATGTACAAGGTGCACCGATAATGCATAGCGGGTTATATACACTGAAATTGTGTACAGAGTCAGGGGCGGTGTTAATACATGATTTTATGGGGGTGTCCGATTCAATCAATTTCCGAGGAGATTTATTGGTCGGCATAGATTTCTTAACCAAATTTATGGCGGCGATTAGTTGGGAAACTAATGAAATATATTTAAACGGGGAAGGTATACCATTAGTATGCGAGGGGAATGTAGATGTTAATGTTAAACTAAATTCACGTAGTGAAGGGGGGCGTGTTGGAAACAGAGATGATGGGAATCCTTCAATAGTTGAGGCTAGAGAAGAGTTAGTGGGTGAATCAAAAATAGATATGGGAAATACAGAAGTAGAGTCTAAGGAAACTGTAAGCAATGCCGAAAATGGTGATGATCGCGAATTGTCCGCGTACCTTGCTCACGATTTGTTAATTCCACCAAGAATGCAGGTGATAGGGCTGATACGAACTAAGGGGAGACGTCCTCTTGGTACTGTAGTTTTTGAACCTAGCGTTGTTCCTGAGCAAAGCGTTTTAATGGCGCGATCCATCTGTAAAAGCGCGACTTACATGCCCATTCGGTTGCTAAATTCGTCTAATTCGGATGTAAAACTTACAGAGAATACAAAAATAGGGCACTGCACTGAGGCGTATATCTGGCCAGATACGACCACAAGTGTAGATAATGACGGGGTTTATGCAGAAGTAGATACCATATCGAGAGAAATTAGTAGCGAAGAGGTCAATGAAATATTAATTCAATTAAAGTGCAATCATTTAGAAAAATTGCATAGGGATAAACTAGTAAAGCTAGTGACAAATTATATTGACATATTTAGGGCACCTTCACAGAAATTGACATGCACAGGCAAAGTCAGACATAGAATTATCACGGAAAATGTACCGCCAATTGCCAAGAGGCCGTATAAAGTACCATTCGCTCGCAGGGAGGCACTCTCCAAGGAAATTGATTCGCTGTTGGAAAATGAGATAATTAGGGAAAGTAGTTCGCCATGGAGCGCACCGGTTGTGCTCGTGGAGAAAAAGAAACATCCGGGAGAAGAACCAGAGTTACGCGTTTGCATTGACTATCGCGGATTAAATAACATTACAAAAACAGACTTCTTCCCATTACCAAATTTGCAGGATACCATCGATCAGTTGTCGGGCGCTACGCTATTCTCCACCATGGATTTAGCGAGCGGGTATTTTCAAGTGGAGTTAGATTCGCGAGACCGTGAGCTCAGTGCATTCAGCACACCTACAGGCCATTATGAGTTTAACCGCATGAGTATGGGACTCAAAAACGCACCCGCGACGTGGCAGCGATTAATGTATGCGGTATTATCGGGACTAGTAGGGTTTGAGTGCTTGGTTTACTTAGACGATATTATTGTGTATAGCACTAATAATATTGACGAACATTTATTAAGACTAGAAAACGTGTTTAGACGAATGCGTGACAGTAACCTAAAGTTCAAGCCCACCAAATGCAATTTCTTGCTGACGGAGGCTAAATATTTAGGACATATAATATCGGGACGCGGATGCGAGGCCGATCCGGAAAAAATCGCGGTGGTAAAATCTTACCCTAGACCAAATTGCGTAAAAGAAATTCGGGCGTTTTTAGGGTTGTGCGGTTTTTATCGCAAGTTCGTGGAAAAATTTTCAGAAATTTCCCAACCGTTGACTCATCTTACCAAAAAGGATGTTCCGTTTATGTGGACAAACGAACAAGAAAATGCGTTTAATAAACTTAAGACCGCGCTAATAACTCCACCGGTGCTAAAATATCCTGATTTTTCGAAAGAATTTATACTTACTACAGATGCGTCGGGCACAGCAATCAGTGCTATATTAGCTCAAAAACACAATGGCCACGAGCACCCAATTGCCTATGCAAGCAGATCGTTAAATGCCGCTGAGCAACGTTATAGTACTATCGAGCGCGAAGGGTTAGCAGTTGTATGGGGTGTTAAACATTTTAGGTGCTATGTAACCGGGACCCATTTTATCATCTACACAGATCATAGACCATTGAAATATCTGCTCAGCATAAAAGATCCCAGCTCGCGCCTGGCAAAGTGGGCAATGTCGCTGATGGAGTATAGTTTTACGATTGAATATAAGCCGGGTACACTAAACCAAGCTGATGCATTGACAAGGCTAAGGGTCGACTATGACAACCCCATTCGTAAGGTAGGGACAGACAATGACGACACGATACAAGACGAGTACACGCCTATAATTTTTGACCTTGACGAAATTAAACGACAACAACTCGACGATATTAATTTGAATAAACTTCAAACTGACAATAGGTTTTATATATCGTCTAACGGGGTATTATATAAAACAAGGGTCGAGAGTGAACGTAAGGATAAGTTAGTGGTACCAGAAACAATGCGAAGAAAAATTATGCAGTTGTATCATGATGCACCAACAGCGTCACACGGGGGAAGGAAGAAAACAACTGAGCTCATTCAACGCGATTTTTATTGGAAAGGGATGACGGTGGATATTAGGGACTACTGCAAACAATGCCATTCTTGCAACTTAAGGAAACCCAGTAATTTACCTCCGTCAGAGTTACAAGTAGTACCAACTCCAAGCGGGGTGTGGGAGAAAATTTCTCTCGATATTGTAGGGCCTCTAAATGTAACAAACAAGGGAAACAAATATATCTTAACATGCATGGACTATTTGTCAAGGTATCCAGAATGCGTACCCATTCCAGATATTCAAGCGACCACAGTAGCTAAAGCGTTTGTGGAAAACATTGTTCTAAAACACGGGGCACCACGTTATTTGTTAACCGATTGTGGAACCCAATTTTTATCGAACTTATTTAAAGAAACGTGTAAAATTTTAAAAATCGAAAAAATTCAGACGAGTCCTTATCGGCCCCAAACTAACGGTGTTGTAGAAAGAATGCATCATGTTCTGAAGAGCATGATTTCTCATTATCTGAACGATGATTATGATAGCTGGGATGAGATGCTTCCTTTTGCGCTTATGGCGTACCGCAATAGAGTTCACGAAACTACTAAAGAAACGCCATTTTTCTTAATGTTCGGGCGGGACATGGAATTACCATTCCACTCAGTATTAAATAGCAAGCGGGTAAATTACAATTTAGGCGAGAATTACGTGAGTGAGATGCTAGCGCGTATGCGAATAGCACACGATAAGGCAAAAATTACGGCAGATAGGGTTATAGGAGAGCGTTGCCAAAAATTTAACAAAACAGCAAAAAATCGAAAATTTAAAATCGGGGACAGAGTCTACCTTCACTCGCCAGCATTAAGCAAAAGCAGTTTAGCGTCAAAATTTAAACCAAAATGGACGGGTCCATATAGGGTAGTAGAGCAAACGGGGCCAGTAAATTTTACGATAAAAGACACGGCAAATAAAAAACAAATGGTAGTTCACGCAAATCGATTAAAACCGTGTTTGAGCACTGCAGTATCAGAACAGTTAAATAGTAGCAGTAGTGATAGTGAGAATGAGGGATCAGCTAGAAATGAAATTAATGACAGTGATGCAGATAATTTTCCACCGGTAACTACCGATTATTTAACGAACAATTACAATGATGATGGTTCCGAAAATAATGCGGACGAGTCAGAGAACGACGAGGTAGATGAGATAATCGTTGAAGCAGAGATACACCCTGCACCTCACGCTCATCAGACCAGAAGCAGGGGGCAGGCACCTGAGCACGATTGGGTATTGCGCAAGGCAATATAAATCTTGTATTGTACTTAGTTTAGAGTCAAATTAGTACGTAGGGGTTAAATACTAGAGATAAGATAAGTTAAGAAAAAAAAAACAACTCATGTGTCACATTTTATTTGTTCCAGGTAAACATGGAATTTGTTGTCAAACTTTTTATTAGGATAGTGGTAATATTGTATGTATTTGTGATACCTGGAAGGCAAGCACTAATTGCTTACGATTGTCATAACGATGCGTCTAATATAACGGTAATATCTTTAAGAAACGTTGCTCCCTGTCCAGATCCTGAATCCGAATTCCAGACAACCACCCGAAAATTTCAAATTATACAAAAACAACGATTTGACAGTGTACATGTGCGCGCTTGCCTAGTAGAAGTTACGCGCATTATTTCTTATTGTGGGATGCACAGTCATGGTAGCTTGGTAGATGGGGGGATTTTGACATACATACACGAGATTGGCCAAGAAGGATGCAAGAAAATACATGCACACCAAGAATTTCGGGGATTTCATGGGCATATTATTTCAAGGGTTATTCCAAATTCTACTACATTCGCTTCAATAACGCTCGGGGGAGCAGTGGATAATAGTGGGGCATGCACAGGGGCTATTTATGTTGAGCACAACTCAATTTGGAAAAACGTTGTGGTAGTAGCAACAGTAAAAATTCAAGCACAGGATTACTTATCTACTTTAAAAATCGATCAAGATGAAATAACGCTGAAGGGAGGAATTACGTGTTCATACGTAAGAGGTTACTGTATGGATATGGTAGTGGGGGAATCTATATGGGACGTTGTGCCAAATGAAGCGTGTAATCAATACATCGATATCTTTTTGGGCTCGGGACAACTAATACAGCAAATAAAGGACAATTCAACCAGTTACGTAGTTGTTGAAGAAACGGACAAAATTTTTGCGTTAACTCTTATAAAGAGAACTCAAGTTTGTGGGTTAACAGCCTGGATAACAGAACACCCACAGTTAATTGTTTTGGACATTACAACCGGACCAATGATGGTTTCCTCTGGGGAAAATGCAAATCACAAAAATATCGACATAACAGTGTACATCAATTCAAAATTTCTTTACGTGGAACAATCTTTCAAGCGAGAGCTACAGACTACATATGCCCACACAATATATCGAAGATGCCTACTGCATAGAGAAATATTGAAGAACAGATTAATGCTAGCTCAAATTACACCAAACTCTATCGCATCAGTAATTAAACAAAAACTAGGATTTGTGGGAAGGGTTGCGGGGGAGGTGCTATACATTTTGGAATGCGTACCTCGTGTCGTCGAGATCAGAAGGACAGAGCGGTGCTATAATGAACTACCAGTTTCGGCGGATAATAGCAGTTTTTTTATGTCACCTATCACTAGAATACTGCAGAAGCATGCAGACGAAATAGACTACACATCAGTAGTACCGCCCTTGTATAATTTAAACAATCAATGGATAAGTTTCACGCCGTATCCTAGCCTAGAGCATGAACCAGCACAATTAGAAGTAGATAGAGAGGTTGATCTAACGTTCAAGCCAATCCAAAGCCTGGGTGCTGGAGGAATATATACAAAAAAGGAAATAAAAGACGCTCAAGATGCAATGATGTTTGAAGGAGAACGAAAAGCAGTGAACAATATCATAGTGCGAAAAGTTGAAGGACTAAAGGGGGAAGATCAAGGATACTCGTTTCTAAAACTAATGAGTGAGGAAGAGATTCAGAGCATAGCAACATCAATTATGGGGATGGCTCAGAGTTTTGGGAACCTATTTTAGTGGACTATTGGGAGTTTACTTCATTTGCAGAGTCATCAAGTTTGTAGTTGAGGTCATCTTAAATGCAATAGCTATTCACAACACGCACGGATGGACGCCAAAAATGCTAGCAGGCATTTGGGACACGTTAACATTGTGGATCCTACACAAGCAATTGAAGAAGGATCAAGACCAAGCCAGGAATCAAGAACGGGTCAGCTCAGTAAAAACCGAGGTGGAACCTTTTGTCCCTAATCCCAATAATTCGCCATATACCGCTCTTAATACACAAGCGCAAGAAATAGCAACGGCACCCTATGTGTAAATTGAAAGAAAGACGCATCGTTAGAGATATGGTTCTGTAATGTATGATTAGATATAGTTATGTGTAATGATAATTTGATACGTAATGTTTAGGATTAGTAGTTAGAATAGCTTAGGGATAAATGATCAGGGAATGGAATTTGACATTAACGTGTTTTGTAACTTCGGAATTGTGCGGTACGCGTATGTGAGATTTTTGAACGAGATTACTGAAAAGTAATTGAAAACAAAAAACTGGGCTTTGAAAGCTGCATTTTTTAAACAATAAGGGGGGAGTGATTTGTGGTGGCAAAAACAATGAACAATTAGTAATTGAACATTTATCAAGTTTAAACGGATATGCGGATAACGTCTAGACGCTAGCACTGTGGGAATTAATTGATAAGTAAGAAACAATGGATCCACACAGGGCAGATGTACTCTTATGCATCGAAAAACAATAATGTAAACTAAGCGAATATGACTGCAATCTTAGAGATGCAGTCGACCCTTAACTTTTGTACGTAGCAGACCACAAAATTAAGCGCATAGTTCGGCATGCGAACGGGGTAAGTGATCTTAAACTTTATGTGAAGTGAATAGCAGAGTACAAGTGCGAGGGTTGCGACATCGGAGCCAAGGGGGGTCTACCAACACCACCAGTCTTCAAGGGCGGCAGCGACGCGGACTCACCAGTAGCAGGGCGGCACATCACCATTCGAAAATTTAAGCGTGAGCGTTTGTGTCTGTATGTTTAATTGCAATAAATGTCCATTCCCAGTTTAGTAGGGTCAGTTATTGATAAGTTCTTTATTATGATTATTATTATAGTTCAGTCTTTGTAAGTTTTTTTTCATTAAATATTAATGTACGGCTCAAACAGGTGTTTTCCTCCTTGCGAAAGCTTAACCCTATTTGTATGTGGCTGGCTAATTGAGGCCAACCGGGAAAGCCACGACAATGTTATTAAAAAACATTGTTTTATTTATTAATAAAATTAATTACACAATTAGTAAGATTATTTAACTAAACTGGAACATATAAGCAACACTTCCATTAAATTTGAGTTAGCAAACACTTCTATTCAATTTGAATTATTTGAAGGAAACTGTTTGATTTTTCGTTCCTAGGGGCGATTTCAACTGTTTTATCAATGCTTGCTTCAATTAATAACAAATTAAGCTTGAATCAAGCAACCGATTGTCATCTGATTATTAACTAATATCTAATATTTATTATTTTAATTAAAAATTGCAAAAAATAGTGTATACAACACGAGCAAAATTAGTTATTTTTTCATTCGTCGTATTGTCCAACTCGGCTGACGCCTCGTTGGACAAATTTACGACTCGTGAAAAAATAACTTACATTTTGCTACTTGTTGTATAAATAACTATTATACAACAAGTAGCAAAATGTAAGTTATTTTTTCACAAGTCGTAAATTTGTCCAACGAGGCGTCAGCCGAGTTGGACAATACGACAAGTGAAAAAATAACTAATTTTGCTCGTGTTGTATACACTATTTTTTGCAATTTTTAATTAAACTAAAAAAATATTAAAGATTAGTTAATAATAGATGACAATCGGTTGCTTGATTCAAGCTTAATTTGTTATTAATTAGAGCAAACATTGATAAAACAATTGAAATCGCCCCTAGGAACGAAAAATCAAACAGCTTCCTTCACATAATTCAAATCGAATAGAAGTGTTTGCTACTTAGATCATGGAAGACTAGATTGCTAAAAGAGAGAAATTTCCAATCGGCTCAAGTAGAGTGAGATGAAATCAGTTAACTCCGCCCCATGATACTGACTCCGCCTTTATACCATTCACTTCCGGGCGCGTATTTTAAATTTCAAATACTATTAAATATTATCTGCAATTTATTGTTGTATATTTATTTAATTTTGAACACATTATAAAAAATCTCTAAATGCATTTCTGCGGTACTTCTTTCGTAATTATATTATTAAACAAAGTTAGAATATAAAAAAGTGCTTTCAAATTTATTGAAGGTATGCTACCGGTTTTCAGAGTACGTCTGGTGCTGTTGTGTATTGAAATTTCAAAACAACATTCTTGAAAGTGATGCCCAAAAATTTTAGTAAACTTTGTGATCTTTGACGGTTCTATTCCTATGATATTACACCATTGCTCTGCTTTCACATTGTTTCATGGAAACCTAAACAAAAATACGAATATAGTAAGCCAGTCATAGCAAAACAAACAAATTACTTACTTATGATAAGAAAGGCCACTTTTAGATTTACACAGAATGCAAAACATCCTGATGGTTTTTCACTTAAAAAAGTTCAATTAAACTAAAACAATAATATAAACACGAAATAACACAGCAAATAACATAAACTAATCACAAAAACTAAATTAAACAACGATGGTCGATGAACGATTCAGCAAAATGCGAGCTCTTAACAAGCAAAGCCAACAAGAAAAAGTAAACATTACCCAATATTGACATTTAACCGGATATGACGAAAATGGGAGGAGTTTCTAAAATAGAAGCTTGTTATACGTTACTTGAATTGGACTACTTGGCTCTATCTCACTTTTTTTATTACGAGGGCTACTCCTTATCTGACGCATTGGCTAGAAAACTGTATTAGCAATCCAGTATTCCATGATCTAAGGTTTGCTAACTCAAATTTAATGGAAATGTGGCTTATATGTTCTTGTTCAGTTAAATAATCTTACTAATTGTACAATTAATATTGTTAATAAATAAAACATTGCGGTTTTATAACTTTTTGCCACGCTTTTAGCAATTTTTAAAATAATGAAAAAAAGTAAAAAGAATGAAAAAAAGTAGAAAAAGAGTGAAAAATAGTATATTATACAACAAGCATATAATGATGGCAATTATTCATGAAGGTGATGTTTGCGAGACGAGCCGCAGGCGAGTTTCGCAAATCACCCGAGTGAATAATTGCCATTATATAGATAGATAGATATTTATTGACCAATCGTTACATATGTACATATATTTGTGGCAAGTCATGAAGAAGTAACTACAAAAATTATAATTTAAGTAGTATGATAACAAATAATCGATCATATAGCATTTTGTATCTTGAATTGATCCACTGTGTAGTAAGCCATATCCTGGAGGTGTCTTTTAACTGTTGAGTAAAAACCACTATAACACATGTTTCTTGTGCTTGGTGATATTACATTGTACAAACTTAGGTCTAGCGAATTTAGAACAGATTTTGATAATTTATGTTTAGCAGTTCTAAGCATACTACATGCTCTTGTGTTGTAATTGTGGACATCTTGTTGACTTTTAAAAAAATTTCTATTTGTATGTATTTCTACTAGTGTGCTTAGTATATACATATAAGGTAAAGTTAGAATTTTTAATTTTATAAAAAGAGGGCGACCGTGTTCTTGTCGATTGACACCTACCATTATGCGCACGGCCGATTTTTGTAGCCGAAAAATCTTTTTTGTCTCAGAACTGTTTCCCCATAAAATAACCCCATATGATAAATTAGAATGGAACAAGGCGTGGTATACACAAACTAGTGCGTCAGCATTCATTGTCTGTTTTAGAGTTCTCAAGACAAATATTATACTACTTAATTTTTTTGATAGGTGTTCAATTTGAATTTTCCAGTTTAGCTTATCATCTATTGCTAATCCAAGTAGTTTTACATAACTGTTGCTAGATGTTAAATTGTTTCTTGTGAATATAATTTTTTGGGTTTTTGATAGATTAAGCATCAAGTTATTGGATGAGAACCAGCTCACTGCATTTTTTTCTGATTGTTTCATATTATTTATGAGACATGTAGAATTTTTTCCAAAGTTAATAATTGTGGTGTCGTCGGCAAATAGAACGTATTCATCACCATGTACCCGATTAAAACATAGGTCATTCATGTATATTATAAAAAATATTGGTCCCAAGACCGATCCTTGAGGTACCCCATGCTTCGTTGACAGCAATGATGATTGCTCTCCATTTACCGATACGTACTGATGTCAATTGGATAGATATGAACTGATTAAATCAAGTGATATTTCACGAATCCCATGGTATTCTAATTTATCTAATAAAATTTGGTGCGATACCGTATCAAAGGCTTTTGTCAAATCACAAAGCGATGCGAAAGCTAAGGTATCATTTTCAAAAGCCTGAACAATGTGATTAATTATTTTGAGTACTGCCTGAATTGTAGATTTACCTGCCCGAAAGCCGAACTGGGAATCATGTAATATCAGTTTAGTTTGTAGGAAATTTTGTAAGCGAATTTTTATAATTTTTTCAAATATTTTCCCAAAGTAAGGAATAATACTTATGGTCCGATAATTGTCTAGAGAACTAGTGTCTCCTTTTTTGAATATTGGAGTAATTTTGCTTATTTTGAACGAGTTAGGAAATACACCCTGTACAATGCAAGTATTGTATAAGTGTGTTAAAGGTTCTAGAATTAGTAAAATAGTTTCCTTAATCACTAGACTATTGAGCCCGAAAAAATCTGTTGCATAAGAGTTTTTCAACTTCATGGCGATGTTGTATACTTCAGTTTCTGAGACGCATTCTAAGAAGATTGATTCTGCTATACGTGGAGATTTGTTTAAATAATGAGAAAAACTTACTTGCGATGTGGATATGTTATTTACAATTGTATTAGTTGAATTAATTAAGAAACTATTGAGTTTTTTGGCTGAAATTGTGTTTGCGGTGGCAGGTGCTTTATTTCGTTCTTGATTTATTAATTTCCAGCTATTCCTAGCCGGATTTTGAGACTTTAATATATAATTATCGTAAGCATTTTTTTTCGAAATTTTTAATTCGCTTTTGTAATAGCTTCTAATTTTTGTAAGCTGTTCTTTAGATTCTAATGATTTCTCGGTATTATGTATAATGTTTGCAATCTCTAGTTTATTTCGTATATTGCGTAACTTATCGGTGTACCAATTTAAACAATATTTTGATTTTTGTATTTTAAGAGGAAAATGTTCTTCAATGAGTTTCTTGAATATTTCGGATAGATACGAAGCTTTAGCATTTGCATCGTATTTATCTGTGTATAAGAATTCCCAGTTTGATCCAGACAAGCATACGTTCATCTTATTAAAACCTAATTGATTGAAGTTCCTTTTAAGGACTGGGCAGGCTTTTTTATTTGATGGTTCTATTAAAATATTAATTAATTGGGCAGAGTGATCGGATATACCTACATGTATTATAGAGGTATTAAATAAGTTACTTTCAAATGATGTTAAAATATTGTCAATGCATGATTCACTTTTTTCGGTGATTCTAGTAGGTTCGCTGATATTGTAATTTAAATTAAAGGAAGTCATTAGAATGAGTAGGTCACTCCTATTGGCCGAATGTTTAATAAAATCAACATTGAAGTCGCCAGGTATACATATTTTCTTGTTGAAATGACAGTGTTGAATTAAAATTTGTTCTAACTTACTCAAGAATATTGGAAAATTACCACCGCAAGGTCTGTACAATGTGATCACAATGAGATTCAGTTCTGGTATTTCGATTCCGCAAAATTCTGCATGAAGTTCCTCACAATATTTGTTGAAACATAACGGTTTGTAAGCAATACTGTCTTTGATATAGCACGAAACACCTCCATGGATATGACTGACTCTACAAAAGAAAGAAGCTAGTTTATAATATTTTAGGTTAATACATTTTAAATTAGATACGTTTTGCCAATGCTCAGAAAAACATATAATATCTGGGTAATACTTATCACACAATAACAAGATTTCGTTCAGTTTATTGGAAATACATTGAATATTTAAATGAATTACTGAGAATCGGTTTTCTTTCGATAGATCAGTAGTTACGTTGTGGATTCCAGTTTTTTCTTTGGGTAAAAAAAAAACGATTTACTTTAGTTCCTTTTGGCCATAGTGTTGGTTCCATTGCTTGTTCTCGATGCTGGAGTTCTATTGAGACTTTGAAGGATGAGTAGTGATCTGGAGCTTTGGACTTGAGCATCTCGCAGCTTACTTCTGGGAATTGTGTTATCAGGAATGTCTTAACATCATCTGAAGTTGTATTTGGATGCAGTTTGTATACGTGCAAATGACACAAATTTGGAACTGCTTTTAATGAATTCATATTATTAGACACCATATTTCCAATTATAGGTTTATTCGGTTTTCGTTTTTTCATCGTTGTAACTACTTGCCAATCATTTTTTACGTTTCCAGATGATTTCTGCTGGGCCTGTTGGTTATCCACAATTCTTATCTTCTCGGAACTATTCTGCAGTGCCAGATTTATTGCACTTGAGACTTCTTTATTATGAAATTCATGATTTCCTTGCTTATTGGAGGACGGTTCATTTGCACTGTTGCTTGCGATAGCGCGCTAATCAGTTCCAATTCCAGCAACTCCTTGTGGTTTCGGATTGCCGTTGGTTTTTATGTTCAGAGTAGAATTCTTTACATTCTTCATGTAATTTAATTCTGATATTAAATCGATTAAAATCGATCGATTAAAACTCGAGCAAATGGCGCGAGCAAAAGCAGAATTTCGTGGCAGGAACATTAACTGCCATCTCTTCACCGTCCTTACACATAGGAGACTGGAAGCCATCAAGTCGAAGCGACTGACAGTGGGCTATACCAGGCGCTTGGAGGAGATCCGCACCGAGCTGGCCAAAACGGCAGCTTCAGAACACAACATAAATAGCACGAGCAGGGGGAGCAATCTATCTACTCAGGAGCAAAATGGCATAGCCGGGCCTGTACAAGTATACCTAAGTGCAAGCACGGCGCCAGCAACACCATTAAATTCTGACCGACCAAAAAGCGGAAATTATTGCTCGAACCCGATCAGTGCCCATCGGATAGTGACAAAACAGAAGAAAGCACGGGACCTTACCGCCAAAACCACCTCAGAGCATAGTAGAAACACTGAATACTCTGATAGCAAAATAAAGTATTTCAAATGGAAATAACAGAAGCTGAACTTGCGCAATTACTTCCAAGCACAAGCTCAACGCCTGCCAAAATCCAGGAGGTACCACAACAAAGTCTAGAACAACCCAAACCAATCTCGGAGCACAAAAGACACCCCTAATCTTCAACAGAGTCAAGTCGCCAGTCGGAGGGCGCGGAAGAGAACAGCGGTCCTAACCAGACTAAAGAAGCAGTATCTGAGCAAGTACAAGTTCTTCCATATACGAGCTCGGCGTCAGCAACAGTCCCGGATGGTCCTAAACATGGAAAAGATCACTCCAGCCAAAACAACGACCTCCGTACAAATTCAAGCCATCTAGCACCACCACCTCAAAGGACAAGTCTGGCGTCAGCGGCAACTACCCGGGAACCAGAACGCGGGCAGGACCAACCAAACCCAAATAACGAGCACCCGACGGCAGCCGACCAACAGAATGCAGATCACGACGAAAACCTTTATAACACATGGAGACCTACCCTGAACTCGATCCCAGAAAGGTTAATAGCCAGTCAGCTGGACGAGGTTCCCCCTAACCGGAAAAAGAACCAACGGATGAAGGCAAACAAACGGAAGGCAAGAGCAAGGACAAACGACATTAAGAACGACAACGTCTATGAAATAGTTTCCACCCGAGAAAACCGACCGCAAACAGTAAAAAAGAGGACTACGGGAAACGCGCACGACAACAAGGATCCAGTGCGGAAGTACCTGTTGAACATCAACAAGCACAGCTTGGACGAAGATGACGAACAACTACTAAACGCCATACGAAATTGCCCAAGGGTAGATGCATCTGGGGACCTAGACGCATGGCAAAACATACTACTAGAGCGCTATGTCAGCATGAAGCTGGGCTTCTATAACCCGAACAGGACAAAACTGAAAGGCCCACAAGACAAAACCCATGACAGGGCGCTGGCCTACAAGCGGAGCCAGGAACTCTATAGGGACAACAAGAAGGAGCTGGCCAAGAGAATACTCGATGACAAAGACCTGGTGCAAGACGCAGTAGGACCTACAGCAGAGAAGATTTAGAGCACATACAAAGACCAAAGATCTTTGAAACCGCCTACCCGGCGGACGAGCAAGAGTTTGTATCAATTAACAACTAAGTCAGGCCCAGCTTATATCGTCCAATCACCACAAAGGAAGTCACCGAATGCCTTAAGTCAACTAAATCTACCGCTAAAGACCCGGATAGTTTAACAATAATGGACATAAAGAAAGCCCCGCCCATAAAGATGGCAATTCTCTTCAACAGCATGCTCCTGCTTGAACACGTCCCGGAAATTCTAAAAACTAGTCGGACTATCTTGATACCCAAGAACAAAGAAAACTCGCAGGACATCCACAACTACAGGCCCATAAGAGTCAGCTCGATCCTGATGCGGCTATGTCACAAAATATGAGGTAAAAGACTGTCGAGGATACCAATCAACAAGATGCAGCAAAGGTTTATCAAAAACGACGGGTGCCGTCTGAACAACACATCATGAAATCATATAAAGATTCCTCTACAAGTCTAACTTGCTTGGGACAAGCGACGGGCAGCATACAAGTACGACGAGGAGTGAAACTCAGTAGAGGACAATTGTCCAAGAATCTGCGGGCTAGCCTACGCGGACGATTTACTCCTGCTGACCCTCAACGTGGCCGATGCCAAACAGCTCCATAGCCAATGCGTGGAATTCTTCGACCAGCGATCTATGCAGCTGAACACCAAGAAAAACGCGGCAATTACTTGCAAAAAAAACTCAGTGCGGAAAAGCTCTATTCCACAACAAGAGCGGAACACTTTATCAAAAGAGAGCCGATTTAGCCCATGGGGGTAAACTTCCTGAAGTGCTTCTTGGCGCCAGAGCTTCAGTCTTGAAAGATTACCTGGACAGGTTAAATGCAGCTCCACTCAAACCATGGCAGAAGTTCGATATTTTGAACACCAACTTGCTGCCACGATGGATCCATGCCTTCCAAAACCCAAAAGTCACCAGGAAGCTACTAGCGGCGGCGGAGAGAATAGTTAGAATAATGGTCCGAAAAATACTGCACCTCCCAAAAACGTGCGCAAGTGCATTTCTGCACTGCGGAAGAAAGAATGGAGGGCTGGGTGTTTTCCACTTTGGCAACAAGATTCCACTTATTATGCGTAGGAGGCTTACGGCAATCTACGACCAGATTCTAGCAGATTTATTGAAGACCTACAGTCCGACAATGCACTCAACAGATGGTGGACGAAGCAGCTTCAGCAGTCTTGCTCAGGCAATGGCCTAGCGCAAAGGAGCTACAACAGCCATAGCAGCAACTGAATACAGTATCCGCCAAGAAGCTGGAGCGGGGCAACATACATAAAGGCAATCCAGTTGAGAGGAAACCTCCTTCTAACAATGGGTATTCCCTCTAACCTAGCAGCAGCAAAATGGTGCAGAGCTGGATGCAAAAAGGTGAAATCGCTAAGCCACGTACTTCATGGCTGTTTCGTAACACACGCCAAACGAATGGAGAGACACGACCATGCGGCCAAGTACTTTAAAACCATAGCGACTAAGAAAAGCTGGACATGTAAAGAAGAACCCCAAATCCGCTCGAAAGACAACACCCTAAGAAAAGCTGGACATGTAAAGAAGAACCCCAAATCCGCTCGATAGACAACAACCTAAGAAAGCCGGACCTGATTATGAAGAAAGGAGACCAAGTGATTGTCACCGACGTAGGCATCAACTGGGAAGCAACGAGGACAATGGAATACAACTACACAGCGAAACAACAGGTATACGACACCGACCCAATGATCGAATCAATCCAGAAACGCTATGGAACGGAGAACCTAAAGTTTCTACCACTAATTCTGGGTGCCAGGGGAACTTGGTGTGGGAAGAACGATGCACTGCTGGAAGAACTGGGAGTAGCAAAATCGGAAGGACGAACGCTGGTGAACAACTGTATCCTGGGAAGTATATTCGCCCACACCTTCTTTAGCCACTCAGTATGGGCGTAAGCTCTAGCAAGTAAAGGTAAAGGAAGTGCAATGGCAAGGCAAGTAGACTCTGCACACCAAGTTTGGGAAGAGAAAACCCTCGGGGGTTGAAACATCTCAGCACGGCCTAGCAACCCCGAGGGGCCCAAGCTCATATCATATACTATATATGAGACAGAAAGCGGAGGAATGAGGTGAAAGATGCCACAAGTTGCATTCAAATTTTTGTGAGGTCCAGCGAGACGACCATGTACTGTATTGAAAAACCAAAACTACCCCAACGACAAGGGTCCATACTTTGTCGAAAAGGCCGTGGGGGCTGGGGGTATTTCACTTTAGCAGCTGTAATGTATTATAAGTGGCCTATAACACAGCAACAATTATTGAATAATATAGGGGGCGCATAAAAACGGAAGTGGGATGACGGCACAACTGTTAAGGTGATCCACCAAGACACACGTGTAATCAAGAGTTGTAAAATAAATACTGAACAACAGTTTAATAAACCACTTATCCTTTGTGTAAATTATTTCCCATTTACTAACATTTCAGCAGCAAGATCCCACTTATCCTGCGTAGGAGGTTTACGGCAAATTACGACCAGATTCCATCAGATTTACTACCAATAATCGACCACCATATGAACAAGTTACATGGAATGATGAAAGAAAACCCAGAATCGTACAATGCACTCAACAAATAGTAGACGAAGCAGCTTCAAGAATGTTACTTAGGTAATGGACTAGCGCAAGGGAGCTGCAACAGCCATAGCAGCCACTGAATACAGTATCCGCCGAAAAGCTAGAGCGAAGCAGCGTACAACAAGGCAATCCAGTTGAGAGGAAACCTCCTCCCAACAGTGGGTAGGCAGAAGCAAAATAATGTAGAGTTGGGTGCAAAAAGGTAGAGTCAGTAAGCCACGTACTTCAGGGCTGCTTCGTAACGCACGCCAAACGAATGAAAAGACACCACCATGCAGCCAAGTCGCTTAAAACCTTGACGACTAAAAAAAGATGGACATGTGAACGCCAAATCCGCTCGAGAGACAACACCTTAAGAAAGACGGACCTGATTATGAAGAAGGGAGACCAAGTGATTGTCACTGACGTCGGAATCAACTGGGAAGGAATTCAGACACTGAAATACAACTACACAGCGAAACAACAGGTATACGACAATGACCCAATGATGGAATCAATCCAGAAACGCTATGTCACGGGGAACATACAGTTTCTACCACTAATTCTGGGTGCCAGAGGAACGTGGTCTGGAAAGAACGATGTACTACTAGAAGAACTAGGAGTAGCAAAATCTGAAGGATGAACACTGGTGAACAATTGTATCCTGGGAAGCATATTTGCCCACAGTTTCTTTACTCAATCAGTATGGGCGTGGGCTCTAGCAGGTAACGTTTGAGGAATTTCAAAAACGTTAAAATGTTAAGTGACCAAGTGCTACAGTGCTGCAGTTAATTGTGGTGCCAAGAAAGTGTGAGAAGAACACGTAATGCGATGAAAAGGCAAGTAGACTTTGCACACCAAGTTTGGGAAGTGCATATACTTCTAGGAATGTTTGCTGTTTTAGGTACCAAAGGGCAGGCTCGGTCGAAACTTGCCTCCCCGCGAATTTTTGGAGTGTGGTGTTGGGATTGGGTTCTCTTGACACCACCACCTCAAAGGACAAGTCTGGCGTCAGCGGCAACCAACTACCCGGGAACCAGAACGCGGGCAAGACCAACCAGACCCAAACAACGAGCACCCGACGGCAGCCGACCCCCAGAATGCAGATCACGACAAAAATCTTTATATCACATGGATACCTACCCTGGACTCGATCCCAGAAAGGTCAAAAGCCAGTCAGCTAGACGAGGATCCCCCTAACCAGACAAAGAACCAACGAATGAAGGCAAACAAACGGGAAGCAAGAGCCAGGACAAACGACATGAAGAACGACAACTTCTATGAAACAGTTTCCACCCGAGAAGACCCACCGCAAACAGTAAAAAAGGGGAGCACGGGAAACGCGCACGGGAACGAAGATCCAGTCCGGAAGTACCTGTTGAACATCAACAAGCACAGCTTGGATGAAGATGACGAACAACTACTAAACGCCATAAGAAATTGCCCAAGGGTAGGGGCATCTGGGGCCCTCGACGCATGGCTAGGTATACTACTAGAGCGCTATGTCAGCATGAAGCTAGGCTTCTATAACCCGAACAGGACAAAACTGAAAGGCCCACAAGACAAAACCCATGACAGGGCGCTGGCCTACACGCGGAGCCAGGAACTCTATAGGAACAACAAGAAGGAGCTGGCCCAGAGAATCCTCGATGGCAAAGACCTGGTGCAAGACGCAGTAGGACCTACAGAAAAAAAGATTTACAGGACTTACAAAGACATCTTTGAAACCGCCTTCCCAGCGGGCGAGCAAGAGTTTGTATCGAATAACAACCAAGTCGGGTCCAGCTTATATCGACTAATCACCACGAAGGAAGTCACCGAATGCCTGAAGTCAACTAAATCTACCGCTAAAGACCCGGATAGTTTGACAATAGTGGACATAAGAAAAGCCCCGCCCATAAAGCTGGCAATCCTCTTCAACAGCATGCTCCTCCTTGAACACGTCCCGGCAATTCTAAAAACTAGTCGGACTATCTTAATACCCAAGAACAAAGAAAATTCACAGGACATCCACAACTACAGGCCCATAAGAATCAGCTCGATCCTGATGCGGCTATGTCACAAAATATGGGGTAAAAGACTGTCGAGGATACCAATCAACAAGATGCAGCATTTATTATCAAAACCGGCGGGTTTATCAAAACCGACGGGTGCCATCTGAACAGCACATCACGTGTAATCAAAAGTTGTAAAATAAATACTGAACAATAGTTTAATAAACTATTTATCCTTTGTGTAAATTATTTCCCTTTTACGAACATTTCAGGAGCAAGATCCCACTTATCCTGCGTAGGAGGTTTACGGCAATTTACGACCAGATTCCATCAGATTTACTACCAATAGTCGACCACCATATGAACAAGGTACATGAAATGATGAAAGAAAACCCAGAATCGTACAATGCACTCAACAAATAGTGGACGAAGCAGCTTCAAGAATCTTACTTAGGTAATGGCCTAGAGCAAGGGAGCTGCAACAGCCACTGAATACTGATTTTTGCAAATTATATAATATCGATCTTCATTTCACATTAGTAGCAAATTCAAACAGTAACAGCCCAGTAGAAATTCGCTGGAAATGAGATTCCACAGTACTTCTCTCGTTTATATACTAAAATTTAAATAAATCTGACAATTCTAACTATGAGGGGGGTATTAGGGGTTACAATTGTAAAATGTAGGTTTAGCCTAATTTCAATTAAATTAACTAAGTAATGATAAGTTAAATATGTTAAAATTACTACTACCAAATTTGAAAGAAATCCGAGCATTTTGACTGTAAAGGGTACGTTAAGGGTTGAAGTTGTAAAATAAGGGTCGCATATTATTTTTAATTAGATTATTCGTAAATCTCTTTTAAATGTATAGTAGAAATCTAATATGAAGAAAATCTGATCCATATTACTCAAACTGTATATTTGGGGGGTGGGGGGTGTGTAGTTAGGGTCGTAAATTATTTTTAGTCACTCAATATGTGAATATATATAAAATTACTGACGGAAAATGGTCAGTTATGCTGACATATAAGAATAAAAACACTGCCAATTTTTGAACAATTAATTTAAAGACCCAACAGGCCACTAGGGTTCATTTATAAGGGATGATACTTCTACCAGCATTTTCGTCAATGTATTCCTAATATGTATGCCAAATTTGGTTCAAATAAAATATTTCTCCTGGCAGGTATTCACGTTACAACTTATGCATTTTTACAACTTTTTGACCCTTCAACCCTTAATAAAAAGTCAACCCTTAAAAAAATTACAGATTTTTTGAAAGCATTCACCACTTGGGGTATACACAAAACATATTTTCAATATTTGGTCAAAATCGGTCTGCAACTTTAGAAGATTAAGTGGATGCACCGATTTTGCTGTTTTTGGCATATTTTTGGCCAATAATGCGCAGGTCCTTGAGAATTTCCTAACTTTTTTTTCTTTGACCTAATCAATGGGCAGGTAGAGAAAAAGGGCGCAAATTTTGCTTTAATCGGTTCAGTAGATTCCGAAATATAGCGGTTTAAAGAAACAAACAGACCGACAGACCGACAGACAGACCGACAGACGGAAATTAGTGAATATGATTTTTGTAATCTACGCATTCTATAAAGTAGAAAAAAGTGAAATTTGGAGAATTTTTTTTTTTTTTTCATGAATACAATACTTCCTCAACGAGAGAAGTAAAAATGCATTCTAGCTTAATAAAAAACATTCGGTGTTTGCGGTCAAAACATAAGGATTCCCACATTCTTTATATTATGCCGCTAGAGCTTTGTTAGCATATAACAACTCAATTAATTCCGTTACCAAATATACCCCCTTTGAAATATTAAACGGTTCAAACAGTGCAAACAACCTCGTTGAGACCACGGAAGAAATCCTGATGAACGAATATCTTATTCAACTAAGAGACAAAATTAAAGTTATGCATGATAAAGTATTCAACAAAAATGTGAATTATAAACAAAAACTAATTTAAAAAATAAATGAAAATAGGAACGATCCTCCAGAATTTAATTCAAACCAACAAGTATACATAAAAAAACCCCGAAATTAAATTCTGCCTAGATTCAAAAAGGTTAATGTTTTGAAAAATGAGAAAGTACATGTCAAACTTAAGAAAAATCTAGTTCATAAGAAATTCCTGAAACCAGGAAATTAACTAACCAATCAAACACTATTCCAGATAACTATGAAGAACCTCCTAACACACTAACCTTTAACCTTTTTGTACTCCTAACTTTAAATGAAGAAATAACCTTCACCACGTTACCCGAAAACACGGGAATACTACCATTAAAATTAGGTAAAGCTTATATTAATCATTATAATCATGTTTTATTACATTACGTAGATTTAGATTCGCTTCTTAGTAACTTTACAAAACTTAGAGACATAAAGAAATATGCTATACATAAGGGCTTCAACGAAGAAGCAATATTAGATAGGTATTTGAATGAAAATTCAGAAATTAACATATTAATTAGTATTATAGAGAATAGGTTTCATAATATCTTAGATTCTGACAATAGCGTTAAGAGAGGACTTTTTAATTTCCTGGGTTCAGTAAATAAATTTTTATTCGGAAACTTAGATGCTAATGATGGACAACAGATCAACGAAATGATTTCAAAATTAGAAGCAAATCAAAATAAAATTGTCAATTATGCCAACATTCAGATATCGCTGTCCAAAAAATTAATACCTAACTATAATAATACTATTTGTACATTTATCAATGGAATTTGAAAATTTAGAAGAAAATATTAAGAATAAATTAAATTGGATGTATTTCCACATATTATTTGAACAAATAACATCCAACTTGAGACTAATCAACAACTTCTTGAAAAATCTGGAAAATGCTATAACATTCACTAAATTAAGCGTTTTGCACCCAGACATCGTGTCAATAAACGATCTCAAAGAAATCTTTAAATTACATTAGCCGATCACAATTAAACTGAATTGCTGGAAACTGATTTTTCAAGTATGTATTTAATTATAAAGACGCGATCACATTTACATAATACCAAAATAATATTTGTACTTAGTATTCATATTGTTCATCCAAAACTATTCGATTATTACAAACTAATTCCAATCCCCACAAATCAAAATAACACACTTGTCCCACCTTATCCATATCTTGTACTCAACGAAGAGGTACACCAATACCAGGAAATGGAGTGCCAGAAAATGACACACAATTTCATCTGCATGAGGGAAGAACATCTTATCGAAGACAAATGCATCATTTTAATAATACGGAATCAAGAAATATCAGATTGCAATTTCACACCAATCGAAATTAATGGACCAATTTTGGAGAAAATATCATCAGATCTTTTGTTAATAATAACGGCGAAGAAAATTGAAGTAGAGAAAATTTGCAACAAAACCCAATTCGCCCAAATCATTGGAAATCAACTGGTACGACTACCCACCAATTGCAAGATAGAATACGACAATCAAGAAATTGGGAACCTTGAAACTAAAACATACGGTCAACCACTATTCCTTAACGAAGTTCAATTATAACCATCGCTCAAAAGAAAGAACATAAAAATTGAAGAAATTCCACTTTCCAAATTACACGAAATCCAAAAACAAATCGAAGCCACACATTCGTTAGAAATCGAACACAACTACAAGGAGATCCTGTAGTTGATCCACTTGGAAATCATGGATACTTTACATAATATTTTGTATTATTATAATTTGTGGTTTTTCAAGGTTATACGGGATATCAAAGAAAATACGAGGAAACCGAATTGTCATCTCCGCCTCCAACGTTGATGCCAATCTTAAAGATGGAGGAGTTATATTATAATCATAAGCAGTTATATGATAATCATAGTGTCTAATATACCAAAGTGCAATACGACCAATATCTTTATTCAGCAACTATCATGAGAACTATTTGAATGTGCATTTCTCAAGTTTATTAATTCTGTGTAAAATCTTAAATTGATCATCTTGCAAGTTGTTAACTTGTGTAACATCACGTAAATTATTAGTTAGCGTAGATTATATTGTCCTCTTGTAAACATCTAATTATTTAGAATAAAGATTTTAAAAAGACTTCTTCGAATATAAAACATAAAATTTACACGATATTTATTGTTAACAAAATATAAAAGAATTCCAATCAACTGTGGAATGCTCTAAATACACTAAACACTCACTCAAAAAATATGTTTAACTCAATTCCAGAAGAACTGAGCGATCCAAATAAACTCAATGATTTCTTCATTAATAGTATCAATAATAATGACTGCAATCAGGAACAAATAGATTTTTATTACCAAAATAACTTAAAAACTTGTAATTTCAAACTTAACAAAATTTCGAATAAGGATATTTTAGTAAGTCTTAATAATATAAAGTCAAATGCTACAGGTTTAGACGAAATTAATATTAAAATGATTTAAACTTATAATACCATTTTCTATAGATATTTTTACAAATATCTTTAATGAATCATTTCAATCAGGATACTTTCCTAGTATGTGGAAAAAAGCCATTGTTTTACCTTTGCCAAAGGTTAATAATTCCGAGAGTCTTAATGACTTGAGACCAATAAGCATATTATCAGCTATGTCAAAAATAATGGAAAAATATGTAGCAAATGAACTTAAAAAATATATTGAAAATAATTATATCCTTCCAGAACATCAATCAGGGTTTAGAAGTAAACATAGTACTAATACAGCACAATTGAAGGTATGAAATGATCTAGGAAAGGCTATTGATAACAGTCAACTGTCCATGTTGATATTGCTAGATCAGTCAAAAGCATTCGATTTGGTAAATGTTGAATTGTTAGTTGCAAAGTTGCATTACATTGGCTTAGGTAAGACAGAACTAGAGTGGTTTTAGTCTTATTTAAACAATCGCTCTCAAATGGTCAAATGTAAGAATTCATTATCAAATCTTAAATACAGAATCAAAAGGGTACCGCAGGGCAGTATCTTAGGGCCTTTGTTGTTCACGCTATATTTATTTGATTTGAAAGATGCAAGAAGAAACTGTAATTACCATATGTATGCTGATGACATTCAGCTCTATTTATCCTTTTCAATAACAGAAATAACAAAAGCGGTGGAAAAAGTCAACTTTGACCTTAATGAAATTGCAAACTGATGTAAAAACAATGGCTTAACTTTAAACCCACTTAAATCAACAGCATTACTGATTGGCTGAGATAAATTAAAGAAACAAGTAACAATTCCTAGAATCCAACTTAATCATAGCATAATAGAATTTAAACCTAGTGCAAAAAATTTAGGCGTAATATTTGATGACGATTTTAAGTTTTCTAAACACATAAACAAAATATTCATTCACAATATTGAAATCATTACATAAGTTTAAATTCAATTTGTCTTCAGAATTCAAATATGATTTATTCAAAATATTAATATTTCCGCATATAGGATGCTGTAGCCCAGTCTATTACTATAACCTAACACAATACAATCAAAACAAAATACAAAAATGAAAAAATACACAATGCAGCGATAAGATACTCTTTCTGTCTACCATATAGGGAGCATATTTCTCCACACTTGCAGCTTCATCATCTTTTTAACATTAAACAACACTTGAAATTTCAATATTGTTTGTTTCTATACATACTTGCAAAAAATAACGTACCTAAGTACCTACTGAATATATTGTATAAAGCATCTGAAAAACATGGCGTTAATCTGAGAAGTGACAATTACCGGATTCCAAAACACTGATCCAAGATTTTTGAAGGTTGCTTTCAATATACAGCGTCGCATACTTTTGTAGCATTTATTAAATGTTCGTCTACTAATAACAATCGGTAAGTATTCAAATGTGTTTATTAATCGATAACAATGCAAATAAAAATATGTGTTTTATATGACATGAGTGAGTTTTGACGGTTCGGATTCTACTGCTTGTCTTCCCTCGCTTGTCTCCCCACTTTTCTCGGGCCGTTGCTTAAGCGCCTCTCATACCCGGCGGAGTACGCTAAACGCAGCCGCTACAGTACTCCCCCCCCCAGTGCGACGCTCGCGCACGATCAATCGCGTAATCGCAAGGGCAGTTTGATGATGCGCCCTGAAACTGAAGAACGTGGGGGTTTGCAGATCGTGATGAGAGGGTGCGCAAAAGAAACGTGCTTCTTTGGTGTAGTCGGTTGAGGTATTAGTGGTTCCGATCGAGGTGATTCACTTGTCGGGGTGCTTGTCGAATAATCGGCGTCTGTGTGAGCGGGTTTCAACCGATCTCTTGAAACGACTTTGTCTTTACTTTGAGTCCTTATGGTAAATTTCTTGCTTGACTTGTCGATAACAACGTGAGGTCCAGTATATGCAGGTACCAGTGGTGGTCGCACAGCGTCATCACGTAAGAAAACGTGTGTACATTTGTCGAGTAATGGATTTTTAAACACTTTAATGTGGTTGTTGTGCCAAGTTGGAGCTTCGGGTTTGTTAATACGTAGCGAATACGCCAGGCCATCCACGTACTCAGTAGAAGGTGATTGTTGGGAAACTGGTTGAAAGAAATCTCCGGGAAGTCGTAACGTAGAGCCATAAACCAGTTCCGCGGGGCTAACGTTTAGATCTGTTTTGACGACGGTGCGTAGTCCCAACAAAACGGCAGGAAGATGATTTGTCCAAGGATCGTTGGTGTTGAGGAGGCGACAAGTCAAGGCTGCCTTTAATGTGCGATGCCAACGTTCGAGCACTCCGTTGCATTGTGGGTGATAAGCGGTAGTGTGTTGTAGTCGCGCACCCATAAGGCGAGCCAGCGCGGAGAACAAACTCGAAGTAAAGTTCCTACCTTGGTCAGTGACGATGTGAGTAGGCGCGCCAAAGCGCGATATCCAATTTTGCCAGAAAGAGTAAGCGACTGATTCGGCTGACTGGTCTGCCAACGGGATGGCCGCCGGCCATCGAGTAAAACGATCGATGCAAGTTAGCAAATATTTAAAATCTCCTGCCAGAGGTAGTGGTCCCACGATATCGAGGTGTACACAAGCAAAACGTTCATCGGGAGCTTGGAAACGAGCGAGCGGAGTCCGCTCGTGTCGATGTATCTTCGAGCGCTGGCAAGCTGTACAATTCCTTGTTAAACGGCTGACTTCTTTAGACGTGTGTGGCCAAAAATAGCGAGACTTGATGAGTCGAACTGTAGCCGCTCGTCCAGGATGAGCGAATGAGTGCAAATGGTCGAATATAGTTCTGCGTAAGCTTACTGGGACATACGGGCGGTCAATGTCATTTAAACGACTGCAGTATAACGATGTATTCGCCTCCATTCGAACGGCATTCAGAGGTGGACGTATTTGACTTCGAATCAAATGCTTTAACTCTAGATCATTTTTCTGCGCCAGCGCGAGTTGGGCCAAGGTAGGAGCGGTGCCGACAGCTTCGATCCGTGACAATGTGTCCGCTACGACGTTATGTGTACCGGTGATGTGTCTGATGTCGGATGTAAATTCGGAGATGAATGATAGTTGGCGGGTTTGGCGTGGACTTGACTTGTCTGTCTTTTGGGTCAAAGCGTAGGTTAGTGGTTTGTGGTCCGTAAAACAGATAAAGACGCGACCCTCGAGCATATGTCTGAAATGTTTGATTGCAGCATAAATTGCGAGTAACTCCCTGTCGTAAGCAGAGTATTTGATTTCAGCTGAAGTTAGCTTTCGTGAAAAGAATGCCAGTGGTTTGAGTTCGTAACCCTCTTGCTGATGTAACACAGCGCCGATAGCAACTTCAGAAGCGTCGGTGTGAAGACGAAGATCTGCATCGGGAGCGGGATGACTTAGTGTGACGATATTATTAAGTGTCTTTTTCGTCTCCTGAAATGCAGTATCTAACTTCTCTGTCCAAATAATTGGACAATTTTTGGTACCGGAAATGGTGTTTAATGGGGCCTGAATATGGGCTGCATTCGGTAAGAAACGTCGGTAAAAATTAACCATTCCCAGAAAACGGCGTAGTTGTGAAACAGTATTTGGGCGTGGAAAACTGCGAATAGCTGATATCTTTTCTTCCAGCGGTTGGATGCCATTAGACGAAAGTGTGTGTCCCAGGAAAGTTACGCGAGGTTGAGCGAAAACGCATTTGGAGATGTTCAAAGCTAAACCGACTTCTTTAAGGCGAGCGAACAACGTTTCTAGATGCGTGTGATGAACATCGATGTTTGGTGAGGCGATGAGGATGTCGTCCAGATAAGCAAAAACGAAAGAAAAATCTTGCAGGGTGTGATTAATGAATCGCTGGAACGTTTGGGCTGCGTTCCGAAGTCCGAAAGGCATGAATGGAAACTCGTAAAGCCCGAATGGAGTGGTAATCGCAGTCTTCTCTATATGTTCGGCTGCCACCGGTATTTGTTGGTAGGCGCGCACCAGATCCAGTTTTGAAAAAACGGTGTTGCCGTGCAGAAAACTAGAACAATCTTGCATGTTCGGAAGAGGGTAACTATCGGGGACGGTGTTTGCGTTTAGTCGGCGGTAGTCTCCGCAAGGACGCCAGTCGCCGTTCTTCTTACGAACCATGTGTAAGGGCGAAGCCCAAGGGCTATGCGAAGGACGGCATAAACCCAAAGACTCCATGGTAGTAAAAACGTTCTTAGCCGACAAAAATTTTTCTGAAGACAAACGTCGTGGCTTGGCAGTAACTGGTTGTCCTGTTGTTTCGATGCGATGGAAAGTATTATGTTGAACCAGCGAAGAGTCCGCATGCACTGGAGCGGTGTTGAGGCCAAATTTTACTAACAACTTGCCAATCAAATCGTTTGGATTGACCGCGCTGATTGTCGTTGGTAGGTCCAAGTTACATGGAGAAGGTGATGCGTTAAGCGGCAGAATTGAAGAACGATCGAGAATTTTCATGCCTGGAAGGTCGACCAACAAGTTGAAGTGCAACAAAAAATCAGAGCCGATAATAGGTCTATTTACGTCAGCTATCAAGAACGAATAACTGAACTTACGCTTCAGCCCAAAATCCAGTTGGATCCGTCGTTGACCGTAGACAGCGATTGTTGAGTTATTGGCAGCGTAGAGATATCGCTCGGGCTGCTTGCGCTTGTCGCGGTTTGACGGTGGTATGATGGAAACGTCCGCTCCGGTGTCGATTAAATAGCGAATTTTAGTAGTTGTATCGGTCAGAAATAAACGGCGTGTTTGTCTATGGCAGTCACAAGCCGCGAGTGACTGCCATGGTTCTAGTTTTTTTGTGAGTCAAATGAGCATGGTGAACGGCACTTGGTAGCTCTGTGTTGGAATTTGTTGTGATACCAGCACCATTCAGGAGATGCCCAACGGTTGCGCGAATGTGAGCGAGGTCGTTGATCCCGAACTGGCGATGGCGAACGACGTGCGCGCGACCAGCGATTACTAGATTGCGGGCGGTCTGACTTGAACTCGGAAAAATCGCGACGCAATGCGGCCACCTCTGATGCGAGGGCGGCAAAGTTCTGACTGCGATCAGCTGACGAGGTCGGACGTTGCTCGCACGACAAAACTTGAGCCTGAGTTACGTCTACGACTTTATCGGCGATCGTAGCTTGCTCATTAAGGTTCAGATTCGTAGTAGCCTGTAGGATTGCTTGCGTTGACACAGGAAGACGTTGCAACCACAGATGCCGAATTACATCGTGTGGTGTTTCTCCTGCCAGCGCTTTCATTTCCCGCAATAGCTGGGACGGTTTTTTATCTCCTAATTCCATTCCTGACAAAAGTTTCTTCAATCGCTGCTCGTCGGTATCGGTACTGCGTGTCAAAAGCGCCTGTTTTAGCAAATCGTAGGTAGGCGGAGGCGTAGAGGAACGAAGAACGTCTGCCACCAGCTTCAAGGCTTCCTTGTCGAGTGCCGATACGAGGTGGTTGAATTTAGTTCGCTCTGTGGTAATTCTCAAGAGCTCGAATTGTGCCTCGATTTGCTTAAACCACAAATCGACATCTGACGACCAAAATGTAGGAGCTTTAAAAGCGACACGATTCACTTCGCGTTGCTGTGCATTTTCCTGTTGTAGGGCACGAATCTCAGCTTGTAGAGTCTCCATTGGTATTGGTGAAAATGATGAACAGAACAAACGCGGGACACAATTAGCACAACTAATAACGCTTTGATTAAATGGAACGTCGGGGTCACCACTGTAGCATTTATTAAATGTTCGTCTACTAATAACAATCGGTAAGTATTCAAATGTGTTTATTAATCGATAACAATGCAAATAAAAATATGTGTTTTATATGACATGAGTGAGTTTTGACGGTTCGGATTCTACTGCTTGTCTTCCCTCGCTTTTCTCCCCACTTTTCTCGGGCCGTTGCTTAAGCGCCTCTCATACCCGGCGGAGTACGCTAAACGCAGCCGCTACACTTTAAATTTGATTTTGCAATATTTAAACTTATCAGAAAACAGTTTTCGCTACAAAGTTAGAAATTTAATATGGAATAACTTTAACACATAACTGTAATTTATTTTGGAAAACTAGCCAAAAAAGCTAAACTTTTAGTGCGTAAGTGCTTAAACATATAATGCGTAAGAGAGGACTCTTTAATTTTGTGGGTTCAGCACACAAATTTTTATCTGGTACTTTAGATGCCCATAACGGTGATAAAATTAATGAAATGATTATAAGATTACAAATAAATCAAGATAAAATAATTCAAAATTCAAATATGCAGATTTCTTTTTCGCAACATCTAGTTGACAACTTCAACAACACTATATTCAAATTAAATCCAAATCAAATAAAGTTAATTAAAGAATTTGAATCATTGCAAAAAGATACGGAAAACCGTCTTAATTGGATTTATTTTTATGTTCTATTTTCTCAAATAGCTTGAGACTTATCGATCAGTTTCTTGAACAAATGGAAAATGCTATTACTTTTGCAAAATTAGGAACATTGCATCCAGATATTAAATCAATAGGCAATCTAAATGACATATATAAGTTATTAAAGAATTTTCACAATCAGAATGAACTAATGGGGTACCTGCGCATATTTTTTTATTACATAATTTGAAAGAGTGCATCTGAAATTATAAGGAACTGTTTTTGGAATTTTTAAATTTTGATTAATGGGGGCCGTAATTGCCGATTACTTTTAAATCCGGCGGTTTCGCTCCACATTGATCGTGACGTCACAAGTGAGACGCATCGAGCCAGCCGCCTAGCTGTGCGTGCTATTGCCCATAACGCTCTTATATTCGTGGTTATTTTGTTGTGAATAGATCGTTACTTTAGTGTTTTGTGTAAGTTTCGCTGTTGGTATTTGATATATTTGTTTCACCTTGTTTTTTTTTTCTAAGGTAACTATAACTATAATCTTTGAAAATAGCTCTTAAATAAATGTGATTTGCGTTATTCCAGCGTTACAGATTAATTTGTAGAGAGAATAGAAATGGTCGACGAAGCTTTTAAAACTAGTGCCAGACACTGGTGTATTGCACCAATGTGTAATAATACTGGATATAGGACACCGGATAAAACATTCATTCAAGTTCCTCGGGAGGAAAAACGATTTAAACAATGGTTCAAGGCGATAAGAAGAGACTGTACAGGGATGTCGTTGAAAGGTCCACATTTTGTGTGTGAAGATCACTTTAATGTAAATTTTAGTAAATTTTCTGGTCTAGTTTTACTAAGTAACTCTTTTGCAGCTCAAAAATGATATGGAAAACTGCGTAAAATGGAAGTTAAAAGGCGGAAAAAAATTTCTGAAAAAAGATGTGGTTTCCCACAAGTTTGAGTGTCGGAAGGACAGAAAACGTGCTGGTTCTACTTCTGGTAGTCGAGACATTTCTGCCAAACGTGCCAGAAAACATGAAGTAGAAACTATGCTCAGAACTCAAGAAGAAAAACAGCCAGCATTAGAAAAGGCTAAAGAGGAAATTTTAGAGGAAATATTTGACGAAGACGTAGCACTAGTTAGCGGTAGAGCTATCAAAACAAGAGACCGTGGTATCCACTGTCATAAAACCACTGATTTTTGGCAAATTATCGGATTGTGCTCTGTCGAAACCCTTGTCCGTCATGTTTAGTTATAACACAACCGAATATAAACCTGATATAAATTTAAATTCAATTGATGAGAATAAGAATTTTTAGTGCAGATGTATAATAGAAATATTAACTGAGGTAATAACCAAAAAGAAACACTATTTATATTAAACCCATTACAAATAAACACATTAACTTCGCCGAGTACTTAGAATACAATAAGCCAGCATAAGCATTATACCTGCGTCTCACTTATGACGTCACAACCAATCACAGGGCGCTATCGAGAATTCAAACTTTAATGCTTCTATTTTCAGGGAAGAAAATTTTTCTAAAGAATTTCCTTCAACCTGATCATTAAGGAGACCATTAACAATGAATCAAGCATATAAAAAGTACATGTTACGAGTAATTTTAAATGCAGGTACCCCATTCAACTCGATTTTTCAAACTTCTATTCTATAATTAGAACTAAATCCTATTTGTTAAATACCAAACTGATATTTGCATTAAGTATTCCAATCATTCACCCAACATTATTAGACTATTATCATTTAATACCCATTCCAACAAACTTAAATCAAACAGTTATACCAACCCTTCCTTATCTTGTAGTCAACGAGAAGACGTACCAATATCAAGAAAATGAGTGCCAGAAGCTGTCCAAAAATTTCATATGCATGAAGGAAGAACACATTATTCAAGAAAGCTGTATTAGTTCAATAATCCGAAACCAACCACCATCTTGTTCATTTACCCCAATCGAAATCAATGCACCAATAATAGAAAAGGTCACACCTGACAACATCATTATTCTAACAAAAAGAAGAATTCAAATTAAGGAAAAATGTAACGACAGTGTAGTCCAATTCAGAACCAACTTCCAGATTGAACTTAATGGAGAAAAAATTTCAAATTATGAAACAAAACATTTTGGCCGCCCAGTATTTCTGCCGAAAATTGAAAAAAATATTTCAGTACCAAGGACTGCACATAGAATAAAATTAGAAGAAATATCTCTGACTAATCTACATCAATTCCAGAAACAGATAAAGTCACTACAACCAATAGCAAACGAACAATATCAAGGAACGTTTGATTGGTCCCGAATATCTATAATCTGTATTTTGGTAGTAATCTGCATTTGATTTGATCTGCACTCAAAAGGAACTATTGTCTATCCTGGAGCCATCTACTACACCCACATATAGTATTCTCACTCTCACTCTGGTATGGGCAAAGAAAGCAAGGCTTTAAACGTGACCTCCTCTAAACCGTGTAAGAATTGCAAATATAATTGTGTGAATGGTCTTAAATGTGTTAATTGTGAAACAGTTGTGTACCCTAGCTGTGACAAGCTGCTAAAAAACATTGTTATTTTGGATAATAATTCAATTAACTGTTGTGATAGTGTTAAACAATCGTTAAAACAAAGCAATTTAAATATGGACAAAATCAACAGTCCTGATCATGCTTTATGTTCCATTGAAATAAAGTATCTGAAGCAATTACTGGATCAAAAAGACATGGTAATTTCTAATCAGCAGATTACCATTGAATCATTAAGCAATCAAGTGGAATTATTAAAAGTTATTAATTTCTCCAATAAAACCAATAATTTAAAGCATTCGTCGACATCTATCAACCGCAACAATCTTAAGCCAGGAAAGAAGTCAACCGAGGTTACTGACAACAAGCAAAAAAGTCAAAGTATCAGCAACGATTCTACTAAAAATAATGTAAACATAGCAAGGATTTCGCCAGATGACATTCAAATAGTTGTAAATAATACTAATAGTGAATTCTCAGCAACAATAATAAAAGAGACGCATGGAGTGAAGTGGTACGGAGTGGTACCATCAAACTTAAGAAGTACTTGAAAAAATCCGATTATAAAAAACAGTTTGGAATTTCCCAGGAAACTTCATCCGATAATGGGGATTCTACATTTTGTGGATTAGATAGAAAATTCAAGAGCAAAAATCCACACCACGAGTGCATTAGTCGCAAAGCACATTCAAGTAAAAACCAAGTGTGACAAGCACTTCTAGAAAATCATCAGAAGTTGTACCGTTGGCCGGAGGCAGTTACGTTCATTTTGGATTAACAAAGGGTTTAGAAAATTTGATTAAAAAACATTAATCTCCAGAACATTATCCTAAAAAAATAAAATTAAATAACAATATTGATGGATTAAGTTACTCAAAAGTTCATCTAGTCAATTTTGACCTATTTTAGCAGCTGTTGTTTCAATTAAATGTACGACTCCATTTGTCATTGGTAATTTTTATGGTATGACAAAACCCAATGATGTAAATGAATTATTAAATGTTTTTTCCTACAATCGCATATAAAAGTAAGCCTTTGTGCTTCCATTTGACAACGAAAAGTTGGCGTTTTCCGAGGAGTTGTCACTTTCCCGCTCTAGATCTTTTTGCTGATTTTCCCACTCGCTAAATCAAAACAATGCAGTAAAACAATAGTTTTTGTTTTTAGAAATGAGCGTTTCTTGGTTACCGATGATATAATCACATTTTTATTTGTTGTCAAAATATTAGTTTTACATCTTTGCAACAAAAATTTAATTTAAAATCGATTGTAGGAAAAATCTTGTGTGTATTTCGAGCGCAAAGTGTTTTTGTCGCTCTCGCCAGATTGTCGTGCTCCGCTATCGCGTCGCACGACAACATTCTGGCTCGCGCGACAAAGTATCACTTTGCGCTCTTAATACACAAATAGCTATTGTAATTGAAATGAAATAGTATATTACAAACCGAGGTGGAAAGTGTTTCATTTCTGTCGAGAGATAAGATAGTTGACCGAGGCGCGAAGCGCCGAGGTCAACTATTTCTCGAGACAGAAATGAAACTTTCCACCGAGGTTTGTATACTATTTTATTTACAATTATACATAAAATTAAAAATAATTGATAATAAATTTTAATTTCTGAAGTTTTGAACCGTCAAACCAACATTAAATCAAAATTCCGATCAATATCAAGCTGGTAATTTTGTTTTATTGTGTTGGTTCTATGGAAATTCAAGGTTGGAAAGTGATCTCTTGGGTCCAAAGTGAACACTTTCCACCCAAGAGAGGAAAGTAAAAGTCAACAATGTATCATTTTCAAACTTTCAAAAATACAGAAACTGCGTCATTACATATATGATTGTAAATAAAATATTTTACAAACCGGAATTAAAATAGATGGCAATGGTTTTATTGATGTAAAATTTAATGCATTAGATTGTGATGCGCCAGCTAAAGCCTTTGTGTGTGGAACAAAATTACACTTTTCTTGTTCAAAATGTACACAAGAAGGAACTTTTATTTAAAATAGAGTTATATATACATTTCAAAAGAAATTCACGATTTCGAACTAATTTATCATTTAAAGTTCGACATCAACCTGAACACCATCGTTACACTTCTTTGTTAGAATTTTTACCTATTAGTATGGTAACGCAAGTTGGAATATATTACATTCATTTAGTGTGTCTTGGAGTAATGAAACGGTTGCTGCAGTTTTGGGTCAAAAGAACAAAAGACATTCGACATTTACCAAATATCTTGGAAGACATTTCAAATAAACTTATTTTGCCAAAAAAGGATATACCGATGTAGTTTGCTAGGAAACCAAGGAGCATTTATGAAATTGATAGATGAAAAGCCACATAATTCCGACCATTTTTACTTTATACTGGCCCTATTATTTAAAAAAAACATCTTTCTGCTAGGGCATACAAAACATTTTTTATGCCTCAGCATTGCTATCAAAATTTTATGCAGCAATTCATTAAATAAGAAATTTATGGATTACGCTAAAACTTCAGTAACATGTTTTGTAGAAGAATATGGGAGTTTTTATGGCGAGAAATATTTAAGTTATAATGTACACAACTAAATACATTATTGGTTAACGACGTGAAATAGTTTGGTTCGTTAGACACTTTCAGTGAGTTTAAATTCGAAAACTATTTGTTTAAACTTGAAAATAAAATAAAACAAACGGGAAAACCACTTGAACAAATTCACAATCGCATTTGGGAAGAAAAGAAGTTACCAAACAAGTATTGTGAAAAATTATATCCTGTAATTCACTATAAAAAAGAAAAAATTTAGAAGATTGAGTTTAAATCTTTTATTTTAACTGATACACGACCTAATAATTGTGCTATGATATTTAATGACACTATTTGTATTATAAATGAACTTTTTTGGAATTCAAATAAACTTTGTTTTAAACCACAAGTTTATAAAAGCGATCCCATATTTTTAACACCATGTGATGCCTCGTTTCGTAAATGGTTTATATCGATTGTCATAGCACCATAATATCGATTGCATTAGCATCTCTATATTGGTCAAACTAATTGCGACTACCTACGAACTATCTCCGCCAATATCACAAGTCTAAGTGACCAACGCATACTTTCATTACCATATAGGCAAAGAGAAAGAGCGTTGTATCCACAATTTCCATCACCAGTAGTTGGCACAAATCGATAGAATCGATAGAACCAACAGTTGTAAAAAGTCCTCTGCAATTTCAAATCCGTCAGCATTGTAGGTTCATACTTTTTGACATCCGCTTCAACCACTAAATTACGAATTTGTTCTATTAAATTAGCAGTAGAAGGAACACTAAGTTATAAGACAACATATAATTGGCCGTGAGCAAATACAGGTTCGGGCAAATACAGTCCTAATCATTTTAATGTTTGACCCTGAGCTTTATTAATGGTCAACGCGTATGAAACAATGACTGGAAATTGTATGCAACTCCACTTAAATGGGAAATTGCTACAGTCATCCGTGGTAGGTTTTATTCGCCGTAAACAAATATCAGTATTAGCTAAGTCACCCGTAAGCACAATGCATTTTAGATCTGACTCCCCAACCGCTGTAACTACCATGTGAGTGCCATTAACGACGCCACGCAAAACATCGATATGACGTATACACATTACAACCGCGCCAATTTTGTAACGTTATAAGTGTGGTGAAAAACCTGGGGTTGTTGCAAGTTCAAATAATGTTTTTGATAAACTAATCTATTGGCGTTCTGTTACGTCAGCATCAGCAACAAAATCAGTGAAATATAATGTTACTACGGGATCATTATCGCCTGGCAACAAGAATTATTTTATTAATTAATTTACAGTGTGCATGTTTTGGGCGCTAGAATGGCACAGTCGCGAGCTTGTATATGGCTAACTTTTTTATTGGAGCTGCAATGGTATACTGTAGTTATAAAGTCGGTTAACGTGGCACCTTTTGTCATAAGCATTGACTGATCGATTATAAGGTAGTCTGTGCCGGAAATGTTGGCGCTTATATCACCAATTTTTAAAAGTTTTTCAGCAAACTCTTGCTGCCCAGGTTCAAGGCGCATATTTTCTTCAATAGCAAGGTTTTCAAATAGAGGCCAAGATTTATGATGTTTAAGAAATCTTTCAATAACCTCGGCTACATTGGCTCTTGGTACAACCGGTGCAATTTGTCAGAAATCACCACCAAACAATAATACTTTACCTCCAAAACGTTCCTTATTCTGCATAATATCTTGCAGGACTCTATCAACTACATCAAATGCATAGCTTTCAACCATGCTTACTTCATCCCATAACATCTGCTTCCTTTAAGCGGCGACCTGAAATAGTGTTTGCTTGAATGGCGGAAGTGGAAATAGATTGTAATGGCACTGGATATCCAAAGTAATAATGGGATGTACGTCCTCCGGGTAGTAAAGCAGCAGCAATACCCGTCCAAGGAGTTGCTATGACGTTTTTGCCAATGCCTTTAAACCTTGAATAATAGCAATATAGATATAAGTTTTTCCAGTGCCACCTGGTCCATCTACATAAAACAAAAGCTGACCAGTATAATTGGTCGTTTGCGTTACCATAATTTTATCATATATTTCTTTTTTATTTTAGTTCAAGGTTTGATTCAATAATTTTTTATCTGTTAAACTAATTGGTTTTTCCTCTAAAACATCGTTATCAACAATCATAAGTGTAGATGTTGCATGCAATAATAGTTCTTGAATTAAAAAATCTAACTCGAGTAACTCCAGTGTCTTATTGTGCGATTCAAGAATCTTTTTAATTTTCTGTGCGACCATTCCTACAGTTGTTATTCGAGTGTCGATTATATGTATGTTATATTCGCCCCAAAGTTCGTTGCCCAAAGATGGACCGTTAAACGCAATATAGAATCCAAACATTTCCCGCATATTTTGTGCATTACCATAATTCATACATTCTTCCATGGCCCGCTTGATTTCAATATCTTCTTCAATTAAATTATGGGCTTTGGCGCACTCTAAAAGCGTTTTGCATGCTACACCATTTGGCGCGCACTTTAAATCATCATAAGATGATTTAAAGAATATATATAGGTATACGCAATAGAAGTAATCGCAAGCAGTACAACTCGATGTTTCTTGATGACATTGTAAATAATCTACCAATTGTATTTCGCTCACGCTTACGTTCACTCAGTTACGTGTGTTTTTATTCCATACCATCACAGATGGAAAATCATGGTACAGTACGTGTCTGTGAGTAGAGTGATTTTTGTTCCATAAAAGCCATTCAGTAAGGGTAGTTTTTTTTTTAATTTCAGACTGCATAGCTGATTCCTCATTCTTATCGATAAACGTAACTTTTTGTTGATGGTCCAAGTGGACGTCATATTGTGTTACCGGTATTGAACTATAATGCATTTTATAACTTGCCAAATAACAATGAGCTTCATGAGCATACAAAAAGCGCATAATTTCGTAGTTTCTGATCTCATCGTGTTTATACTTTTCAACAACTTCAGTGAGAATCTTATCTGCACCTTTCATGATATACTAATATATATTTGACCATTTTCACATCGGTACAACATTCAACATTAATGTGGCAATTAGACTTTTTACTTAATGTTGGATTATAGGGCACCACCCAACGATTATCGTGTAATCCGTGTGTTTTCCTATCATTGCGTCTTCGGTATATTGGATAGATGCACAGTGGCATCAACAAATTTTTTCGGATAGTGATATTTACACTTATCATTTATCATGCAAGGTGACTATGTGCCCAATCCGCACGGACTATGTAATAAATGTTTTGTTACTGTTTCGTACAATTCTGGGTCGATAGCTTTATCCGGTATTTCAGTACATATAACAGAATCATTTTATTCAACAGTTAGTGGACGGGAATTGGCCTCAACACATACAATTATGTGCGCATGAGGTAATCCACGTTTTTGAAATTCTATACTGTAAATGGTGTATAGGGGTTTCCGAAAACATATTTAATTTCAATGTCGTTCAACAACAAATCTTCGATTGTCAATATCTGGCCTCATTTTGGTATCGGTATATTGAACGTTTTCTGCGATTTCGGGCCATGCAGTGTTGCAAGTAAACGTCAAGAAATAATGGGGAGTGCCAAAATGCCTAACTATTGCCATTGCATTTTGGTATTGTTTAGCATACCATCTGGGGCTGCGTGTATGTGATGCCGGCAAAGTTACAGCCCAACCATATCTCACGTGGGTATCAGTTGGATTACCTTGAACATAGTCTTGCAGTCCAGCCAACGTGTTAGAGCGGAGCTTATGTTGAATATTATGTAAATGACGAAGCTCCATCGTTTTAACGCGCAAACATATCTAACAACCATTGATGATATATTTTCCCCTATTATGCAACACATTAAATATACTATCACGGTGTTGTAAGTGATACTGAGAATAATCCCGTAACGTCACTTTATCGCGACTTAATTGCTTATTTGTCTTAAGTAGAATGTTCGGACTCCAGCCTGGTTCGCCATAAGGTCGTAACAGGGGATATGCTAATGGTTCTATCAATGCACTGTTTGGACAATAGTGGTCAAAGAATTTACGATCTGTTAAACGGTATTTTACTAACACATCTAATTGACCGACTGCAATATTATCCCTATGGGAAAATACAGTTGCTACTTCGTTGCATGTTGGTGCATTTATTGTACCAGGATAGGGCCTTGATTGTTCTCTTTTTGGTTGTAAATATGAGCGTTACTACCAATGTTTCTATGAAGAATAAACTCAACATAGGGCATTTGCTCTCTACGCATTTCGATCGCATTTATACCTTTGCATGAGGATTAACGTCCTCACCGGGACCTCACCGGGACCACGCCTCCTTTACTCCAAACCACGTCCCCTCGCTATCGGCGATAGCGATATTTATAAAAATATAAAAAAAATATAAAAATATAAAATTAGTTTTTTTATTTAAAATAAAAATATTTACAAAATAAATATTAAATATCACAAAATAAAAAGTTACAAATTCATGCATTTTGAATAGATGAATAGCACAAATGTTACAAATATCACAAAATTAAAGTTACAAATTCATGCATTTTGAACGAAATAGTGCTGTTAAAAATTAAAATGCAACAATACTCATACATGAAAGTATTAAATTGACAAAAATGTTGACAAAATAAAAAGATACAAATTTATGCATTTTGAACGAAATAGTGATGTTAAAAATAGAGTCTTTGCATGAAAAATTAAATATTTATTTTATATTTTTAAATTAATGTAGAGATCGAAAGAATATTCACAAAGGTATTTTTAGCGTCTGAAAGTTTATTTTGAGTTTGTAAATCAAAATTGAATAAAAGTGACATTTAAAAAGCTCCGAGATTGCCGCCATCATGTCATGACGTCACTATTAATCGACTATTTCAATTTTTTGCGAAGAACTCTATTATAAAAAAAATAAAAAAATAAAAAAAACTACGACAAATGTTGCATGATAGAAATTATTTTGTCAGCTTTTTCCCGCGTTGTACAATGGTAAATCCTTTTTTCGGAGAAATTACAAAGGGTAATGAGTCGTCGTTTCAATCCCAAAGATTTGCAATCCTTGAGTGGCCCGGTAGTAAATTTGGTTGACTGCCAAATTTTGTTGCCCTTCAAACACCCAAGATTTTTATACGCGAATTCAGCAATTGTATATTATAAATTGTTTTAGTGCTGGAGTTTGAAGGGACAACATCTTTAGATGTTGGCCTCACACGGTGTGCCACAGGAGTGCTCGACCTTGGCAACGGTAGGAGTGGGGATGGTAAAGGCGGTGGTGGTTGGGGAGGAGGTGAGATCAATTGTAGTGGTGATGGTGGGGGTAGTAGTAAGGGTGGTGGTGGTAGGGGTGGTGCACCGACTTTTGAAGAAAGTGTTTTTTCTCTTTCTTGAGCGGTAGGTACGAGTGGGTTGGAGGCAACCTTCCATAAACTTAATGGATGTTAATAGTTGCAAGGATAGAAGAGAGGAAGGAGAGTCAACCGATGAAGGCCCTGCCACTGGTTCCGTGCGTGCTGCTGGAGCACGGATTGCAGTGGCAGTGCCTTCATGTCTGACAACGGTTGACTGAGGACGGGTGGATGAGGGAGGTTTAACGACGCACCACCACTGGTAACCAAGTGTAGCAGGATTATGTGTGGCAAAGTTTCTACATGCAACTCAACGAGTTTGGTAAGGCATTGTTCTAATGCCATACCAGCTCGTTTGCTGTTTTGAGTTACAAATTTTAAGGCCAACTTGCCAAACACACTTTGAGGATAGAGGATTGAGGAAACCACATCGCCAACGGAAAGTTGGGATATGGTGGACAAACTGGGAATGACGGCACCATGGCTGCGGTTATACGCAGCAGCATTCAAATAAGATTGTCTCTTAAAAATATTCAAAACACTCGAGTAATTTTTTTGAAACGAGACCATTGTGTATGACGATTGGATTCGATATAAACGTGAATAAGCTGCGTATATGAACAGCAGCATGGTGCAACAATCACTATATTGGACGAAAGGAATGTATGAGGATGGTGGAGGAAACTGAGGATTAAATTTCCGAAGCACGAGTGATACAGAGAACAAGAATTCGACGATTCGGCGGAACTCCAATTCTTGTTCTTTGTACCACAAGTAAATCAAGTCGACAAAGCGTTCAACCGGTTCTTGCCCTTCTTTTAACAAAATCAAATCATTTTCATCTGTGGATTGGAGTATTGTGTTATTTTTGACCACATACTTGATCAAATCAGTGTTTACATAGACACTATTACCACAGATGTATAAAATAAATTTAATTTCATTAAAAAAAAGGGCCGACACAATGTCCGCCACATGATGGCAATGGATAACCCAATCCTCAACCTTGTCAGTCTGAATGTACAACTCCAAAATATGGTCCAAGGATCGTAAAAAATTAAGCCCTTCGGAAACACGGAATACCGCTGCCACAGGCTCGTACACTAAGATAGCAGCCGCAATACCAGTCCAAGTAGTTGCTATAACATTTTTGCTCATACTCTTTAAAGCTTGAATGATGGCAATGTATGTGAAGGTTTTTCTAGTGCCAACTACACCATCTAAATAAAATAAACATGGACTCGCATAATTTGCACTTTGCGTTGCCATACTCTTATCAAAAACTTCTTTTTGTTTTATATTTAATTTTTTTAGTAATAAAATACACGCGTATTTTGCTGTAGACTAATGTCATCCTCATCAACGTCATTATTATTATCAACAACCATTGATGTTATACATACAGTAAGAATTTTTAATTCGTTAATTAAAAACTCTAATTCAAGTAACTCGAGCGTCTTATTATGCGATTCCAAAATCTCTTTTTCACTCGAATTCTAGCATCGATGTTGTATTTACACCAAATTTATTCTGCCATTGTCGGCCCGTTAAAAGCCATATAAAACGCAAACATTTCAGGCAAGTTTTGTGCATTGCCATAAGTTATGCATTCATCCATCGCTCGCTTGATTTCAACATCATCTTCAATCAAATTGTGAGATCTAGCAGCTTCTAAAAATGTACGACAAACAACACCATTTGGAGCACATTTTAAGTCATAAAAAGTTGCACCAGGTATCCGCAAAAGTAGCATACGCAAGCAAAATAATTCAATGTTTCTATCCGAAATAGTAAATACCACCCTACGAATTGTATTTTGCTCACGCTTACGTTTACTCCATTTTCGGGTGTTTTTATTTCATACCATCGCACTTGGAAAATCATGATACAAAACACGTCTTTGAGCCGCGTGATTTTTGTTCCATGCTAGCCATTCGTTTAATTTCCGACTCCAACGCTAATTGCTCATTTTTATCAATAAAAGTAATTCTTTTATGATGTTCCACATCGAGTTGCTCTGCATCGCAACTCAATGTAGAACTCGATATTGAACTGTCATGCATTTTGTAACTACAAAGATGCCAATGGGCTTCATGCGCCCACAAATATAGCATGATTTCGTACTTTCTAATTTCATCGTTTTCCCACTTTTACGTCACATTAGTATGAACTTTATCTGCACTTTATCTGCACTTCATCTGCGCTCCTTATCTGCTCTCTCAAAAAAGCCTTATTGGTCCAAAAAAATAAACTTAACTTAATTTAAGCAAACCTAATCTTTTTTATATGGTGGAGTTAAGCAAAGGCCCCCGCATTTCTACGGGGGAGTGTGGGATTCCTCCCTGTTCAAACAGGGAGTATACCCACTAAACCTCCAACATTCGACAACAATAAACGATTTGCTTCGGAACCGCCTTTCGGCTTTACATCGAAGCAGATGGCCAAACGACTCGTACGTACTGTGGCTGACCACTTTCGTACTTTTATATAAATATAAACTTTTACTTTTATATAAACGATATATATCATATGCCTAAATATATGATTAATATATGATTATATCTTATATAATATATATTCATATGTAATATAACAAGGGAAAAGATTATTATCGGTAATTTTGAATTTTATACGAAAACTACGTTGCCTAGCAATTTTACGAGTCAAATTGAAGGATCAAAAAACCGAGCGGTACGCGAGGTTTTTTGTCTGCCAATTTGACAAGTAAAATTGCTTTAGGAAACGTATTGTTCGACATTTTTGAGATGACAGATTTGTTCAATAGCTAATATATTGTTTACATATTTTGTTTCATGGATATCTAAATAGGTATATGTACATTACAATTATTATCATCTATATAAAGTAACTATAGCAACGGGAGGTGTTATCGCTGTAATAGGCCCCGTAGAAATGGCAACGGGTTGTTGTCGGACTAATATATAGAAAGCTGTGATTTCAAGTACAGTATTGTGATAGGAATGAAATAATCTATATAATATATGTGTAGAATGTGAATAATTACACCACCCCCCTTTTTTTTAATGTTGGGGGGTGGTGTTTGCACGTTGTTTAAATGCAAGTTGTTTAAATAATGGCCAGAATTTGTGCTGTTTAAGAGATCGTTCAATGACCTCAGCACATTTGCAGACGGTACAACCGGTGCAATTTGACAAAAGTCGCCACGAAGCAGTAAAACTTTGCCTTCAAATTTTTCTTTTCATAATATCCTGAAGCAATCTGTCTACCACTTCTAATGCATAACCTTCGACCATACTCACTTCATCCCAAATAATAACACTGGCATTTTTTAATCGTCGACCTGCAATAGTATTTGGCACAGTTGTTGATACTGACTCAGGTTGGAATGGTATTAGATATTCGAAGAAATAATGAGAGGTGCGTCCACCAGGTAATAGTAAAGTAGCAATTTCCGTCCAAGCTGTTGGCCACACTTTTTTTCCAATGGCATCACTGTAACAATTTTTGTCAACACCAAATTTGTTCTTAATTCCTTAATTAAAAAGTCCAATTGAAGTAATTCAAGGCTCTTATTGTGCGACTCAAAAATATCCTTCAATTCTTGATCCACCATTTTTGTCGTTTTTAGATTTTTATCGATCATATGAGCACTGTATTCGGTCCCAATTTCTTTAGACATTGCCGTTCCATTAAATGCTATATAAAACTCAAACAATTCTCTCAAGTTGCGCGCATCACCATGCGTCATGCATTCTTCTATGGCTAGTTTAAACTTTCCATCATCCTCGACTAAATTGTGCTTCATAGCGACCTCTAAAAATGAACTACAAAGTTTACCATCTGGATCACGCCGCAAATCTTCGTACGATTGCGCACCAGGAATACGCATCAAAAGCATCCGCAAACAGAATAGTTTCATATACTTTGCCGAAACTGTAAACACTCGGCCAATGGGCTCAGCTCCTAATTTGAGAAAAAAATGCTATCGTTTAAAGGCCATATAAAAAATGCTAATAAAAAATGTTTGCAATTTTTTTTTCATTTAAATTAAGCCAAAAAAAAGAGTAAAGATGGAGTGGCGGGAAAATGTTTTTTGAAATTAATGACGTTGTTTGTTAATATTTAATTCACTGTATAAACACTAGATGGAACTAATATAATTACTTTCACATTTGTCACCAAATAAATAATAACTCGAATAAATAACTTGGTAGGACAAGCACTTGCAGTATTCTTGCATGTATTAACACAACATTTTTTTTAGTTGAATGGAGCTGACGCTACTCATCGTCTCTGTAATATATATATTTACACTAGCAGATAATATGAATTAATCTGAAGTTTAATTTATAAGCAAGCTACCATGATTTTGGAAAATTATGTAGAAATCAAATTAGTTTTTTACAGATTCCTGTAATTTTGTATATTAACAAACTAAGTCACAGAAATGATATGAATAATTAATGAATCATTTTCAACATGGCCGCCTTTCTTTTGACCTACTTTTTCGCTTACGAACGACCTTTTCAGGGACGGCGGCATCTTCAGGGGCAACATCTTCAAGGACGGCATCTTCAGGGGTGGCATCTTCTGCAGTGTCATCCGGATCATCTTCCTCTTCCCGATGATCCTCTTCGGTGTCCGAAACCGGATCCTGGATCATCAAAGATCTCCGCCTCAATTCTATTGATGCTGGGACTTTTGGAATGAGATGAGCGACTCGGGAACCTTGCCGAACTACAGAAATCCGGTCGTCGAGTAACTCTGAGCTGTCATCGGAGGGGTATATGTAGTCTATGTTAAACAAGCCATCGGCAGCGACTTGGTCCTCATCGACGCCTAGCTCTGGGACAAATCCCCGGAGACCCGCCGGGACGTCATCCAGTGCCTCATTTTTCCCAGATTCATCAGCTGCACCTTCTTCAGCTGCATCACCAGTAGCAACACAACATAATTAGGCACTCTGAAATGTGTTACTTGAAAATTACATACACCTTGAAAATAAAAAAAAATACTTACTCATTTATCTTGAAGAAGAATTTCATATTTTTCTCCACCTGCTCTCTGAGGTCTTCAGGTATGTGAATTAGAGAAGCATTCCTAACGAGATACTCCATTTCCCAGGTACACTTACGTCCTCGGAACAATTTTCTAACCCGCTCGACGTTTTCATCCCCTACTTCAACGTCGTTGTCCTTGAGGATAAAATTCTGAAAAATGTGTTTTATGGACTTCGCTGAAGGAGTTTCTTCACGTGCTAATTTAGAAATACAGTCATTTGCTAGCTGACTGTTTCCTTTGTTGAAAAAAAATATTTATAAATAAATGTTCTGATAATAAAAATAACTGTTTTCAGTTACTTTTGGTTCAAAAAATAAAAGAAAGTCAACATAGACGATATTGTCCACGGTTCCAATTTGTTCACCCAGATATTCTCAAAACACGTCGTCAAGTTCGCTATTGACTGCCTTGTAATGTTAGTATGATCATGCTCATGATCCAACATATACATAGCCCGAATAGCATCGAACTGCCACCCTTGCATCTCTCGGTGCTGGAGAACTTTAGGGTTTTCGGCGAACGCGAATTTTAAGCCCATGATTATGCGAATGGCCGTTAACGGCAAACCTCGGAAATACTTCTTACTGAAATAAACCCAGGCCAAATATGCTGATAAATATGAACATGCCCAATAGGCCCATGCCCAATATGTACATGAATATAGACATACTGGGCCCAGACCCAATATGTGCCAAAAAAGATGATTAATCATTTTGGCAAATATTTGCCAAAAAAGATTATCAATTGAATAAGTCGAACATATTGACCACAGGTCAAAAATATCTGTATTGCAACGCTGAACATCGATATTACGTATACACATTACAACCGCACCAATTTTTATACGTAATAAATGTGTTGGAAAATCTGGAGGTTGTTGCAAATTTAAATATTCTACTTGATAACCTAACCCATTGGCGTCTGTTACGTCAGAATCATCAACAAAATCAGTAGAATATGTTATAATGGAATAATTATCGCCTGACAACATATCAATAATTATATCACTAATTAATTTACAATGTGCATGTTTGGGCGCTAAAATGGCACAGTCGCGAGCTTGAATATGGCTAAATTTTTTATTGGAGCTGCAATTGTGTACTGTAGTTATTAAGTCGATTAACGTGGCATCTTTTGTCCTAAGCATTGACTGATCGATTATAAGGTAGTCTGTGCCGGAAATGTTGGCGCTTATATCACCAATTTTTAAAAGTTTTTCAGCAAAGTCTTGCTGCCCAGGTTCAAGGCGCATATTTTCTTCAATAGCAAGGTTTTCAAATAGAGGCCTGGTAAAAAGATGGTAAAAAGTGTAATGATGTATGGAGCTGAAATATTTGGATGGAAGGAGCAAGAAATGTTGGAGGCTGTTCAGGCAAAGGACTGGAAATGGGTGCTAGGCTTGGACAGTGCTAGGCTTGGACTCCAGCATATATTGTGTTAGAAGAGGTGAAGAGAGAAAAGGTAAGAGTGGAAGCGGGAAAGAGAGCGATAAAGTTTGAGGAAAGAATGAAGGGCAGAATGGAATGCAAAATTTTGCAGGAGTGTTGGAAAGAGGTAAAAACAGGAAAGATTGAAAAGAGGTATGAGGAAAGAAAGAGATATTACGAGAGAAATGGGTACGCAGTAGAAGAAGTGGAGAGAAGGAGGGAGAGCGGAAGAAAGCTATTGAATGAGGTGATAAGGAGAGACAAGGATGTGCAAATGCAAGAAAGAAGGAGCAGAATAAAGGAAGCTAGGTACAACGAGAGGTATGACAAGTTAGTTACAAGCGATCTACCGTTGTACCTAGTAATAGAAAAGGGAAAGAATGAAAGGAAAAGGATTGCTAGATTCAGATGTGGGAATGAGGAACGACAAAATAGATATTGGGAAGAGCAGGGGGTAAGAATGTGTAGAATGTGTAGAGAAGAGGCAGTAACCATGGAACATATGTTGAGGGAATGTGGAGAAATGAGAGTGGAAGATAGAGAATGGTGGGAAATACTGGATGAGAAAGGGAGCGGAGCGGAATGGATGAGGAAAGTGAAAGATAGAAGGGGACAGCAGCAGTGATGGGGGATAATATTTTTGTTTATTTTGTTTAATTTAGTTTATGTTATTTATTGAATTTAATTTTTGGTTTACTTATTGTACAGTATTTAGTTTTTGTAGCGAAGGGATCCTTTCTTAAGCCGTAAAGCACAGAAATAAAGATATATATATATATATATTCAAATAGAGGCCAAGATTTATGATGTTTAAGAAATCTTTCAATAACCTCGGCTACATTGGCTCTTGGTACAACCGGTGCTATTTGTCAGAAATCTCCACCAAACAATAATAATTTACCGCCAAAACGTTCCTTATTCTGCATAATATCTTGCAGGACTCTATCAACTACATCGAGTGCATAGCTTTCAACCATGCTTACTTCATCCCATATTATAACATCTGCTTCCTTTAAGCGGCGACCTGCAATAGTGTTTGCTTGAATGGCGGAAGTGGAAGTAGGATGTAATGCCACTGGATATCCAAAGTAACAATGGGATGTACGTCTTCCGGGTAGTAAAGCAGCAGCAATACATGTCCAAGCTGTTGCTATGACGTTTTTGCCAATGCTTTCAATCTTTAAATAATAGCAACATAAGTATAAGTTTTTTCAGTGCCACCTGGTCCATCTACATAAAACAAACGCTGACTTGTATAATTGGTCGTTTGCGTTGCCATAATTTTATCATATATTTCTTTTTGATTTTTGTTCAATGTTTGATTCAATAATTTTTTTTAATCTGTTAAACTAACTCATTTTTCCTGTAAAACATTTACAATATCGTTATCAACAATCATAAGTGTAGATGTTGAATAAAATAACAATTCTTGAATTAAAAAATCTAATTCGAGTAACTCCAGTGTCTTATTGTGCGATTCATGAATCTTTTTAATTTCTTGTGCAACTATTCCTATAGTATTTATTCGAGTGTAAGTGCATGTTATATTCGCACCAAATTTCGTTGGCCAAAGTTGGGCCGTTAAACACAATATAGAATGCAAACATTTTCCGCAAATTTTGTGGATTACTATAGATCATACACTCTTCCATGGCCCGCTTGATTTCAATATCGCCTTTAATTAAATTATGGGCTTTGGCGCCCTCTAAATAAGTTTTACACGCTACGCCAATTGGCGTGCAATTTAAATCATCATAAGATCTTGCACCAGCTATACGCAATAGAAGCAATGGCAAGCAGTACAACTCGATGTTTCTTGATGAGACTGTAAATAATCTACCAATTGTATTTCGCTCACGCTTACGTTCGCTCTATTTGCGTGTTTTTATTACATGATATGACAGGTAGAAAAACATGGTACAGTACGTGTCTGTGAGTAGAGTGATTTTTGTTCCACAAAAGCCATTCAGTAAGAGTCGTTTTTCTTTTCATTTCCGACTGCAAAGCTGATTCCTAATTTTAATCAATAAACGTAACTTTTTGCTGAAGATCCAAGTGGTCATCAAGTTGTGTAATAGGTATTAAACTATAATGCATTTTATAACTTGCTAAATGCCAATGAGCCTCACGAGCACACAAAAAGCGCATAATTTCGTACTTTCTAATTTCATCGTGTTTATACTTTTGAAAAACTTTAGTGAAAACATTTCATAATGTACTTAAAAATATATTTGGCCATTTTAACGTCGGTACAATATTCAACATTAATGTGGCAATTAAACTTTTTAGTTAGTGTTGGTTTATAGGGCACCACTCATGGATTATCGAGTAGTCCGTGTGTTTTCCCATCATTGCGTCTTCGGTATATTGGTATCGTATTCGTCTATCGTCGTATTCGTCTTCGGTATCAACAATTTTTTTCGGATAGTAATATTTACACTTATCATTTATCATGCAAGGTGACTCTGTGCCCAATCCGCACGGACCATGCAATAAATGTTTTGTGACTGTTTCGTACAATTCTAAGTCGGTATCTTCATCCCGTATTTCGGCCCATATACCAGAATCTATTTTTTTATCAGTATCAAAACATTTATTGCATGGTCCGTGCAAATTGGGCAGAAAGTCACCTTGCATGATAAATGATGGGTGTAAATATTACTATCCGAAAAAAAATTGTTGTTGCCACTGAGCGCCATGAGGATGGCTATCCATTATACCGAAGACGCAATGATGGGAAAACACACAGATTACGATAATCGATGAGTGGTGCTCTATAAACCAACACTAACTAAAAAGTTTAATTATCACATTAATGTTGAATGTTGTACCGACGTTAAAATGGCCAAATATATTATTAAGTACATCATGAAAGGTTCTCACTAAAGTTGTTTAAAAGTATAAACACGATGAAATTAGAAAGTACAAAATTATGCGCTTTTTGTGTGCTCACGAGGCTCATTGGCATTTAGCAATTTATAAAATGCATTATAGTTTAATACCTGTTACACAACTTGATGACCACTTGGACCATCAGCAAAAAGTTACGTTCATCAATCAAAATTAGGAATCTGAATGGCTTTTGTGGAACTGTAGGATGATTTTCCATCTGTTATGGTATGAAATAAAAACACATGCAAATGGAGCGAACGTAAGCGTGAGCGACATACAATTGATAGATTATTTACAGTCTCATCAAGAAACATCGAATTGTACTGCGTGCGATTGCTTGTATTGCATATACCTGGCGCAACATCTTATGCTGATTTAAAGTACGCGCCAAATGGTGTAGCGTGTAAAACATTTTTAGGGATCACCAAAGCGCATACTTTAATTAAAACGACATTGAAATCGATAAAAAATCTAATTACTCGAATTAGATTTTTTAATTCAAGAAATGTTATTGCATGGAATATCTACACTTATTATTGTTGATAACGATAATGTAAATATTTTACAAGAAAAATCAGTTAGTTTAACATACATAAAATTAATGAATCAAAGAATGAACAAAAATTAAAAAGAAATATATGATCAAATTATTTCAACGCAAAGGAACAATTATGCTGGTCAGCGTTTGTTTTATGTAGATGGACCAGGTGGCACTGGAAAAACTTATACTTATATTGCTATTATTCAAGGTTTGAAAGACATTGGCAAAAACGTCATAGCAACTGCTTGGACAGGTATTGCTGCTGCTTTACTACCCGGAGGACGTACATCCCATTATTACTTTGGATATCCAGTGCCATTACAATCTAATTCCATTTCCACCATTAAAGCTAACACTATTGCAGGTCGCCGCTTAAAGGAATCGGATGTTATAATATGGGATGAAGTAAGCATGGTTGAAAGCTATGCACTCGATGTAGTTGCTAAAATCCTGCAAGATATTATGCTGAATAAGGAACGTTTTGGAGGTAAAGTTTTATTGCTTGGTGGCGATTTCAGACAAATAGCACCGGTTGTACCAAAACCCAATGTAGCCAAGGATCTTGAAACATCTCATAAACATCATAAATCTTGGTTTCTTTTTGAAAACCTTGCTCTTGAAGAAAATATACGCCATGAACCTGGACAGCAAGACTTGGTTAAAAAACTTTTAAAAATTGGTGATGGTAACGCCAACATTTCCGGCACAGACTACCTTATAATCGATGAGTCAATGCTTATGATAAAAGATGCCACGTTAATCGACTTTATAATTACAGTATACCATTGTACCTCCAATAAGCAAAGTTATCAATATTCAAGCTCACGACTGTGCCATTTTAGCGCCCAAACATGCACACTGTAAATTAATTAATGATATAATTCTTGATATGTATTCCACCACACTTATTACATATAAAAATTGGCACGTTTGTAATGTGTAAACGTAATATCGATGTTCGGCGTGGCGTAGTTAATCGCATGGTAGTTACAGCGTTAGGGAAATAAGTTCTAAAATGCACTGTGCTTACGGGTGAGTTAGCTAATACTGATATTTGTTTAACGCAAATAAAACTAAAAAACCACGGATGACTGTAGCAATTACGCATTTAAGTGGAGTCCTGTGAGAACCTGTATTTGCTCACCACGGGTTAAAACGGATGTAAAAAGGTATGAACGTAGAATGGGGACGGATATAAAATTGCAGAGGGAATTGATGAAGGGAATTGTGGTTACAATGCTCTTTCTCTTGGCCTATTTGGTAATAAAAGTATGCGTTAGTTACTAAGACTTGTGATATTGGCGAAGATAGTTCGTCGTCGCAATTGGTATGACCAATATAGAGATGCTATTGCAATCGTTAATATGGTCCAAACCATCTACGACACGGCGCATTTAGATGGTCGCAAGGTAGGTTGGGCGACTAATTCACACCCTTCAGGTTGCATCATTTTTAATTAACCGAATTATTTATGTAATTCGACAACCATGTAATAGAGTTGGTTAATGTACTTATACGTGCGATGAAAGTATTGTGTCCATGAATAATAGCGCGGCGCTGGGCTTCGGTATCGGTCAAGTTAAAATAATGCGTTAGAACAACAATTTCCAAATCAAACTCCAATTCACATATATTTAGAATCAAATCATTACACAGCTATTCTTCAACAAAAACCGACCACAACTCTGCTTGAAATTTCGCATGACGCTATAAGACAACAAAATTTTACACATATAATTTTTAGGTGGAAGTTAATACTCTACTATTGTCCATTATGGACATGATGGACCTAATTGCAATAGTAACTCACTGAAAATAAGTAAAGTGCAATGAGCCTATTTTGGCTTCAGTACTTGCACCTTTTCCTTTCGCAAGGGCCACTTGTTCTGGTTAGCAGCAGTGCACCGGCAACGCCCGCTTATGGAAACTACCCACTTAGTATTATTGGACAAAAATGCAATAAAAATGTTGATAGCAAATCACGACGTTTGTACCGCAGTATTCTGTACGGTTTCGCCCGCTAATTTTAAAAAACCATTAACGGAGAGAGCAGCATACGAGTCTGCATCGACTACAGGGAGTTAAACAAAATTACCAAGAGGGGTAGTAGTCCCTCTTGGTAATTTTGTCCAAATATTCAGGAAACGCTAGACACTCTGGAAAACGCTACCCTTTTCACCACTTTAGACTTGGGAAGTATATATTAGCAAGTGGAAGTACACCCAGACGACATTCAGAAGGCAGCATTCTCTACCTGGGAAGTACACTGCGAATGTCTACGAATGCCATTCAGGTTGGTAAACAGCCCATCGACATGACAACAACTAATGTACACAGCATTATCGGGATTGACCAATGACCAGGGTTTAATTTAATTAGATGACATCATCATCTACAGTTCGAACAAAGAACAACATCTAAAAGCTTGAAGCAGTGCTTGATAGAATCAGAAACGCCAACCTCTACCTCCAACCAGCTAAGTGCAAATTTATGCAAAAGAAAACAGAATACCTGGGACACGTAGTTTTCCAGAATGGGGTGAAGCCGTATTCTAAGAAAATAATTGCGATATAAAGCTACCCTAGACCAAAATGCGTTACGGGCATAAAGGCGTTCTTAGGATTAGTACGATTCTATCGAAGGTTTATACCGAAATTTTATTTCACAGCAAAATCAATGGCGATGTTGACACGCAAAGAAACCCCATTTGTGTGAACAAAAATGCCGGAAAATAGTTTATACCTTGACAATCCAAAATTATTTCTCCAAATGGATAGAAGCCATAGCCATTCTGCCCAGATAAGACTATTTGGTTGAATATACGTTTCATATATTTTAGAATGGTATAAATAATGAAATGGTATACTGTGGACACTGTATTATTATATTATTATTATTGCATTAAATTTGATGATATTACAGCTATACAAAGAAGGTTAATTAGCCGCAGATACAGACTGGGGGATTTAAGTCATAAATGTACTCATTGCGGTAAATTGGTTAAATGCAACTATGCATTTTTCATGTGAAATGAAAAATGTCAGCAACTCTTTAAAATATTGTCGCGATGGAAAAGTGGCATTATTATTGCCTAGAGTTTCTAATGAATTTAAAAAAGTCTTTGTGGGGAAAATATTACTAGACAAATTGTCAGCATTTTGGCAATCAGCTCGCGAGTATAATAATTCATTGAATTTTACAAGTCTTGGGCCTGATTTTGCTCAACAAATATGCGTTTACCATTTAAAGGTACGTGGTAGGCTGTTCCATGGTATTGGAGCAATTCATCCGAACGAAAATGATTTAGAACCATTTGTTCAATTTTATACATGAGAAACGGAGGCTGCAAACCCAGCACGCCAACAATTTTATCGATCGCTTGATTGCAAAGTATTAAACTTTTTTACAAAACTGCTGGATGACACTATAATCCTTATGCATAGGTAAAATAAACGGAAAGCAGCAGAAATGCGTAGAGAGCAAATTCAAGATGTTGAGATTATTCTTCATGGAAACATTGATAGTAACGCTCATATTGATAACCAAAAAAGAGAACAACCAAGGCCCCATCCTGGCACAATGAATGCACCAATATGCAATGAAGTAGCAACTGTATTTTCCTATGGTGATACTAATGCAGTTGGTCAATTAGATATGGTAGTAAAATCGCGTTTAACAGATCGTACTTTTTGGCCACTATTGATCCAAACAGTGCATTGATAGAACAATTAACACATCCCCTGTTACGACTTTATGGCGAACCAGGCTGGAGACCGACCATTTTATTTAAGACAAATAAACAATTAAGTCGCGATAAAGTGACAATACGGGATTATGCTCTGTATCATTTACAACAATATATCATCAATGGTTGTTAGATATGTACTTGCGCGTTGAAACGATGAAGCTTCGTTATTTACATAATATTCAACATAAGCTCCGCTCTGACAGTTTTTCCCTGGACTGCAAGACTATGTTCAAGGTAATCCAACTCATACCAATGTGAAATGTGGTCGGGCTATAATTTTGCCGGCATCACATATACGCAGCCCTAGATAGTATGCTAAACAATACCAAAATGCAATGGCAATAGTAAGAAACTCTCCATTTTGGCACTCCCCATTATTTCTTGACGTTTACTTGAAAAACTGCATGGCCCGAAATCACACAAAACGTTCAATATACCTATACTAAAATGAGGCCAAATATGGTCAATCGAGGCTTTGTTGGGCGACTTCAAGAGCTGTTGAAGGACATTGAAAATAAATGTTTTTGGAAAACCCTTATACACCATTTACAGTATAGAATTTCAAAAACGTGGGTTACCTCATGCCCACATATTTGTCCAATTGCGGTCCAATAACTGTTGAAAAAATTGATTCTGTTATATGTTCCAAAATACCGGATAAAGATAGCGACCCAGAATTGTACGAAACAGTAAGAAAACATTTACTGAATGGTCCGTGCGGATTGGGCACAAAGTCACCTTGCATGATAAATTATAAGTGTAAATATCACTATCCGAAAAAAATTGTTGATGCCACTGAGCGCCATGAGGATGGCTATTATCCAATATACGAGTACCGAAAGCGCAATGATGGGAAAATGCACGGATTACTCGATAATCGTTGGGTAATCCCTAATAAACCAACACTAACTAAAAAGTTTAATTGTCGCATTAATGTTGAATGTTGTGCCGACGTGAAAATGGTCAAATATATTTTTAAGTACATCAAGAAAGGTGCAGATAAGGTTCTCACTGAAGTTGTTCAAAAGTATAAACCGATGAAATTAGAAAGTACGAAATTATGCCCTTTTTGTGTGCTCATGAAGCTCACTGGCATTTGGTAAGTTATAAAATGCATTATAGTTCAATACCTGTTGTGATGGGCAATTAGGCCTAAATGACAATTGCACTAAAAGTGTTGATTCATTAAACAGGTCATTTACCTAATGCTTACCACAGCAACTTGCATTATTGGCGAATGCCAATAATGCTATAATAGATATAGTATCGAAACAGGATATGAACTCACAAAAAGCTGTCGAGTACACTTGTTGCGATTAGTTAAGTTTAAGGTCTAAAATATCAATTGGGAATAATTAGTATCATACTGGCGGCAAAATAGAGAAGACGTTCAAACGGGACATGTAGTTTAACTTACCCTAAACCTATAATATCCCTGAGGCATTACATGGCGATCTTGCCAGTTCAAATTACATTTTTGAATTTAAATTAGTAAAAACTGTGAAACGCGTATTGAACTAAAACAGTACGTGCTAGTGAGAACGTTAAAATATGCAAAAACTAGAGCAAATAAGAAAAGAAAGATGAAGTCATCATCGCTCAATCAGCGGGTGGTCAAGTAAATTTCGAGGTATCACATTTTGAAGTTATGGGCGTCCTTGCATTCGTTCTAGTTTTGTTATTAAGTGCTTTCCTGATTTTCCGTTATATGCAATAAAGTTTAAAAACAATGGTACGTCGCACAGCAAATGAAGAAGTCACCCGCTAGTCAATGCTAAGTCTCCAAAACGTCTAAACACAAAGGCCTACTACAACTAACAACACCACCAACTGTCTTCAATTCACCAAAAGGTAGTGACTAGACATTTAATTAAACAATTGTAATTAATTAATAGCAATAAACGCACAAAAAATGTTATTCGAGTAATTCTTAATATTCATAATAAGTAATAAATATATATTTTGATGTAATCAGAAAAAACGTAGATAATTTGGTGTGATGGGCAATTAGGCCTAAATGACAATTGCACTGAAAGTGTTGATTCATTAAACAGGTCATTTACCTAATGCTTACCACAGCACCTTGCATTATTGGCGGATGCCAAAATTTTTTGCTATACCAAAGCTCCTATTTATACTTCAAACATTTCCAGTTTATTCAAACTTTTAACAGAATACGATAAAACAATTCAATTGGTTTTACAAGAAATTCTCAATGTAAAATTATCTCTTCAAGCATTAACACAATCTTCTCTTCCAATAAAAATGGTGGACTAGGAATTATAAATGCAACTGATTTAGCTTTTTTGTCTTCTGTTTATGGTTGCATACATTTATTTTGCAAATTGGTTACAGTAGGTGACAAAACGAGACTTGAAATTGATGGCCTAACGGTTGCAAAAAATGATTTTATGATACCGCTATTGTGCATTCTATACAAGAACGGTTACTTCAAGAAACCGATGGTGATTTATTGGCAAAAGCTCGTATTTTGGCTGCATTTAAAAAAAAACACTGGTGCTTGGCTTCAAGCTATTCCTTCTCCAGCACTAGGTCGCTTTCTCGATGATTGTCAAATGCGAATCGCTTGTGGTCTAAAAATTGAAGCTAATTTAAAAGAACCACATAATTGTTGTTCCTGTGGAGATATTGCACCAGCCAATGGTTTACATAGACTGTCTTGCTTTTACAATAGTGGTAGAATGACACGACATCAATTTGTTAATGAATTATTTCGAAACGCTCTTGTTGACACACTGTCATCCAAGCTTGAATCATGTGGAATCGAGGCGTACCACAGGGATCCATATTGGGCCCGTTGCTGTATCTAATATACACAAACGATCTATGAAATAACATATCTGAGTTCCTGACACAGTCTGCTGATGACATCTCTGATTCTTAGTGATTTGAGCTTGGAGAGCTTTAAGATTAAAATCGAAAAAACTTAATAGCACTGGATGAATGGTTTTCTGAAAATCACTTAATGTTAAACATAGATAAAATCAGCCTCTTAAAATTTGACTTTTCTAAACATAGTAGCGCAATGACAGTGGCTCATAATGGACGCTCAATAGAATCTGAATGGACAGCTAAGTTTTTGGGCATAAAAATTGACTCTAGGCTTGACTGGCAAACCCATATCGACTCATTGACTAGACAAATACACTGCTCAACAATTGAAGTGGATCCCTCTAATAAAATTAGAATTATTTGTTTTTGAAGCATTTTTTGAAATTTATTGATAAATGTAAATGTGTGGAGGTCGTTTTACTTCTATTATGTTATGAAAAAAAAATTATTAAAAAAACTATAACACTATTATCTTGCAAGTTAATCTTTCACATTATTTCTAAAATTTATTAGTACGAATTTATGTGCTTGTAAAGTAAACAAATACTATCAATTTCTTCAATTATTATCTCTAAATTAATCATTATCGTATTTGCAATGCCTCAAAATCGGTTACATAATGTTCAGCTTGAACAATTGGTGCGTTGGTTGAACGAATGACTATCGCAACGAGATGTTGCGTTCCGATTAAATGTTTCGCAAAGTGTTTTGAGTCGTACATGGAATATATTCCTGGCAAATGGGAATGCCTCTTTTACTCATGGTGGAGGACGGCAAGCTTCGACAACTGGTGCACAAAATCGATTTATTGGTCTTACTGCAAGAAGACATCCGACATTCTCAGCATCAAGAATTAATTCTGTGTTTCGCCAGGCTTCTGGCATTAATATTTCGGATCAAACTGTGAAGGAGGTTGCATGCATTTGGTTTAAGAGCTAGAAGACGTGCATCGCATCTAGGTTTAACTAGGGAGCATAAAGCGCAGCGATTAGCATGGGCGCTTCAGCACAGAAATTGGACAAACGAAAATTGGGCCACTTGTCTTTTTACAGACGAGTCAAGATTTCGTATGTACAATTCTGATGGTCGTGTTCTTGTGTGGAGAGAAAGAAGTCAGAGGTACAATGAGAATTTCATGGCGCCAACAGCATCTTTTGGCGGAGGATCAGTTTGTGTGTGGGGTGGTATTTGTTTAGGTGGCCGCACCGACTTAATTGTTTTAGTAAATGCTACTGTAAATGCAGTTCGGTATCGGGATATGGTTGTGGATCCAATTATTGTACCATTTGCAGGTGCAATTGGGGAAGACTTCGTTCTAATCGACGATAATGCGCGTCCTCATCGAGCGAGAATTTTGAATGATCTTCTAAATTTCCACGGAATAGAGCGTATGGATTGGCCAGCCAGATCACCTGATATGAACTGCATTGAGCATTGTTGGGCCTATATGTCTAGGCAATTAAGTTTGTTAAATGAGCATCCTTCAAATTTAAATCAATTAGCAAATGCGTTGCAAGTCATTTGGCAGAATATGCCGCAAGAGCTTATTGACAGGTTGATTTTAAGTATGCCTTCAAGGGTGCAGACACTCTGTCGACAACGAGGAGGTCCCACACGATACTAATTGTTCACAATTTCTGTTATTTTTTGTAAAAAAAAATCATTTTCATAAAATAATTTTTTGAACAACTTTGTTTAATTTAACCATTTTTTAAAAAAACAAGTATGCCATTAGTCAGAATTAATTTTTTAACTAAATTATGAATAAGTATGTCTGATAGATTGCATAAATACACTTGGCTCAAACAAAAACTTTTAAATATAGAAAAAACACCGAAAACATCAAGTGATCCACTTCAATTGTTGAGCAGTGTAGCTAAACACTGTTAAGAACTAAAACGTGTTAGCTCACTAGTTTCTCAAGAAACAGCTTTTATTGCCTATCACGCATTTGTCGAGTCGAGGATTCGACATGGAATAATATTTTGAGGTAGATCCAGTAAAGTTCACAGAGTATTTTCCATGCAAAAAAGAATGTTAAGAAATATCTTAAATTTACATCATAGAGAAAATTGCAAACCCTTCTTTAAAAATAAGATACTTACCTTACATAGTTTGTATATACAGGAAAGCGTATTATTTCTCAAAAATAACCCGGACCTATTTAATAAACGCATTCGAGATCATCCTCAAAACACTAGAAATAAAACTGACTTGTTATCAAATAGATACAAATTAACATATTTAAACCAAAATGTACATACGTCGATTATCTCTATATATAACAAACTACCACAAAGCATTAGGAACCTAATCGTCGGGCTGATAAAAAATAAATTAAAAACATTTTGAAGTGTTTCACTTCTGATTTCGAATTCGCCGCCGAATATTTAATTCTTTCCTTAAAACCCCAAAACTTATTTCTATTAAAAAAACCATTTCGTTGCGCGCTCGGCCGCGCTTCACTTTTATAAAAAGTGGGGATTCAAAGTTACAGTGGGAGAACACTGTCTCGGGTGGGAAATTTGTGTATATAAAGAGTTTTCGTGCCCTAAAAATTCATTCAGTTCAAAACTTCTAAAAAGGTAAATGGTAAGCAATAAACACTCCCTACAACCAAATCCCGACCTCTCGCTGTCTCTCGAGTAGGTCATACCAAATAACCAAGTTCCACAACTCTCGCTGTCTTCCGAGAGTTAATCAAAGACCATTCCACATAGTTCTCTTGGAGATGCTATCCTCTCTACCTATTCCTAGACCTCTCGCTGTCTCTCGAGCAGGTCATACCAAATTACCAAGTTCCCCAACTCTCGCGGTCTTTCGAGAGTTATTTATTTTATTGTGTACCATAATTTATACCAGTAGTCGTTTAAGTTGTTTTTCTTTCCTCTCTGCCTATTCCTAGACCTCTCGCTGTCTCTCGAGTAGGTCATACCAAACAACCAAGTTCCTCAACTCTCGCTGTCTTCCGAGAGTTATGAAAATCCGATTCCTTAAGGTACTCTTGTAGATGCTGTCCTATATTACCATCTCCTGGACCTCTCGCTGTCTCTCGAGCAGGTCATACCAAGATACACGTATCCTCAAACTCTCGCTGTCTCTCGAGAGTAATCTTAGTCTTCCTTTATAAGAAGGTTAACTTGACGAATTGCTGGAGTGATTTTAAAACACGCGAATTAATTTACAATGTATTTTATAGCAAAACGGTTAAAGTTCCTAAAGTTAGTTAAAATGTCCGACGAAGAGATGAGTGGTATAGGTTGTTATTTTCTTATTATTAATTTTTACTTTGTTATTGGTTTGTTTTGTTTTTTTCTTTACATACAATGTGTATTTACGCGATATTAGTACTTAAGAGATTGGGTGTTAAACATTGTATAGATGTTGCATGGACTAACTTACAGAAGTCATTGGCTTGGACATGTATGTCAACAATAGGATTTGCAACGTGGGATCTTGAAGATTAGTAACACTTCGAACACAAGAGAGAGCTACTCATGTTACTAATCTTTGTAAACCTGTAGCCTACAATGTGACTTTTGTTCGATTGGTTTGTCCAATGTTTATACCGTCCTAACTAATAATGACACTCATTTATTAATACACGATTTCAGATTAAAGTATTATTCAATTTATTAGTTTGTCCTTAAATACTTGAGACCGATCCATCCATGCAGTATGTTTGAGTCTAAGACTTAAGTTGTATTTAGACATGGTTATCAAGAATATCCTTCAGCGCGGGCAGCTGCAATAACGCAGTATCGTTGTAACTGAGCCGATGTGCACTGTGCTCTACCCTCCTTCGAACACAAGGAGTATGTTTTTATTTAAACTCCTGAGGGAGTTACAAACGTGGATATGGGATTCAATATAGTGTTTGGATCTGATCGGTGACAAGTGTCCGTTTATTAAGTTTTGATCTACAATATTTAATTTTTCGTTTATGTTATCTCTGTGTAGCTTTATCCTGTTGATGTCAATATATGTATTAAATGATATTAATTTGTTTCATTCAATGTCATGCAAAACTTTCTATGGACTTTATGGGTATTTTTGTATTTAAAAAAACACAACGTGGGGCCATTTTTGTTTAAATTCTATAACATATATAAATATATGTCAGACCCGGGTATGACATACTTCAGTGGTGCCGTGACCAGGATAGAAAGTTTTAAATTTGCAGGACATTGAATGATTTTTCGTTTGTTTTATGTGGTATAGAGGCACCCAGAAATCTGGATCAATGGATTGTGGACAGCCTTGCCCACCAAGACTCCAAACAAAGTGAGATATTGACCCTGCTACAGGAGATGTCACAAGATGTGAAGAAGATGCAAAAGAAAATGCACGACTTAAGCATTGCGGTCATCAACATGCATGAACGCATCGAAAACCAAAATCAGCATCTGTCCAATAATGTGGAAACACTATCCACGCAAGTGATGGAAAGGTCCACACTCAACAATTCTGTCGGAGGCCTTAACAACAGTAGTATGTTTTTCACGCAACCCACCAAATATCCCACCTTCCAAAGCGATAAAGAAAAACATCCGGTGCGATTCATTGAGGAACTCGAAGCGTATTTTCGAAAGACCAACGCCGAGGAGAACAAAAAGTTGGATATTGTTGCGGAATGTCTGAAAGGGGAAGTTGCAGATTGGGCAATCATGTACCGTATTGGATGGAACACCTACGATGACTTCAAAACAAGTTTTTTTTCGCAATTATTGGTCTGAGCTACATCAAAACCAGTTGCGACAACAGTTGAATACGGTTTCTTGGAACCTTCAGACTAATCGTAGTATGGCTAACCATTTTGCTTTCTACGTTGGTCTCGCTCATTACCTAACGGAACCATTTTCCGAATGTATCTTAGTGGAATTGCTCATGAAGCACTTTCCCGCTCCGATTCAATCATTATGGATGTTGAGCTCTGCAAAGACCATCACTCACGCGGCTGAGTTCCTTCAACGACAAGAATCGATTATTCAATCCATTCCAATACATCTCCCTAGTGTGCCCAACACTAGTACGCCTTATGAGAAAAAGAAAAATGATGCAAATATCCCCAGTTTAAGGCAATCGGGAAACGCCATACAACCAAGTCGCCGTCGCTAAACTTGGTTCGTATATTTAAAAAGCGGCCTACTGACAACAACATCGGCAAGACATTACTATTTAAAATGGGATGGAAAATTGGCACTGGTCTAGGAAAGAATCAACAAGGCCGTCTCCAACCAATCACATTACCAGGACAAACAGACAAAACAGGACTCTCGTATCACTACAGTAAAAATAAATCATCGTCCAGTTATTGTCAATCAATCAAGTTTATATCAGCTACTACGACCACTACCAAGACTATTCAAACGGCTGATCACCAAACTCACTCGTTTTTTTTAAGTTTTAATTTTCTCGGACAGTTCTCGGACTCAGTTCTTTTTTTTTTTTTTTTTGTCATTGTTCTAATCATGTTTTTAATCACAATAACAGAGGGAGACTGAAGTGTTTCACTTCTGATTTCGAATTCGCCGCCGAATATTTAATTCTTTCCTTAAAACCCCAAAACTTATTTCTATTAAAAAAACCATTTCGTTGCGCGCTCGGCCGCGCTTCACTTTTATAAAAAGTGGGGATTCAAAGTTACAGTGGGAGAACACTGTCTCGGGTGGGAAATTTGTGTATATAAAGAGTTTTCGTGCCCTAAAAATTCATTCAGTTCAAAACTTCTAAAAAGGTAAATGGTAAGCAATAAACACTCCCTACAACCAAATCCCGACCTCTCGCTGTCTCTCGAGTAGGTCATACCAAATAACCAAGTTCCACAACTCTCGCTGTCTTCCGAGAGTTAATCAAAGACCATTCCACATAGTTCTCTTGGAGATGCTATCCTCTCTACCTATTCCTAGACCTCTCGCTGTCTCTCGAGCAGGTCATACCAAATTACCAAGTTCCCCAACTCTCGCGGTCTTTCGAGAGTTATTTATTTTATTGTGTACCATAATTTATACCAGTAGTCGTTTAAGTTGTTTTTCTTTCCTCTCTGCCTATTCCTAGACCTCTCGCTGTCTCTCGAGTAGGTCATACCAAACAACCAAGTTCCTCAACTCTCGCTGTCTTCCGAGAGTTATGAAAATCCGATTCCTTAAGGTACTCTTGTAGATGCTGTCCTATATTACCATCTCCTGGACCTCTCGCTGTCTCTCGAGCAGGTCATACCAAGATACACGTATCCTCAAACTCTCGCTGTCTCTCGAGAGTAATCTTAGTCTTCCTTTATAAGAAGGTTAACTTGACGAATTGCTGGAGTGATTTTAAAACACGCGAATTAATTTACAATGTATTTTATAGCAAAACGGTTAAAGTTCCTAAAGTTAGTTAAAATGTCCGACGAAGAGATGAGTGGTATAGGTTGTTATTTTCTTATTATTAATTTTTACTTTGTTATTGGTTTGTTTTGTTTTTTTCTTTACATACAATGTGTATTTACGCGATATTAGTACTTAAGAGATTGGGTGTTAAACATTGTATAGATGTTGCATGGACTAACTTACAGAAGTCATTGGCTTGGACATGTATGTCAACAATAGGATTTGCAACGTGGGATCTTGAAGATTAGTAACACTTCGAACACAAGAGAGAGCTACTCATGTTACTAATCTTTGTAAACCTGTAGCCTACAATGTGACTTTTGTTCGATTGGTTTGTCCAATGTTTATACCGTCCTAACTAATAATGACACTCATTTATTAATACACGATTTCAGATTAAAGTATTATTCAATTTATTAGTTTGTCCTTAAATACTTGAGACCGATCCATCCATGCAGTATGTTTGAGTCTAAGACTTAAGTTGTATTTAGACATGGTTATCAAGAATATCCTTCAGCGCGGGCAGCTGCAATAACGCAGTATCGTTGTAACTGAGCCGATGTGCACTGTGCTCTACCCTCCTTCGAACACAAGGAGTATGTTTTTATTTAAACTCCTGAGGGAGTTACAAACGTGGATATGGGATTCAATATAGTGTTTGGATCTGATCGGTGACAAGTGTCCGTTTATTAAGTTTTGATCTACAATATTTAATTTTTCGTTTATGTTATCTCTGTGTAGCTTTATCCTGTTGATGTCAATATATGTATTAAATGATATTAATTTGTTTCATTCAATGTCATGCAAAACTTTCTATGGACTTTATGGGTATTTTTGTATTTAAAAAAACACAACGTGGGGCCATTTTTGTTTAAATTCTATAACATATATAAATATATGTCAGACCCGGGTATGACATACTTCAATTTCTTCTGAATAAGGCTTACTATTCGGTGGATGACTTTATTAATGAAAATATACACATGTTATAAAAAAATATATATATACATATTTAAATATTGTGGTTATATATAGTATTTAGTTACTTTGTTATGTAATTTTAGTTACCTTTTTTGACACGTTCTATGCTTTTGGCCCAAATGAACTAATAAATGATTATCTATCTATCTATCTCCAAATGTTCTTGCTATATTAGAACCTGCTGGCCTATCCACAACAGATGGAAAGCGCCCAGATGGTCTCACCCAGTTCCCTGGAAAGGCGGAAAATGCCTTATGTGGGACTTTACATGTCCTGATACAGTTTCTCCAAGCAATGCAGTCAGATCTTCTAAAGAAGCTGGAAAAACTGCTGAACAAGCAGAACTTAAAAAATCTAATAAATACAAACATTTTTCCGGCACGTACATTTTCACTCCAATTGCAATAGAAACATCGGCCAGCTGGCCAAACGTCTGGCCAGCTTTTTATTAATGCATTGAGACGTCGGTTGCGACAATGTTCGGGAGAATATAGAGCTGGTGATTTTTTACAACAGCGTTTACAATTAGCGATACAAAGAGGAAACCCCATAACTACACTGAAAAAAGTTTATTAATCTAAACCACTAATAACGTTTAGTAAAGTACTTTAACTAATATTTTGTTGTATCCAATAATATTTCTTACCGAAAATGAAATGTATTACATGACAGAAAACAGTTTTGTTTGATTGAAATAACTCTTAATTTGTAATAGTAACAAATTTATTAAAAATATTTTTGCATAATTATTTTGCATTACTAAATTTATTTTAGTAAACAAATTTGATTTATTTATAAATTTAGATACATTTTTGTTTTTAATTAGATATATATTTAGTTAACCCCAAAAAAACATATTTATATGTGATGAACTAACTTAGTAATTACAACTAAATAAAAAACATAAATACTCAAAATACTTGAATTAAATTTGGAAATCTAATTTATTTGATTGAATCAAATTTTGTGTAAATGCAAACAAATGTTGCATAAACTGAATAGTTGTCATTAAATTTTGCCTTCTATTAAAATAATTTAATTATTTACATTACATGCAAAATGCACTTGCCGGCAACTTTTAAATATATCTCAATTTCATATCTTGAAAAATATATCAATAAAAAAATTGTTTATCAAAAGCAACAGAAATGTATAATAACAACTAAACAGACCATATATAAGTGTTATTTAGGTAATAAAAATATTTCATCTAAGGGCGCAGTTGATGGTAATGTTCCCATAACACTAGCTGCATTTCCCCTTTGTATCGCCAAGCTAATTCGTTGAATAAGATAATATTTAGAACGAGAATCTCCATTGGCAACATACATTTTTTTCCCCAAAATTTCAACAAAATTTATCGCTTCTTGGCACCATGGACCAAGTGTTTCTACAGCAAAAGCTACAAATATGTAACCTGCTTCAATTATCTCGTTATACTTTCTTTTTTTCATTTTTGCTGCGTTGTTAGCTACTTCTGTATTGGATTTACTTGATAATGGTAAATGAGAAGGAGCTAGTGTGTCGACACATGTTGCATCCCAAACTATATGTTCACCTTTTGACCAGGGAATTAATGACATTCCGTCTACTCTTTTGCCATCTTGTCTAAATAGATCAATTGGCTCTAATATTGATGGGATATTAGCCGAAGCAAGGGCTTTCTGGATAATTGTATTAATTTCATGATGGCGGGATTGACGTCCAGCACTTCTTTTGCAAGAAAGTCCATGAGTACCTAGTCTATCTACTTTTTCACCGCAAATACAACGATGGGGCTCACAAATGTTGCATCCTAAACGTAAGGCTACTGATATTCGAAATACATTATCATTCAAAAAAGTACCTATATTTTTACTAGGCAAAACGTTTAACCATGCTCCAGAAAAAGGTGTATTAGCTGCAAAAAATCTAGCCTTATCAATATCATTTTCAAAATAAATTCCATTATATATTCTTAATGTGTTAATTTTGTCCCAATTTTTTTGGAAATTTGGCTTCACTGGAATATCATGATTTATATTTTTCCATTCCTCAAGAGATTCACTGTAACCACTGATCATAGACAAGTTCTCCGTTTTATTGGGGGACATAAAGGAGAATACTATGTTTGAACAAGTGTTTACAGAAGATAGGAAAGCAGCAAGGTAAATATCTTCAATTTTTCTGATACCAAGTCCGCCATGTTTTATGGGCAAAGAAGCAATTTGCAGCTGTTTTTCGTTCAGTTTTATGTTAATTAATTTTTCAAGGGTCTTAAATATTTCTTGGTCAAAAAGTTTAATAATATCTTCAAAATTATTTAGTGGAGATGTTCGAAGTAAATACGATAATTTTGGAACTGCTAAACAATGCCTTAAAAGATAATAGGCCACATGACTATTCAACAATTCCAAGTTTTTCAGTAATAGTTTTAGATTTTCTAATTTTTTATCAAAAATAAAATTTGTTGATTTTTTTATTAAAGGTGCTCCCAAAAGATTAAAATTTTCAGTAATAATTCGAATTCCAGGACAAACATTTTCAAATGACTGTGCTACATCTGGATCATGAGAAGAGCAAAAAAATATTTCACATTTTTGTGGGTTTAGTTTTAGACCTAAATGTTTGCACTTATCAATTAATTTCTCAAAATCTGCTAAGACCAAATCAGGAGATCCTCCAAGGGTACCATCATCCAGATACCAAGCATTAAATTCGGAAGTTAATTTAGAAATAATTGGTTGAATTGCAAGACAAAATAACATAGGTCCTGCCGGATCTCCTTGTTGTGCACCAACTTCAGATAATATTTTCTTTAAACCAAATGATAAAAAAGAAGAATTTTTATAACATTGAGACAAAAATGGTAATATTTCAGGGGCAATTTCTTTTATCTCATTAAGCATAATGTCACGTTCAACTAAATTAAATGCGTTTTTGAAGTCAATTTTTAAAATCACCTTATTGCTCGATTTGTTCTTTTCAATGTAACTGCGGGCACTATGTACAATTGCTTCACAGCCACTTTTCGTTCCAAAACCAACCTGACATGGACGAAGATAATTACCAATTGATTCTCGTACATTTTTACAAGCTAATTTAGCAGCTAATCTTCGGTAAGTTGTTCCAACAGCTATAGGCCGGATTCCACCATCTTTTTTATTCAGAGCACATAAGCAAGCTCCATAAAGGATGCAAGTTATATTTGGGTTAACTTCTCCTGATAACATTAGGTTTAATAGTCTTGTGCAAGAATTTAAAAATTTAGTGCCTGCTTCTCCAAGACTCACAGAAATTAAATCTTTCATGTGCTGTGGTCTTAAGCCATAGTAGTGTAAGATGTGAGTTCTGGAACACAAAGGGATGCCGCCGTTCAATGTAAACAAATGAGTAGCGTTATCATGTATATTTCTGAGAATTTTGTGTGATAAATGTCGGCATCGATTGTAATAATTGTAATCATATGTGATAACACATGTATAAATGTGTGATAAGTAACTGACCATTTTAAGCCATGGGGATTCTGAAACAATGACGTCATTGTATAAAAAAATTGTAGCCAGAACGTATATACGGATACTGGAACAAAATGCTGACATAGCGTTAAAGACCCTGGGGATACTAGAACAGCGCAGTGCATGACAAAATCTGTGTTTAGCAGCGCAATTTACGCTTATGAGGGGTACTGAAACACTACATTTTTTGCTGTGCAAATATTTGCCGACTTAGCAAAAACTGTATACGACATTTCTGAAACAACACGGTGACGTCAGCATAGTAAAATAATACATATGACATATAGAGATAAAGACTGGAAAAAAAAAACATTTTTAAAACAACGCATTATTATAAAACACATTCTGTGTTTATAGTTGTGCAATATTATTTTCTACTTATGTTACGGTACTGGAAAACTTCATATTTTATTGTACAGTTATTTGCTGACTTAGCAAAAGTACGAAATTTCAGAAACAACAACAGAAGCTAAAATATAATTCATACAATTGCGCAGTGGTTGGAAAATATCATTATAAATAATATTTATTCTATCCTGCAATTGAAATCTAACTCTTGTAAAAGAAGGTAGTGTAATTAAAGTTGTGTACTTTGGTGAGTATTTACTTTATTATCTCAATAAATAACTTAAATACACGTTTGTTTCAATTTTTTATCCATTTAATTTCAATTTTGTTTTAAGAAAACAACAATGAACAATTTTCCATCTGACATTTTTGACACCGATTTGCTCTCCTATGGAGGGTTGTTAAATCAACCACCACCACCACCACCATCACACCCCCCAGCATCATCTAATAAGCGCAAAAGAGCAGCTACCACCATTACAAATTCTTCTGCTAACTCTCAAATGGTTATTCCATCAACAGGTGGTAAAGGAAAACAAATTCGAATGGATATAGCAGCCGATATTCAAAACCTTGAAGATGATATCAATGGAGCGTTTGAAGATTTATTTTCAAATGTTGAAGCTAGTGTTATTCCATTAACATCAACGCTCTCAAGAAAAATCAACAATGGTCTTATTACAATAACCTCACCAGGTTCATCAGATGCTACACATATGGTAAAAATAGAAATCTATGATATGAAAGACATTGCAGGAATACCAGCCAGTGATATTTGGAAAAAAAGTATCACTCGTGCTAAAGTTTTCATTGAGAAAAAGGAACACCGACAAATGTTTGATACATTGAATTCTATTACACTTGATGTGGCAAAGAAAATGAAGGCAGCAAAAGGATCAGAAAGTAAATTTTCCAAATATTAAGTGCTTTTTTTATATGTAATAATTTTATGTGGAATTTATAATCAGATACTTATAATTATTATTTACCAATAAATATTTTAAATCAATAATAAAACAAATTTATTTTAAATATTTTTCAAAAATGTGGATTCTAGAACAGCGCATTGTATCACAAATTCTGTGTTTAGTTGCGCATATATAAATATTTTGTGATGTAAATTCAAATTGTGTAATATTATTCAAAATAATATTCATTCAACGATTGAACTCCATCAAAGAATAAACTCAATAAAAGTTGACGTGCTTTGGTAAGTATATTTATTTTGCTATTTTCATTTTTTTTTTTATTTTTTTTTTATTATTTTATAATATAGTAAAAACAATGTGGACTTGCTATGCGTTGGATAATCTAAATAAAGAGCATGACGGTGAACAGGATACGTTTGAAAATAAAGTGAGACATCATATGGGAGTTCTAAATATTCTAGCTATAGAGTATTGCCTCGAACAAAATAGGTTGAATCCAATTCTGGAACCTGAAGAATGTGCAAAGAAAGAATTGGATTGCCACAACGCTATTGAAGCATGTGAATACTACTTAGATGGAAAAATTGATAAGACGCGTCTGAATTTTCTACTATCTAAATTTAAACAACCGATGAAAAACTCTAGTGATACTGTTGATAATAATTAGTGTATTGTTTAAATAAAATAAATGTATTAGTAAAGAAAAAATAGTTATTTATACAACAAGTAGCAAAATGTAAGTTATTTTTTCACGAGTCGTAAATTTGTCCAACGAGGCGTCAGCCGAGTTGGACAATACGACAAGTGAAAAAATAACTAATTTTGCTCGTGTTGTATACACTATTTTTTGCAATTTTTAATTAAAATAAAAAAATATTAAAGATTAGTTAATAATCAGATGACAATCGGTTGCTTGATTCAAGCTTAATTTGTTATTAATTAGAGCAAGCATTGATAAAACAATTGAAATCGCCCCTAGGAACGAAAAATCAAACAGCTTCCTTCACATAATTCAAATCGAATAGAAGTGTCTGCTAACTCAAATTTAATGGAAATGTGGCTTATATGTTCTTGTTCAGTTAAGTAATCTTACTAATTGTACAATTAATATTGTTAATAAATAAAACATTGCCGTTTTATAACTTTTTGCCACGCTTTTAGCAATTTTTAAAATAATGAAAAAAAGTAAAAAGAATGAAAAAAAGTAGAAAAAGAGTGAAAAAAAGTCTTTTTTTCACGCTTTTTTTAGAACAATAAAAAAAAGAAGGCTGTTTCAATATCAAAAATGGCAACTAAAAAGATGTCATTTTAATCGCAAATTGCAAAAAAATATTTATATATTTTATTTGAATGATTTTTTTAACTACATTTTTTATTACAAATTGTTTAATATAATTTATTACATATTATTTTTTTTGATCCAAGAATTATGAGAGCTGTCAAATCCTAACCATTTGACTAATAAATTGTCACCGCGTCTTTTAATTATTTTTTCCACTAGATAGATGTCGGGATTTTTAACTTTCAATAATTCTTGTTCGTAAAAACACCCCTCAATTTTGTTGTTTTGATAGTCTTTGATTCTATATGTCTTCGGATTAGTAAGCAAAATTTTGTCGATAGTAAATATTTCTGTAGACCAATTCGGTGTGTATCCTTTTTCAAATACCTCCTTATATTTACTAACGCGTACTTGTTCACCCAATCTGAATTTTGACTTAGTAGAATCAACCATTTTTATACGATTGAATGATTTTCTGAGAACATCTTTTTCATTTTTACTGTTTACATCTGTAGGTTTCATTCCGATGGTGCGATGTATTGAATTATTATAGTCTTCCAATAATGATGGAAGGATGTTTATCCATTTATATGATCCTTGTAAGCTAAATCTTTTCCACATTTTCTGTTTCAGGGTGCGATTAAATCTTTCACATATACTCGCCTTTAAATTGCTATACGTTGAATAATGATTTACTTGGTATGTGGTTAAGAGAGCTTTAAATTTGGAGTTATAGAATTCTTTACCATGATCAGTTTGCAAGTTTTGAGGACTTCGTCCACTAGATAATATTTTTGTCATAGCTTGAACTACATCCCCAGCTGATTTTCGTTTTAAAGGAACAGCCCATGCATATTTTGAAAAATTATCAATAACGGTTAGCATGTAATTGTAACCTTTGTTTACTTTTGCATATGGAATCATTTCGACCAAATCTGCTTGCCATGATTCATCCAAACCTTTGATAATTACGTGCCTTCTACGATAATTTCTTCTGGCAGGAGCGTGCAATTCTTTTACTAATTGTTCTTTTGCTTCACTCATCTTGATATATTATTTAATAATGTGATAACATCAAAATAATTTATGTATATAAAGATTTTTTATATTTATATTTAATTATATATTCTTAAGTTGGGATTTTAATAAAGTTATCTGAGCTTCTAAATAAATAATATGTTTACTGGTTTGCTCGATAAGACTTTGATATTCTTTAAAATTGTTTTCTGATAGTGTTGCTGTTGTTTCATTTTTATTCATGATAACTAATAGCATATTGTTTATATCCATTACATCGTTTTTTAGTTGAGTCATATCGTTATCGATTTTTTGTATGTTTTTATTAATATTTTGGGTTGTATTGTCTACATAATTTTTATTGGTAGCATCATTTTCAGCTTCTGGATTTGCTACATTTCGTAAGAGTTTATTATTAATGTTAAAATGTTCATCATTTGTTAAAAGAAATCCAACTCCAGGAGGACCGTGTGGTAGAATGCTGCTGCGTATGCTTTTATCAGTTTTATCATTTATCCAATGATTACCAAACTTATCAACACTCATGTTAAACGATCTTGAGTTTAAAAATGCAACTAAGCAATTAGTTTAAATTGTTATTAATATATAATACCCGCTTCTCGTAACTCTTCGACTATTGATATTATTTCATTTTGATGATTGTTGTTTCCAGCTGCTTGCGACGCAATTAATAATCTTAAACGATCGACTAATTCATTTGGATCATCCCAATATGCATAATCTATACTAGGAGGCAAACCTTCTATTTTCATACTTTTAGGTAAACCAAAACCCTGCGCATTCTCTAATTTGATCGATGATCTTCTTTTTGATCTACCACTTTTATCATCTTCAAATAGTTTTGATATATATTTGCGATATTTCTCTCCTCTGGATGCAGAAATTTTACCGCTAGATTTGTATTTTTGCTTATGACCGTTAGATGTTATCAATATTTCCTTGTAATTAACATAGTCATTTTCAGTAATAATATGATCATTAGGTAACTTCTTAAATAGTAACTCTAGTAAACCCTCAGAAATCGGACAATTAAAATCCTTTACAGTGATTTTACCATCATGGAAATATATTGGACTGTCACCAATCATTTGTGTATTGTTTACCACTCTTACACCATAAACATGATCAAGATTTGGAATTTCACCTTTTATCGTTGAAAGTTTTTCATATTTACTAATAATGTTTCTGTTATCATTATCCTCTTTAATGTTATTAACTTCTAATTGTTTTATTCGGTTGGTGCTTTTTGTCACTTCAATTAGTTCGTTTAATGGGTTAGTAACTGAACTTAATTTATAGTTCAACTCGTCATCCGACATCATTTTTCCCAATTTTAATAGTCGATGTTTTCTTCGTATGGCATTACTAGTTGATACAATTTTTCGCAAAATATTTCTTTTATCTTTGCTTTCTATTAACGACATTTTTGGGTAAGTTTGTTATCAAGTTGTAAATTCACTTCAAATATCTAAGTCAAGTTCAACGTCAAGTTAAACGATTTAAATTAAGTTTGAGGTCAAGTTGTAAGTCAAGTTCATACGTTTAAGTTAAGTTCAACGTCAAGTTAAACGATTTAAGTTAAGTTTGAGGTCAAGTTGTAAGTCAAGTTCATACGTTTAAGTTAAGTTCAACGTCAAGTTAAGCGATTTAAGTTAAGTTTGAGGTCAAGTTGTATGTTAAGTTCATACGTTTAAGTTAAGTTCAACTTCAACTTAAATGATTTAAGTTAAGTTGGAGGTCAAGTTGTAGGTTAAGTTCCTACGTTTCAGTTAAGTTAGATGTCAAGTTGTATGTTAAGTTCAAAGATTGAAGTTAAGTTTTGCAGAAAGTTAAGTTATTAATCAATTAAACTGTGTAACTGCCAATGATGGAATGATAGATATATCTTTATATTCTCATATTTAAAGAACTTTTGTTTTCTCTTCGAATATGTCAGTTACTTACTTATGTCAACAAAACAATCAAACCCCTGACGATAGCGCCCGATATTAACATCTCTGTCTTTGTCTATAACTAAGAAACCAAATTTGTCTTTCCAACAGAACCTACACAAGTTCTGAAATTTATCATATTTCATGTCTGTATTAACATGATCGTCATATACATGTCGCAGATTTAAATCATCTTGTTTAAAAATAATTATTAAATTTGTGTTATCTCTGATGAGATGTTTAGGGATACGACTATATGTTTGACATAAATAAAAACTATCAACATCTTTGTGACGTCCCATACTAAAATACTCTCTTATATGGTTTTGTTTTTCACAAGCAACATCGTCAAATACGAATATAGAATTTGTTTTAGCTTCATTTGGAGGTATAATACTTTCATTTTCCGAAAATGTAAAATATCCAATATTTTCGATCGGTTCTAATACTTTTCGCAGCAATTCATACTTAGGTTGATATAAAGATTTTGAATAAATGTAAACATTTTCAAAACGAAGACCATTTATATGCATAAGTAATGATAATAAAACATTCGTTTTTCCACAATTTGAAGGTCCACAAATTATGCATCTTATCGTGTTTGGTAATAATTCCCCGTGTCTTTTATTTATAGACGTTTTATTGTCTGTTAACAAATCGTAGTTTGTAATTTTCAGACTATCTTGTTGTTTATTGAATCGCATCTTGATGGTAACTGCTTATATACAGCATTACACAATACAATTATAATCAATTGATTAGTGAAGGTTAATGGGTAAAGATGGATCGTAAGAATAAGAAAAAAACTACTAAACGCAAGGCAGTCAAAGGAAAAGGGGTACTTAATTGGGCAATTAATAATCTTCCTTTCGAAATGCATATACCAGGATATCAGTACTGTGGCCCAGGCACTAAATTAGCAAAGCGCTTACAAAATGGAGATCCTGGTATAAATCCTCTTGATGCCTCATGTAAGGAGCATGATATTGCATATTCACAAAACAAAGATAACCTTGCCATTCGACATAAAGCTGATAAAATATTAGCCGAAAAAGCATGGAAGCGAGTTTTTGCAAAAGACGCAAAGATGTGTGAGAAAGTAATAGCATGGTCTGTGGCAAATGCAATGAAAGCAAAATCTAAACTTGGTATGGGACAGAGCTTTTCTGAAAATACAAATAAAAAATTAAAAACAACATTCAAAAAGAAACAGAAACTTTTGTCTCTAAAGAAACTTATAAGCATGTCGAAGAAAGCAGTTAAAGATGCAAAAATAACCGATTCAAAAACCGCAATAAAATGTGCGATGAATACTGTTCATGCTTTAGTAAAAAATGTTGGTGGAAAGCATAATATAAAAAAGTCTAGAATTATATCAATTCCTAAAACTGGAGGATTTTTACCAATGCTTGTTCCTATTTTTGCGGGATTAAGTGCGATTGGAGCACTAGCTGGAGGGGCTGCTGGTATTGCTAAAGCTGTTAACGATGCCGGTGCAGCAAAAAAGTTACTCGAAGAAAACCAACGCCATAATAAAGCTATGGAAGCAGTAAAAGTTGGTGGTCATGGTTTATATATGCAACCTTATAAGAAAGGCTATGGTTTATATATTTCACCACCTAAAAATAACTCAAAAAATTCAAAAAACTAATTGATAAGCTACCCGATAGAGCGTTAACCGATAGTGAGCTTTACTGCTATGCAAAACAGCTTAAAATAAAACATTTTCGTGGAGTGTTTATGAGAAACGATCTGCCAAAGAAAGTTAATAAGAACGAGTGTGGGATTGTAAATTTAGATGATAAGAACGGTCCTGGTACCCATTGGGTATGCTACAGAAAGCTAGGAAGTAATGTTATGTATTTTGATAGCTTTGGAAATCTTCGACCACCAGCGGAAGTTGTTAAATATCTAGGAGGTAGCGTTAATTATAACTATGAAACTTTTCAAAACTATAACACATTTGTGTGTGGTCACTTATGTTTAAAATTTCTCTGTAATCAATTATATCAATGATAAATAAATATCAGTTGTTTGAAAATTGTTCATTTGATATCCAACCATACAACGATGTCGTTTACCCTTTCACTGTCTGGTAACGGATCAGTGTTATCTACAAATTATTTTCCTCCAATACAGCTATCCGAAAGTGAAAATTATGAATTAGGTTTGGTTAATTTTCAAACTTTTAATTCCATTCCGAATATAGATGTGGATCATAACAAAATGTACATAGATGATTTTATTGTTACTTTGCCTGTGGGTTCGTATGAGTTAACAGATATTGCTGAATATATAAAGAGTGAAGTAGAGAGCAAAGGAATCGTTTTTGAAATGAAAGCTAATAATAATACTTTAAAGTGTTTGTTAAAATGCAATCGAACCATAAACTTTACTCCTAAAGATTCAATCTATAAATTATTGGGATTTAAAAACGATGTTTTGCAGCCAAATATTCAACATGAATCTGATCTGCCGGTTGATATTCTTAAAATTAATTCAATACGAATCGAATGCAATATTATTAGCGGTGCATATTTAAATGACCATCAAGCACATACGTTATATGAGTTTTTCCCAATTGTTCCACCTGGTTATAAAATAGTTCAAGAACCTGTAAACGTTATCTATTTACCAATAAACACACGTTCAATAGATAATATAACTCTTCAAATACTCGATCAAGATAATAATTTGGTCAATTTTAGAGGTGAAGTGATTACGATAAGGTTGCACGTAAGAAAATATTGAAAATGGGAATTGTTTACAACGGAAATAATGATGTTAGTTCTCTAAAAAGAATTGTCAAAACATATTTTAAAGAAGAACAATGCAAGAAGATGGTCACTCGTGCACCACAAATCAAAGCACTCACATCTGCAAGCAGAGCAACATTGGAGAGTCTAAATCTTATAGTTGCCCCCATCAAATCGAAGATACCACCAGCTGTAAAATAAAATTTAATTGTACTAAAGTGATTTCCAAACATTTACGCTTGTTTTTTGTAAAGTCCTTTCGAGTTACATTAGCGCTATCAATACGTATTAAAAAAAGATTCAATGATGGCTAATATGCTAAATATTCGTGCAAATGTAGAGTTCGATGATTCGATATCTAATAATGAAATTCATGCACATCAACCATATGCATCGTCTACATTTAACAACAATGATGAAATTCGTATAACAATTCAAAATCAAGATTTATATGTCAGACCCAATAAAAGCTGTTTGCATATTTTCGGTCGATTGTTAAAAGAAGATGGTACTGCTGTAGCACACACAAAAATTATCAACAATGGATTATGCCATTTATTTGATGAAATTCGTTACGAATTAAACGGTGTAGAAATAGATAGATGTAAAAATGTTGGAATTACATCAACGATAAAAGGATATTTTTCTGTTAATGTAAACAAAAGTCAAATGGTAGAAAATGCTGGATGGAAACCTAAGCCTGATACTAACATTACCGATGCTGAAGGATACTTTGATGTAGTTATACCGCTTAATATGCTGTTGGGTTTTGCTGAAGATTATCTAAAAGTTATTGTTAATGTTAAGCATGAACTTATCCTTGTTAGGTCAAGAACTGATTTAAATGCTATTATCCAAACAGAAGCTGAACCATTTAAGTTTATTTTAAATAAAATTGAGTGGAGAGTTCCATATATTACACTTGCCGACAAACATAAGGTTGAAATGTTACATTTTATTGAAAAAGATCCAACAATTTCCATGAGTTTTCGAACATGGGAGTTATATGAATATCCTATGCTTCAAACAACAGAAAAACAAATTTGGACAATAAAAACTACTACTCAATTAGAAAAACCTCGGTTTGTAATTCTAGGTTTTCAAACTGGTCGTAAAAATAATGCTGCAATGGATATCAGTAAGTTCGATCATTGTCGGCTTAATAATGTTAAGTTGTATTTAAATTCCCAATCATATCCATATGGAAATTTGAATTTAGACTTAGAGCACAACCAATATGCTTTACTGTATGAGATGTATGTAGGATTTCAAAGTGCTTATTATTTACATGAAAGCGAACCGTTGTTAAGCAAATCTGATTTTATAAATATTGCTCCGCTTATTCTAATAGATTGTTCTCAACAAAACGAATCTCTTAAATCTGCCCCTGTTGATATTCGTTTAGAATTTGAATCAAAGGAAAGGTTTCCTCGAAATACAACGGCCTACTGTTTAATTTTGCATGATCGAATAGTTGAGTATAAACCAATTAGCGGTAGAGTACAGAAGTTAGTGTAACATTTTCTTTCAAATGATGGAGTTCATTGCAGATTTTCAAGGTTTTATGAAAAAAACCGAATTTATTTTTAAAGAAGTAGCATTAATATCAATTGATGATCCTAAAAATACAAAAGTATTTGTATTTAGTGCTCCAAATGATTGGGAATATTTATGTTCTGAAAAACCATCAAAGAATTGGCTTCTGAATCATCATCATGGTATACATTGGCAAACTGTTGGAATTCCATACAAAAATTTAAACAATGTGCTTCATGATGCATTGAATGGGGCTATGACAATTTATGTAAAAGGGTTAGATAAACAACAATGGTTGGAGAAGTGTGGCTTTTCTAATGTTGAGAACTTAGAAAATATGGGGTGCCCTGCTCTGAAGCTACTACAAAAAGAAAAAATAGTACTCCAAAAATGCTCTTCAGCACATTTGAATGCAAATATTAATTATTGTGCTTTTAAAAATGCCCAACTCTTACAAAAATGGTTTATATCAAATCGAAAACCCACAATAGGTCAAGCAATTTCATCGTTTTACCAAAAGAAGCAACTTGCGTTAATGACAGTTCAAGAAATTGAGTGTTTACCAATAGAATTTTTGACCACATTTGCCGCTGATTGTATAGAATCTGTTTGGGAAAAATTATCAAACAATTTGAAGCTTAATCCAAATATTTATGACTGTAGGCGTTGTTTTCAACATTATAATACATCCAGTCGAGATCAGATTGATGGTCCTCCACCGATGATACGTAACTGCCTAGAATGTTCATTCAAATAATAAACTTATTAAGAAATGAATTCGGACAATAGTGCAAATAAAATCCACGTTCGCTTTGACCTAAATCAAAACAAAATTTACCCAATGGTGCAATGGTCATTTGCTTATCAAGCAGCGAGAAAAGGACCTTGGGAAGAGTTTGCAAGGGATCAAAGCAGATTTAAAAACCGAATTGGACATGTTGAAAATAAAATAAAATCGATTTTCAATACAGACGATCGTCAAAGAATATTTGAGCAACGCTTTGTTCAAAATATAATAAATTAAATATATTAATGATTGGTCATTGATTGATATATGATTTCGGAAGATGTTCAATAAACAAAAATTAGTTTTTAGTAACTATAGTTTATTATATACATGTTAGAATATATTTTGTATTAAAAATTAAATATATTATAGAGAATATTACATTGTTTAACATATTGAATATTATTATAAAATTCTTGTAATATACATTTTATTTATAGTACCTTAATCTTGTTAGTATTAGTATATTTCTTTCTCGGTATTTATATCTGTGTTTATTTAATAAAAATAAAACTAGAAATATGTTTATACTTTTTTATTTACACACACTCATTATCGACAAAAAAATATCAACACAAATCTTATTAAACATTTTTTTTTATCCAAAAGTACATTATATAAAAAAAAAAAAAAATAAAACAAAATTAAATACAAAAACAACTTAATATCTATACTTACTTAAAATTAGAATACAACAATTTTAACTAGCCTATAATTGTATAGAATAATGACCCCACGGCAAGGTATCGATATTATTTTCTTGAATATATCTCTTATCATCAAAAGCACTTAATGCGATTTTATTTTGTTTAACAGTATTAACTTCATGTAGCTTTGATAATATTCTATGTTGTGATTTATATAAACTAGCTTGTTCAAATAAACAATTCTTATATTCATCGAAAGTCAGCTTTTGAACAACCGATTTACCTATTCCTTTAGCTTTATTAATATGTTTATTATTTAACGAATATGAATACATTTTAGATCGCAAACCCACAAACTTATCCATAATTTGACCACTCAATTCGTCTTTGAATAGTCCTAAAACTTTTTTATTAATTCTGGGGAAATTATAACAATTGTTCTCAGCATAATCAGACGTATCAAACCATTGTTTTAAGTCTGGAAATATATCTTCATAAAAGTTATTTGTTATTATGGAATAAATTAATGAATCCGTGTCTGTATATAAAAGTTTTAAGCTTGCTGATTCATATTTATTTTTCATATATTCATAGTGAAACTTATATATTAAACATTTGCTAATATCCAAAATAGCCATTCCTACATATAGAGGCTTATTAAATTTTATTTTTAATCTATTTAATTCAATTGCTGCAAAATCTTCATCAAATATTACCCTATCTTTAAAGTTTGGTTTACCCATGAATTTTCCAGCCCCATAACTACCTTCCCATTCCGAAACTAATTTTATATCACGCATTTTCCTAACATTTTGCATGCTTTTACCAAAAACACTATTATTTTTCAATTTATAATAACTTTTCTCAAACTCGTTAGTTGATTCCATTCGCAATTTTGTATTTTTGAGAATGTATGGACGCATCCAAGCTGATTGATCAAATTCTAATATACGATGAATTTTGGTAATAATTAAGCCATGATTAAGACACTGCTTCAAATTTCTATAATGAATAATATATTTGCTTTTTGATTCTAAAGTTGTTAAAAGTTTTGGGTGTTTTCCATTAATTGGAGTTTTATTTTCTGGACAAAATGGAAAATCCCTATGAAGATCATGTAAATTTTCAGGGTAGTTTAAATCAACTTCCAATATATACCCTTTTTTATAATCATCTTGAATTTGCAATACATTGAAGTGTTTACATTTGTTTTCATTAAGCCATTTAAAATTTCCGGTAGGAAGGCATTGACACATTGCCCATCCATATAAATTCACTGCATCTAAATAAATGAGGTATGATTCTGGTTGAGATTCGTCAAAAGTTGGCATGTATCGATTATTAGCAACAGCATATCGATTACAACATTGACTAATACCACCACGAATACCTCTCTCTATAAACAATAACATATCAATGTCTGTCATCAATTCAAGTTTAATTTTTGTTGATTTTAATAAACTGTCCCAAGATAGTGCGGGAGCGGTAATATAATTAGCGGGATCTAGATCATAGGTTTTTTTACATAAAAGACGAAATTCTTCAAATACATCCGCTAGCAAAAGAACGTCAGTTTTTAAATATATGTCTGTGTACTCTCCTAAGTTTTTACAATCAAATTCGGAATACACTTTTTGAGCATGAGCATATTCATCATCTTTAATATCAGTCTGAGTTAAGTTATTAAAAAAATATTTTCTATCAGGTAATGATTTTTCTTCAAAACGCTTAAAGCTGTCTAAGTAGGTATATGGAAGTACGCCTTTTCTAAGTAAGAGAGCTAATTTTGAGTCTGCCACATTTTTAAAATAGTCTTTGGTAATATTATATTCTTTTAGGTATGACGACAATTTATCTAAAGATGAAGCCATAAAATTAAAAGAATCTATGAATCTTAGTTTCATTGTATTAGAACAATTATATTTAGTAAAACACTTGTATTTCTCTTTATTTATAGGAATTGCTTTAATTATCCCTGGATTTTTAATATGCACTTCACCATTACGATCTTTGATTTTTTTTTCATGCAATTCTCGAATAATAAAATGTGCATCATAACCTTGAAGATTATGAAAAACTACAACTATATCTGATGGAAGTTTATAATTAAGGTTACAACTAACATGAGAAGCTCCTCTAAATTTACCAGTCAAATGACAATGATCTTTAACTTTGGTTAATAAATCTTCTTCCTCTCCTTCTAATGCATAATCTGAAGGTGGTATAAATGGTCCTTCACAAATATGACAAATATTGGCATGTTCAAACTCATCCAATTCCACTTGTGATAGTGTTAGCATTTCTTTTTTATCTGCATAAATGGCTGCTACTTTCTCTGTAATTGTATTTAGTTTATCTACAAACCATTCAATACAATTTTCACCTCTGAATAATTCTAATTCTGAATATCCGTCATCAAAATTACATTTTAAATAATAAGAAATGCTACATGGTACGTGTTTTTGGTATGCATTTGTATAACTTTGAGAGTTAGTAGGTTCGCATGTATCAATAGGTAAAATAAGACATTCTAAATCTGCATAAATTATAAAAGGAAGCATTTCCTTATTTTTATGATTTTTGAAATAAAGCCACTTAGTAGATTCAGTTGGCATGACACATTTTGCGGGAGCCGCCTTTGAACAATCAATTTTATGTTGCTTAAATTTAGATTCCTGATAAAAATAACATAAACATTTATCACATAACCAGCGAGAGCCGCGATGCTGACTTGTCATTTGACTACTCACTAATCTAGATAAATTCTTAATCCAACAGAAATGATATTTTGGTGTATGTTCTTCTACTATATTTTTTTCGGGAATCTCTGCCATTAATAAATTAATATGTACATTTTTATGATTATTTGATATATATACAGGCAATATCTCATATTTAACATTTGTATTTTCTTTTCTATTTATTGATTCAATTTCACATACATCATCATCACCACAATCAGTTAAGATAAGCCAATCGCTGTAATTTTTCAACGCGTATACATTAATAGACATATTATTTTGTTCTTCAAATTTTGGAATTTGAGTCAAATCCATGGGAAATGAAATTTTATCTAAATTAAGAATGTCTCTAAAGTGTGGATAAGACAAAACTCTGTGTGGGTTATGTTTAGCTGGTCGAAGGGCTGAAACTATAGCCCAGGCAAAGCAACATTCATCGTTGGATTGTACATTTATTACTGCTTTTTTAGCCTGAACATATTTAGGCAAAGTATAAAAATTACTGCCCACAGTAAAAGGAACATATTTATTAACATTTAAATTAACCTGTATAATGTTGTGTAGGGCCCAACCACTATCTCGCTCTTGATATTCTTGCAGCTTTGTTAAAATTTTTTCATTGGCTTCATCGTACCATTTCTTCAGTTCATTGTTCTGATAAATCACTTCATATTTTGAATTAAAATAAATTGTCTTTACCTCTTCGGTTTTTGGAAGAATCATTTCACAAACTAAACATAATTGTGCTTTAATCGGTGCTATATTTCTAAGTTCATTTAATTTTGTTTGAATTAAATTAAATGTTGTTTGCAAAAAACGCTTTGGGTCTAATACTTTATTAGTGTTTAATATTGTACTTGTTAGCATTCGCCGTTGGAAAGCTGATTCTGTTTGAATTAATTCCAATTCCTTATCGGAAACATTTGTTTGATGCACATTTTTATTTACAACTTTATTTAACACTGTATTTATATAACTAGAGTATTTGTTATTATCACTTATTTTTTTGTATTTAATTTGTGGTTCGTTAATTTCCACTATAGACCGATTATTATTCTGGTTTAACACTGGATTTATAAATTCACCCCGAACATTTCGTTTTCTAATTTGTTGTTGCTGTGGACGATTTACTTTTTCTAACACAGACTGTATGTATGATTGGTACGAATTTTCCATCTGCAAAACACTTGGTCGCATAAGAAAAAACAAGAAAAAAAAAGTTTATAGCCTACGTACTTTGATGATGATGATGAATGTGATGAATAAAGTTGATTAACTGAGATAACTGACTTTTATTTATTTAACACTTTTACATATAAAATTAATTTTTTTTTTTTTTGTGTTTTTAAACATTAGAAACCTACAAATGTAAAGTCTTGGTTTATTATTAAAAATTCTTAATGGGCACAGCAAAATATGTAGTGTTTCAGTACCCCTCATAAGCGTACATGTAGAAAATAAAATTGCGCTGCTAAACACAGATTTTGTCATGCACTGCGCTGTTCTAGTATCCCCAGGGTCTTTAACGCTATGTCAGCATTTTGTTCCAGTATCCGTATATACGTTCTGGCTACAATTTTTTTATACAATGACGTCATTGTTTCAGAATCCCCATGGCTTAAAATGGTCAGTTACTTATCACACATTTATACATGTGTTATCACATATGATTACAATTATTACAATCGATGCCGACATTTATCACACAAAATTCTCAGAAATATACATGATAACGCTACTCATTTGTTTACATTGAACGGCGGCATCCCTTTGTGTTCCAGAACTCACATCTTACACTACTAGCCATCAATGCCACCTGCAGAACCATTATGGAAACTTAAAATTGCTTCTCTCACATCATCGTCAACTACAGAAATAGGCTTTATGCTAGAATCTAGCTGATGAAACTCAAGAGTTCTAGAAGGCGTTGGATGTATAAGTTTTAATTTAGATAAGGTTTCTTGATTTTGAGGGGCTAGCGTATCATCTGAGGACAAAATGGTAATTGCACCACGAACATCTCCATCAGAAATTTTAGATTCAACTCTTTTTGATATTGAAATGTGTGTCATTTTATTTTTTGAAATATTTAATGGTTCTTCATCTTGAGACGAATTTGTACAGTTTTGTTTTACTAAAGTAGCTTAGCTACCTTTAGAATTTCTTTTCGGTATTTTTAAAGCTGTATAAGGGAACTCTAATAGATTTTTCCAAGAATCTAAATCATTATGAATGCTACAACGGTCTATTAAATATGTCAATCGTCTTGCCACTGTGTTGCGAGCACCTTTAGGAATTCTTTTAAGAATAGGAATATTAGCTTTCATATTATTCAATTCAAATATCAGTTTTTCAACAGCATTGTCTCCATCAGTTTGGGATAGTAAGGCTTGATATTCTATTTTGTGTCGACAAGACATATGGCGCTTTATTCCACGACGATTAAAATGTATTAAACAGAATTGGCATTGAACTCTATCTGAATTTTCTGTATTAGTTGCACTTTCAAGGATACATTTTTGACAAAACCATTTTGTATAAGGTTGGCTAAGAATTTGAAAATCTTCTGAAGAAATTCTTGCGCATTTTTTGTGAAACCAAGTTAAGCACTTATTACATTGTATCTGAGCGTCATCGAGCTTAGTATTTTGGCATATACATGATAAATTCGCCATTATTAAAAATTTACTACTGCAAGGTGGAGCAACTTAATCAATTAAATCACTCGCTTGTAACTTTCTTCCCCACAAGTTAAGTTTTCAAATCCAGTTACCAAATCAAATCCAGTCCATATCCAATCGTTTTCCAGTAGCAAATCAAAGAGAAGTCCAAAAGTATAAGTAAACGTCAAAAATATTAAATTCCAAAATGTCAAAATTTAATTTTGAAATAAAAACGTTTCCAGACAATCCGCAGATTAGAGTTATATATTATTCGATGCAAAAGCACTTGCAGACTATGCAAAACACAAAATATATAATTGTTTGTATAAAATTCTCGAAATAGAGAGCAAATATTAAGGAGCTTTAGTTTTATGATATACAGCAGTTATTGTTGCTAGGTTTTAATGTATATATCAAAATATTATCAAAATTTATATATGTTTATATATATATTTATATAATGTTTATCAAAATATATCTTTTGTAAAATATAAACAGCTTTTTTGATATCTCTTAGAAACTAAATTATAAAATTCCATCACATTTTATTAAATAGTTATCAAGAAATTAAGTTATTAATTAACTAATTTTTTAATCTTAAACTTAATAATCCAATTTATGTGTTGTCTGTTTGCTAATATTTTATTTATCACATCAGTGATTACCAATACTGTTTGAAATAAAAATGCATAACAGACACTAATAAAGATTTAGTTAGACTAAATCACATTTTTTAGGGTAACTAAATGTGTAACACTTTGAATGTTCGCGCGGTCCGCGATCGACGCGCCCCCTGCCGATTCGGGGATTAAACAGGAGAGAAAAAAAGAAAGAAGAAGAAGAGTTCATTACAATCTAGAATTGTGGTTAGAAACTGGTCTTTATCTAAGCCACAATTAATATACATAACCATCCTGTTAATGTGTTTCTTTTAAAAAGTAATAAATGTAAAACAAGGAAAATACACAAATTCTTGTAAAGTTCGTGAGTGTATTTTTTTCTGTTCTCCCCATATCGGTCGACGTAAAGCGCAATTCTTACGTTTATATGGTGTGAAAGACATGAAATAACCACGCGATTTCGAAGACTTAAATTATTGAATATCCTAATCAGTAATTTTCTCCGACGGTTAACCACCTCGTAGGTTACACTGGCACCCAACGTGGGGCCTCCCACAAGATTTACAAGTTAAAGTGCAGTTTTTCCTTTGTTCGATAAACGAGGTAGAACATAACCTCACCGCAATTGCGAATCAAGAAGACTCCAACCGCGTTCATCGGTACAATTTGAGATCAAGACCAAGAAGAAGAGACGCAACCAAAATGCCCGATACGCAAAATGTAGTAATGACAACCGAACAACTCCAGCAGCTAATCGCCGCCGTCCAAAACATGGGCCCGAATAATCAAAACCCGAATCCCAACTTACCTCAAACCGGCAACTTTTCCAAGTGCAGTTCGCGTTTTTCGGGAAACAAAAATGACGACATCAACGCTTTTATCGACGCGATAACGGTTTACAAAGACTGCTTACATATTTCGGACGCGAACGCGATCAAAGGTGTACCAATGCTACTCGACGAGGTTGCCGCAACATGGTTTCAAGGAGCAAAATCATCAATGACAACATGGAACGAAGTGCTCGATGGTCTACGACATGCGTTTGGCCGTCATCTACCTCCGCATATGATTTTCCGCGAACTATTCGCAAAAGAGCAAGGCGATCATGAAGCAACAGATATCTTCGTAAGTAACGCCCGTGCCCTTTTAGCGCAGTTGCCTGCCGAACCCGTATTAGACAAGACGCATATGCTAAACATGATATATGGCTTGATGAACAGACGAATCAGAAATCGTTTGCCTCGCGAACAATTCAATAGTTTCAAACAATTGATCGAAAAGTCGCGCGATATCGAAATGACATTCGCCGAAACAGCCAAGAAAACTCCAGCTGCTCCTGAAAAAAGAGAAAACAACAGCGAACGAAAACAACGACCTCGCTGCGATTTTTGCAAGAATTTCGGCCACAATCAAAAGGACTGCCGAAAATTTGCCGCGATTATGGAATCGCCAAACAACGCCGTGAAAAAAGAAGCAAGTAATAATCATACGAACCGTTCAACTCTCGCATGCTATGGATGCGGTACTCCTGGCGTAATAAAGAGCAACTGCGCGAAATGCAAATCGACCCAAAATGCATCGGGCCACAACACAGAGATTTTTTCCATTGGCATGGAAAAACATCCGATTAATCCCCGAGCCAGGCCCATGATGATGATTAACGTAAATAATTGCAAAGGATACGCCTTGGTGGATATCGCTGCAAAACAAAGTATTGCTGGTTGCCGCCTATACGAACTCCTCCTCTCCCACAACCAGGAATTCCAAAGTACCAACATGCAAGTGACTTTAGCGGATGGCACCGAACGAAACAGAAACGTCTTATTCACCACTGTCGAGGTAGGTTTAGTCGACAAAAAAATTAAAACAACTTTCCTCGTCTTTCCAGAAGCCAAATCTAACAAAACTTTACTTGGGATCGACTTCGCCGAAGACGTAGGAATGATATTGGACATAGCAAATCGCACTTGGTATTTTGCAGACGACCCCCAGAGAACTTTCGAATTACCATTCGAAGATAATCTTTCACGGATTGACGCTAAAATCGAAATCAACTCCATCCAAATGCGCAAGGACGAAGGAAACGATTTAAACACATATGAGAAGCAACGTATGGATGAACTACTCAACTGTTACACAGCCGTTTTCGATCACATAAGGGAACCCGCAAAATTCGGCGAACACAAGATCGATACTGGAGATCATCCACCGGTAGCAATACCCCCATATTCGATGACAAATCACAAAAAAGAAATTTTGAGGGTAGAACTCGACAAGATGCTCGACGAAGACATAATCGAACCCTGCGAATCACCCTGGGCTTCGCCAGTAGTTCTCGTCCCCAAAAAAGACAACGGCTGGCGCGTTTGCATTGACTACCGAAAACTGAACGCGATCACAGCTGCTGACAAGTATCCTTTACCACGCATAGAAGAGTTGCTACACTCTGCCAAACAAACATTGTACATGTCCACAATTGACTTACGATGCGGTTATTGGCAAGTGCGCATGCGCGAGAAAGATATGGACAAAACGTGTTTTACGACTCCTTTCGGCACATTTCGGTTTAAACGAATGCCATTCGGTTTACGAAATTCCGGTGCAACATTTCAAAGACTAATCGACTGTTTCCGAAGTGGACTTGGCGAACTATTAGTGCTCGCGTATCTCGATGATTTGGTCGTAATATCGGAATCGTTCGACCAACATGTGAAAGACCTTACTGCAGTGTTCAAGAGATTAAACTTTTTCAATTTAAAAGCCCGCCGCGAAAAGTGTTTTTTTGTGCGTGCTTCGGTGGAATATCTCGGTCATTTAATAACAGCGCGAGGCATTTAAGCCAAACCCAGTAAAGTGTCAGCCATAGTAAACATGGCACCACCCAAAAATGTCAAACATTTAAAAACTTTCATCCAAACCGTGTCGTGGTTCTGTCGGTTCATCCCGAACTTTTCCGAGATCGCCCAACCATTAACCAAACTATTGAAGAAGAATGCAAATTGGGAATGGGAATCCGACCAAGATAATGGATTTAAAAGGATCAAACATGCCTTATCATCGGCCCCGGTATTACCCCAGCTAGCATAGTACCGTATTTTTACGTTAACTTAACGTAATTTTAGACGTTGACGTATAAGGTTCAGTTTAGTACGTCTCTATAACGTTATTCTATAACGTAAATTAAAATTCGTCATGTTTTAACGTCACAATTACGTAGTTTTAGGTATAGATTATTCCAGTTTTCTAGATATCTATCCTCTCTAGATATAATATATATTATATTTAAAATAGAACTAGAATTCATAAAATATATTTTTTATTTGAATATACATATATTTGAATTAGAGCGCTTTTTTTATTTACGAATTATCACGAAGCTTGCGCACGAACACAAACCGAAGATTTTATTCGGCATCGGCGTACTGCGTGGTTGACTGTTGGGCGTTGGCACTTGCCAGTTGTATAGTGGAGCGTCGTGCGCTTGACTGCATTACCACAGTAATAATGGCGGCGTAGTTTACTTTCATGTTTGTTCCTTTATAAACGTTTTGTAAACCGAAGATTTTATTCGGCATCGGCCTACTGCGTGGTTGACTGTTGGGCGTTGGCACTTGCCAGTTGTATAGTGGAGCGTCGTGCGCTTGACTGCATTACCACAGATAATGGCGGCGTAGTTTACTTTCTTGTTTGTTCCTTTATAAACGTTTTGTAAACCGAAGACTTTATTCGGCATCGGCCTACTGCGTGGTTGACTGTTGAGCGTTGGCACTTGCCAGTTGTATAGTGGAGTTTGTTTGCTTGTTTGTTCCTTTATAAACTTTTTGTAAGTATAGGTTTTTATGCCTTTCAATAGTATGCATACAATAATTTTGTTTTGCAGTAAAGCTTGACATTTAATTGAAATGTATTCGGTCGTAGAGTTTCCGTTAGAGGATCGGGTGGGACTTGTAAATTCCACGTGGTTGACGCCACGTAAAAAAGAATCGTTTTGGCCTCCATATAAAACGCAAGATGAGTATATGCGTTCTCTTAAACGGAATGAAAATGCTGATCAAGCAAAGTGGGAATTGTGTCCTATAGGACGTATTTTTTGGGAAGGAAGTAAGTATAACCTCAAAACAATTACTTTATTTACGGAAATTACTTGAAGAATTTTGCCAGAATTTTGATGTACTGATGATGGTTGCAAGCTTCAATTTTGTTGAGAATTTTTTTTTATTTAGAAATTTAAGAAAATGTTTGAGATTACGTAAAATTGTTCGCTATAATTTTGCTAATTATTTAATAATAAATATACATATAAATATATATTAATTAAGAATTAATAATATTAATTTTGCTTTGACAAAATGCTGTTTGCTAATTATTTAATTAATAAATAAAAATATTGTTATATTTTAAATATATTATCTAATACATTTATTATATTATTTATTTAATAATAAATATATATATAAATATATATTAAATAATAATTAATAATATTATTATTATTTATGAATTTAATTGTAAAATTAAAATTATTAATTATAATAAAAATTAATTATTTATTTAATAAGTATAATATTAGAATTCATACATTAAAATAAAATATAGCAAATGAAACATTTCATATATCAAATCAAAAAATAAATTTCCTCCAACGCCAATGAAGATGGCAAAGTTCCCATAACGCTTGCTGCATTACCACGTTGTATTGCTAGACTTAGCCTTTCTGTTAAAAATTTTTTAGATCGCACCTCACCAGTCACATCTACCATTTTTTTACCAAGACAATGAATAAATTTTTCAGCCTGATCGCACCATGGGCCTAAAGTTTCAACTGCAAAAGGAAGAAATTCATATCCAGCATCAATAATTTCTGTATATTTTCTTGTTTTTTTGGCTGCCGCAATATTAGCTACTCCTTTAGTTGAGTTCGAAGATTTAAATAAGTATGACGGAGCAAGGGTATCTGTACATGTTGCATCCCAGACAAGATGTTTTCCATGTGACCATGGTATCAAAGTCATTCCGTCTACTCTCTTTCCATCTTGTCTAAATAAGCCAACGGGTTCTAATTTTGATGGAATATTGGCTGAATAAAGTGCTTTTTGAATTAAATCATTAATATCTCGGTGACGAGACTGCCGACCTGCACTCTTTGAACAAGAGAGACCATGTGTTCCTTTACTATCAACCATCTCACCACAAATGCATCGATGAGGTTCACATAAATTGCACCCCAGACGTAAACCAACACAAATGCGGAAAACATTATCATTCATCAAAGTTCCCAAATTTTTGCAAGGCAATGTATTTAACCATGCACCAGAAAATTTAGATTGTGAAGCAAGAAATCGAGCTTTTTCTAAATTTGTATCAAATTTCAAAATTTCACATATTCTATTAGTGTTAATAATATCCCAATTTTTTTGAATTGATGGCTGGTTTGGAATATTGTCAGAATTTAAAATTTTCCAAATTTCTAATTCATTATTGTATCCACTAATCCAGGTCAAGCCATCCTCCTCAAAGTGTGACATAAAAGAGTTAGCTAGTCCTGAAGAAGCATTCACAGATGAAAGAAAAGCAGATATGTGGACGTCATTGACTTTTCTGATTCCAATTCCTCCGTTTTGAATTGGTAACGATGCTATCAAAATTTGTTTTTGATCTAGACAAACATTTAATATTTTCTCCAAAACTTCAAAAATTTGTTGGTCAATCTGATTTATAATGTTTTCAAAATCAGTTAGCGGGATAGTTCTTAACAAGTAAGATAACTTCGGTATCGCTAAACAATGTCTTAGTAGATAATAAGCCATATGTGAACTAAGGTGTTCTAAACGTTCACACATTCGTCTAAGTTCGACTATTTTTTTATCAAAAACTAATTCAGTGGCTTCTTTCACTAAAGGAGCTCCCAATAATACTAAATCTTCAGAAACTATTCGAATTCCAGGACAAAGATTTTCAAATAATTTATATGTGTTTTGGTTGTAAGAGCAGAAAAAAATTTCGCATTTTTGATGATTAATTTCAAGTCCTAAATGTTGACATTGTTCTAATAGTAATTTAAAATCTTTTAAAACTGATTCAGGGTCTCCACCAATTGTTCCATCGTCTAGATACCAAGCATTAAGTTCCGAATTAAATTGTGATATTATTGGTTGAATAGCGAGACAAAAAAGCAATGGCCCCGCAGGATCCCCTTGTTGTGCTCCGACTTGTGATAAAATTGTTTCTCTTCCAAAAGATAAGTAAGATGCATTTCTATAACATTGTGACAAAAATGGTAAAATTTGCGGAGCCTTTCTTTTAATTTCGCTTAGCATAATATCGCGTTCTATTGAATTAAATGCATTCTTAAAATCAATTTTCAGAATAACTTTATTAGAGCATTTGTTCTTTTCGATAAAACTACGAAAAGTATGTACCACTGCCTCACAACCGTTTTTTGTTCCAAAACCAACTTGAACTGGTCGAAGATAATTACCCATTTCTTCTCGTACTGTATTGCATGCCAGTTTAGCTGTTAATCTACGATAGACGGTACCAACAGCAATAGGGCGGATCCCACCATCTTTTTTGTTTAAGGCGCATAGAGATGCTCCATAAAGAATACATGTAATTTTTGAATTTACTTTGCCTGATAGCATAAGGTTCACAAGTCTATTACAAGAAATTAAAAGTTTACTACCAGCTTCTCCAAGATTCAAAGATATTAAGTCTTTGAGATGTTGTGGACGCAAACCATCAATTCCTCCTGCAGAACCATTACGAAAACTCAAAATGGCTGCCCGTACATCTTCTTCATTAATATAAATGGGTACAATATCTTGTAGTTCTTCTGAAAATTCTAAGACTCTAGATGGGACTGGATGTTTTAGCTTTAGTTTAGATAAAGTTTCTTGATTTTGAAGAGCCAATGTATCATCTGAAGATAAAATTGTAATCGCGCCCCGAATATCTCCATCTGAAATTTTCGATTCTACTCTTTTTTGAAGAGAAATTGGTTTCTTTGTTCTGGATGTCACCGTTAACTCTGTAGCCTCTATTAGTTGATCTACGCAATTTTTCTTAATTAAAGTGGTCAAGCTTTCTTTAGAATTTTTCTTTGGTAATTTCAAAGCTGAGTAAGGAAATTTAAGTAGACATTCCCAAGAATTAAAATCATTTAAGGAGATGCAACGATCAATAAGGTAAGTTAAACGTTTGGCCACTGTACTACGTGCACCTTTGGGAATTCTCTTAATAATAATTGTAGACGATTTAAGTCTATTCAATTCTTCCGCTAAATTATTCACAACATTGTTTTCGTCATTTTCAATCATTCCAGCTAAATATTCATCTTTGTGCCGACAAGACATGTGCCGTTTTATTCCACGTCGATTAAAAGGTAAATTACAAAACTGACAAACTATTTTCTCAGTTGCAATATCCATTACTAATTGTCAAACAAACAGAAACTTCTTTCAATTTTGTTCAATTTTTGTTAAATTGATGTCAATTTTTAAATAATTTAGTATAAAATCTTTTTAGTACAAAATGCAGCCAAACCGTCAATGGTTGGTGTACAGTAACACTCGAATAATAACCAGAACAGCAAATTAACAAATATATACAGCAATAAACCAACTTTTTCAATATATATGTTACGAGCAAAAATTTGACAATGTTCTCAAATCACAGATAGTGCGATTATTCCATTATTTTATTTTAATTATAATTATTTAATAATTAATAGCTATTTATGCAACCAGTTAGGAAATGCATTTTTTTGTGTAACGAGCGGATTTCTGCGGGACGAGCGCAGCGAGTTCTGCAAAATAACGCGAGTTACACAAAATAGCATTTCCTAACATGTTGCATACAAGATTTTTTCTAATTTTTACAAGAACCTTCTCAAAAAAGAGTTTTTTAAACTTATGATATTAATAATTTAGTGAATTTTATCAAAACAAGTAGGCTTTATTCGGAACTTTTCATCACCAGTTGTGAAATATTTTTCATTACATCACCAGTTGCGTAAAATGTGCCGTTTGCCAACTACAATCGATTTTGAAAAGTCACATTTTACATGCCAAAATTAGAAAAATAATATTATTTAGTTATTAAATAATTTTAATTTGATTTTAATTTTAAATATAAATTTATTCAAATTTTTATAGATGACTTGAAAATAGCCTTACAAAAATTATCACAATCTGAGAATCAGTCGGATGTACAAACAGATTTCGAAAGCAATGAACACGTTGGGCAGTCCAAACGGAAACGAGTACCAAAAAGGCAATTTTCTGAATTAGAAACTGAATCTGATGAAGAAGAAGTATTGTCAAAATATGCTCGGCCACCTACCATAAAAAATAATAACAATTTACAACCATCCCAAGATATACGAAGAGCTGCTTCCAATGCTTCTGGATCCCGTTATTCTAGTCACTCACCAGAACGTGGTTCTTCCATTGGTTCTGGATCTCATGGATTGAGTCTCAGTTCTTTACCACTATCGCAGCCAGTAGAACGTCGTCCTTCGATTAATTCTGGATCTCGTCACTCTTCTACAAACTCATTTGATTTAAATTCAGATAGCCCATGTAATGCATTTTCGTTTATGGTATTAATACCCATATTAAATATGTTTATAATTTGCAGCTTATTCTTCCCTTTTATCTAATATTCTAACAATCAAAGAACAAAATAAGCAGATTTTGTCTTTACTAAATAAAGCCAATACCGAAACTGTGACAGCGGCGGTATTGTCTACGCATCCTCCCGATTTACCCGTCACTTTACCCATTACGTCGGTTAGAGATTTCCTGATTTTAGATGCCTATTTGAAAGAAAATAATCATGCTGACACTTTGGTATGTAGTTATTTGTCTTCATATACATTTTCTTAGAATAATCATTTTTTATTTAAGTGTTCTTATTTATCAACAATAAGTGGTGGTGATTACAAGTACACTACCTATCGCTTGTTGAAAACCCTATTATCGAACGAAGTTGCATCTGAATATAGTTACTTTGGCCAAAGGAGCGGAAAACTGAATTTTCAAGAAACTATTTTAAACAACATAACAAACCGTAAGATTTTGTTTTTCTGTAATATATGATTCTGTAATATATGATTTCAAACTTATAGGTTCAGTAAAGGCTTGTTGCAAAGGAGCTAAGGATAAAGACATTGAACAGGCCATCAAGGATTGGCTCAAACACGCTCCACAAAGACTAATAAGTGCAATGAAAAAGAAGACTGCATAAAAATGCCAAAATTTTATAAAGATATTGTTGGAAAGCGTCAAGTTTATAGAAGGGTTGCAAGGCAAGTAACTGATATTCAAAATCATATTAGAGAGCAGAACACAAAAGTGCAATGTGATATTGATCAAAGCGAAGTCAAACTTACTAATTATACATGTGAATCTGAACATACGGTTGTAGACAAATCAAATGTTGCATTTGACACAAATTCAACGTTAAATGTTGAATTTGACACAAATTTAACTTTAAATGCTGAATTTGACACACATTTAACATATTATTCTGATTTACCTACTGATTCAACTTTAGGAAAAGAATCATATGCTATTCAATTTATTGAATCTCAATTAACTGCTAATGAATTTCCCGATTCAGATTTACCAATTAAATTAAGAGAATGGTGTTTACAGAAGAAAGTTCCACATGCAACTATTAATAAGTTATTGCATATTCTCGCACCTTTGCACCCTGAATTACCTCTCGATGCACGCACTTTGTTAAAAACACCTACAAATATAAATGTATACAAACAACTGGATAATGGAGAATACTGTCATTTTAGTTTAGAAAAATCTTTAAAACAATTTTTGTCAAAAAATTCATATTTTACTTTAAGTACTTTACAAGTATCTATTAATATTGATGGCCTTCCTCTGTTCAAAAGTTCAGAAATTCAATTTTGGACTATTTTGGGGTTGATTAAAAATGCGATCGTAAGAAGTAACCCATTTGTTATCGGAATTTTTTGCGGGAGATCGAAACCAAAGCCTCTAAACTTGTTTTTAGAAAGCTTTGTAAACGAATGCTGTAGTCTTATTGAAGAAGGTTTCTATTATGCTAATAAAAAATATTTTGTGCAAATTCACAGTTTTGTATGTGATGCGCCTGCCCGAGCATTCATAAAATGTGTAAAATCACATGGTGGCTACTCATCGTGTGATAAGTGTACTGAAGAAGGCGAATATATTAATGGCAGAATTGTTCTTGTTGGTACATCAGCTTTGAAACGCACTGATGAGTCATTTAATTTGCAAGAAGATGAAGATCATCATTTGGGTAGTTCGCCTTTACTTAGATTAAATTGTGGGTTAGTTTCCGTCTTTCCATTAGACTACATGCATTGTGTTTGCTTGGGAGTAATGAAAAAACTGTTGGTTTCTTGGGTGAAAGGAAATTTAAATGTTAGGTTACAAAGTAAAATAGTAAATGCAATTTCTCAAAGTTTGTTAGATTTAAAAAAATACATTCCAACTGAATTCAACAGAAAGCCTCGAAGTCTTTCAGAAATTGCACGTTGGAAGGCAACCGAATTTAGAACATTCCTTTTATATCTTGGACCAGTTGTATTGAAAGGAGAAGTAGATTTGGCTATTTATGAACATTTTTTATTATTTCATACTGGAATTACAATTTTAGCTTCTTCAAAACATTTATCATTGCAAGGCTCTACTTTTGCGTCTGAGTTACTAACAAATTTTGTTTCTCATTCTAAATATATATATGGTTTAGAATTTTTAGTGTACAACGTTCATGTACTATGCCATTTATCAGACGACGTAAAAGTGTTTGGCCCACTTGATTCTTATTCAGCTTTTCCTTTCGAAAATTTTCTTGGTCAAATCAAAAGATTTATTAGATCTCCAACAAAACCGCTTGCACAAATTTATCATCGCTTAGAAGAGTCTCGTTTTGAAATGTTTAATTTGAAAGAAAATAATTTATTAGAACATTTTACCGAACATCAAAATGGTCCATTACTTCCCTGTTTTACAAAACTTGGTGATAAGCAATATAAGAAAATAGTGTATCAAGGACTTACATATTCCATTAATATGCACTCTATAGCTGATTGTTATTGCTTATTAAAAACTAATAATGTAGTTGAAATTCATAATATTATACGTTCTTCTGACAACATTACCTATTTAGTTGGTAAAGAATTTCTTTTGTATGATTCACTGTATACTTATCCCGTTAAATCGGACGTTTTTCAAATTTATGTAGTATCTAATTTATCTGACCTCTATGTATATAAAATTTCTGATGTTACAGGAAAATGCATGTTACTGCCTCTTGCAACCTTTCCTAAAACTTGGGCTTCGTTTCCTATAATTCACAGTTTAGAATAATTTATTTGTTTCTATATTTGTAAGTATTTTAAAGTATTTACATTTTTTGTTTTTTTGATAATTGACTTTTATATAAACATTTTTTAAGTTTCGTTTTTTATTCATTTTTTATGTTTTGTTAAACATTTATAATGTGTTAGTATTGTAATACAATAATGTTCTTATATAACATGTTATAGATATTAAATAAAAAGTTTTATTTTATAAATATGTTTTTTATGCATTGTAACACACGTTACTTATCAAACTATTTATTACGTAAATTAAACGTTTGTTTTTTACGTCTTTGTACGTTTGTTTTGTACGTCTAATTACGTTTGTTATCTGACGTCTTGGGATGTGACATTGTGTCGTAAACAAGTCGTCATATTTACGTCTTTTACTGACGTCTATGAGGTCATTTTGTACCAAAATCTGACGTCAGTATTACGTATTATTGCTTGCTGGGACGTCAAGCCAATGAGAACCTCCCTTACGTCATTCGCACAGATGCCAGCGGATACGCTCTCGGAGCCGCTTTACTTCAGGGGGAGGGCGCTGATGAACGACCTATTGAGTATGCAAGTCGTCTACTCAACCCAGCCGAACGAAACTACGATGCTACTCAAAGAGAGGCTCTCGCGGTAGTATGGGCTTGTGAAAAGTTTCGAGGATATATATAGACGGATGTTCTGTGACGATTGGATCCGATCATCAGCCCCTGCGATGGCTGATGTCACTTAAGTCGCCTACCGGTCGCTTAGCGCGTCGGGCGCTAGCGCTTCAGTCATACGATCTAAAAATTCATTATGTCCCCGGAAAATGACGTAATTGCAGATACCTTGTCTCGACCCGTACATACGACTGGAGATGTCGCTTGTTCACTATGCACTGTGGAAATCGAAATTCCTACTTTATCTGCTAGCGTTCTACGAGAGCAACAACTATCCGATCCGGAAATTCGTAAGATCATAGAGGGTATCGAAACACCTAACGATCCAAATGTCGCGACTTGGCTAGACCGAGGCTATGTCATGAATGAGGGTATTTTATATCGTTATTTGGCTGAGAATGACGAGAAAAATCCTCTTTTAGTCATTCCGAAAGACGAAAGGGCCGAGATTTTGCGAGCAAACCACGACACTCCAGAGAGTGGTCACTACGGCGTGGAGAAGACATTCAGGAGCATCTCAAACAAATATTATTGGCCAGGAATGAAACAAGATGTCATCCGATATCTCAAGGGGTGCGTAGAATGTCAGAAATATAAATATGATCATTTTAAGCCCACCGGTTTATTGAGAACCCCAGCCGCTAATCAACGTTTTGAAACTATTGCTGTCGATCTGTTCGGTCCGTTACCATTGAGCCCGGACGGACACAAATGGATATTAATAGTCGAAGATGTCGCCAGTAAGTGGGTGGAGTTGTTCCCCTTAATTGAGGCTACCGCCGAAGCTTGCTCGAAAGTATTGATATGTGAGATCTTCTTGCGATATGGAGTTCCAAGGAAAGTAATTTCTGATAATGGAGTACAGTTTGTGAGTGCCATTATGCAGTTGGTTTGCGATTGGTTTGATGTCAAACAACAAGTGATCCCATTATATCATCCAGCCGCGAACCCTGTTGAGAGGAAGAATAGGGATTTGAAAAGCCAACTAGCTATATTGGTTGCAAATGACCATGGTTCATGGGTCGACAAACTCCCATCTATCAGGTTTTCCATGAACACTATCATTAATATCATTAATACTAGTGACAACTCAAATTTAAATGTTTTATACTTACGTCATATCACGGAGAGTGAGATAATAGCGGGAATTAAAAAGTTGAAACCAAAAATGACCTCTGGGCCTGATCATATTCCATCCTTTCTTGTGAAAGACTGCGCGTACGTTTTAGTCAAGCCCCTAAACATTATTTTTAATGCAATAATCAAAATGAGTAACTTTCCAAATCTATGGAAAACAGTAAAAATTTGTCCAGTTTTTAAAAGCGGCTCTCGCAGTAATATTGCAAATTACAGACCAATAGCATTAATCTCGAACTTTAGCAAAGTCTTTGAAACCATCATGCATAGAATAATTTTCAATCATACCAAAGGTCTCATCTCAACCAGTCAGCACGGCTTTATGCCTGGTAGGTCTACAACTACAAATTTATTTTGCATTACCCAGTTCATAGCCAATAATATAGACCAGCGTAAGCAGACTGATGTTATTTATACGGACTTTTCGAAAGCGTTCGATAGATTAGACCATCGCATTTTAATTCATAAATTGGCATTGTTCTGCTTATCTGACTCGTTGGTTGACTTATTTAAATCGTACCTATTAAACAGGCAGCAATACGTTGAGTATAAAGGACACAAGTCATCTACCTCTGCGGTTCACTCAGGTGTCCCGCAAGATTCGATTTTGGGGCCACTTCTGTTCAATATCTTTATCAATGATATTGGTAAGGATTTTACCGTCGACAGCCTCTTGTATGCAGATGACATGAAAATGTACAAGACCATAACTTGTAACGAAGATTGTATTGATCTGCAAAACAATCTGTTAGTTTTATCGAAATGGTGCGAAACCAATCGGCTTCCTCTTAATATCTCTAAATGTTATGTGCTTACGTTTTCAAGGTCACTCTCTAAAACAATACATTCGTATGATTTGAACGGTATTCAGCTAGCTAGAACGGAAGTTTTCAAGGACTTAGGTGTTACATTTGACTCAAAGCTTACATTTCATCAGCATATACATGCAATCACTTCTTCTTCTTATAAGAACTTGGGATTTATCACAAGAACATCTAGAGACTTCGTTTCACTCGACACTATTTGTTTACTCTTTAATGCGTTTGTACGCTCGCGTCTGGAATATGGCTCGTTAATCTGGTCGCCTACCTACGACTATCATGTTAGTGCTGTCGAGAGAATACAACGGAAATTTTTGAAATACTTACACTATAGGCGTAATGGTGTATATCCGGACATTGGCTTCTCCAATGAAATTCTCTTGGCAACATTTAAATATGATAGCTTAGCTATTCGTAGAAAATGCAATTCGGTGGTGTTTTTATGGAAAGCCATGAACAACTCATTGGATTGCATAGATATAGTCAGCTTGTTCAAAATTAGCGTGCCAAGACCAGCATCAAGAACTCCCAGCACTTTTTATACGAACTTACCTAAAACCCGCTTGCTGCAATCCTCACCTCTCCACAGAATGTGCGCAGATCACGCACTTGTGCAGAGTAGTGTGGATATTTTTAACTGTAACGTCGCATCAATCAAAAATGCCTTTTTATTCTTCAATACAGTCTAATTATTTTAATTTTTGTATTTGTTTTAAAAAAGTTTTACATTTTTTACACATTTTTTACATTTTTTATACATCTTTTACATTTTTAACATTTACTTTTTACATTGTACTTCATTGTCATTCTATGTTTTACACTTACTAACCTAATATTCTATTATCTCTGCCTGTCTTATCTACATTGTTATACTTTTTTCTTTCTTAAGTTTTACTGTTTTGTACGCATGCTCATATAATTGTAAATGGTTTTTTTTTCCTACCCTGTAACTGGCTCAGTGCCGTTGGGTAGCAGTATCTTAAATAAATAAATAAATAAATAAATAAATAAACACTGTGGAAGGAATAACTACCGGATTTACTCCAGCGTATATCACTTTTGCCCGGGAATTAAGAAAAATTGACGAAGTAAGAAGGGATTTTCGAGACGTCAAAATCAGTGAAAATCTACCCGCTCTGCTAGCGCCCATTTTGCGGTCTGTTGATGAAACTATGGCCCAAGTTAGAGAGTATCACGAAAAGGGACAAGATCGACAGAAAGTATATTTCGATTCCAAGAGGAAAGGTGGGTCGCAACCTTCGTATGAACCAGGTGAACTTGTCTTAGTGAAGACCCATGCCATAAGTAACGCAAAGAAGAATGAGTCCGCCAAATTTTACCCAAAAAGAGATGGTCCTTATGTCGTTACCGAAGTAATCTCGCCAGTCGCGTATCAAATATCTACTCTCGAAGGTAATCCAACCCCACTTGGTAAATATCATGTTTCAGATCTGACTAAGTTCGAAGACAATCAAGGTGATATTCCGGGTCCCGTCCGTCCTATTCGTAGGCGTGGAAGGCCTTCCAAACCAAAAAGCGTTTCTGGACCCGACTCCGACACGATCGTCGAATCCAGAGGGGGAGGGTGTAACACTTTGAATGTTCGCGCGGTCCGCGATCGACGCGCCCCCTGCCGATTCGGGGATTAAACAGGAGTGAAAAAAAGAAAGAAGAAGAAGAGTTCATTACAATCTAGAATTGTGGTTAGAAACTGGTCTTTATCTAAGCCACAATTAATATACATAACCATCCTGTTAATGTGTTTCTTTTAAAAAGTAATAAATGTAAAACAAGGAAAATACACAAATTCTTGTAAAGTTCGTGAGTGTATTTTTTTCTGTTCTCCCCATATCGGTCGACGTAAAGCGCAATTCTTACGTTTATATGGTGTGAAAGACATGAAATAACCACGCGATTTCGAAGACTTAAATTATTGAATATCCTAATCAGTAATTTTCTCCGACGGTTAACCACCTCGTAGGTTACAAATGTTATTTATTATTTTGACATTCCTCAGTGTCTGCGCTTTTTTTTGATGCGCTGCCTAGAACTAGTGTTAATAAACTTTATTCACTCTAAATATATTTAGTTGTGTGAAATAAATATTGTTTGGGGCTACTATTATTTTATTAGTTCCAGTTTCGTTTTGCATTTTGTGCTTATAATTCAACTGGCCTTATAGTTATAAAGACGTAATAAGTGAATTATTCTAAAATCTGTATATAATGGCAGATGAACAGTTTTTTAACGGATTTTAACGGATGCGGAGTTAAAGCCACTAATTCCGATTTTAAAAGGTATGTATATCTATTATTATTTTTATATATCGTTAACGCATTATATAGATTTATTAAATACCATAAAGATTTCCTTCTTCAACGCTTAATAGTTATCAGTTCTTTCGATTTTAGTCAGAATCTATTCTGTAAGCATTCTGTCCGATATAAATACTTGATCAAATTTGATAGGTATACTAAAAGTAAAATTTAAAATGTAGATTGTACACCATGCATTAAATTGTCAAGAAATTTAATATTAAAAGAATTTTTACAAAATAGGTCCTTATGCAATGAGAATGACACTTTGGTATTAAATAAAAATTAGAATACTTTGTTTAACTATGTTTGAAGCTGCACCGAGAGAACAGAATATTTAGATCAAACATATAAATTTATTTGGCTATAATTTGTTTGTTCATAAAAAAGTATTTTAATGAATATTAATAATTTATAATGATAAAACAATTCGTTATTTTGCCATTAAATATTTATTAGTTTGCTAATATTTATTTAGTATAAAAAAATATATTTATTACACATATTTTTATTTAATATTTTTACCAGTAACAAATCATTATTTATCAATAAACTAATATATCATATCATTTAAAGCAGATTGCTTTGAACGCAATAGATTCAATTGCAAAGACGTTGCATCATATAGCCGAAAAATCTATCCAAATATCAATCGATATTATAGTTGTAATATACTGATATTATTATAAATACTGTTGGTTATAAAAATACTAAATTATTATTTCTATAAAATAAAATTAACATGCGCTGCTAGATATTTGCATATTATACCGGGTGTTTGATAAAACCGCCGCACGCTATATTTTTCTTATTAATGGACTAATTTAGTCGAATAAAAAAAATTATGCAATGATTGTTTCTGAACTACAAAATGGATTTATTTTTGAATTTTTTTGCAATTGATTTCATGGTAAACGGATGGACAACTTTTTATTTAAGATAGAAAAGTAATTTTTTTATTTTATTTTATGTTGAAAAATATTTTTCTTGATTCAAAAATGTATCACAACTTACTTTTTTTCTAGTACTAATCAGAAAAAAATAAATTCAAAGAACTTTTTTCTTAAGTTTTTCTCAGATCAATATTGCTCTGCAATATTATTCTGATTGCAAAAAAAAATTGACAAAATTCAAATTACAATTTACGTAAATGTCACTGTCATCGTATTTTTTACTGATTGTGTATGAATTTGTACCAATATGAATTACCAACACATGACTGATATGATGCAAGTGTATTTTGAGTGCCGTAAACATTCTGGTGCAGCTGTACGGTTGTGTTCATATATTCATATTGATACAAATTCATACACAATCAGTGAAAAATACGATGACAGTGACATTTACGTAAATTGTAATTTGATTTTTGTAAATTTTTTTTGCAATCAGAATAATATTGCAGAGCAATATTGATCTGAGAAAAACTTAAGAAAAAAGTTCTTTGAATTTATTTTTTTCTGATTAGTACTAGAAAAAAAAACAATACATACATACATTTTATATACATTTTTGAATCCAGAAAAATATTTTTCAACATAAAATAAAATAAAAAAATTACTTTTCTATCTTAAATAAAAAGTTGTCCATCCGTTTACCATGAAATCAAATGCAAAAAAAATGAAAAAATAAATCCATTTTGTAGTTCAGAAACAATCATTGCATACATTTTTTTATTCAACTAAATTAGTCCATTAATAACAAAAAATAGCGTGCGGCGGTTTTTATCAAACACCCGGTATACATCCGATTATATATTGTTAAAATTAAAGAAATTATTAGTTCACCAGAATTAACAATATTTTAATATTAATATTGTAAATTAAACTGTATTAAATATATGTTTAGCATAATATAATGCTATATTTTTAATAAATAAAATTCCTCTTTTGCTTACTACAAAATTTGTTTCTCATAAACAAACTATGTTCTGGAAAAATAAATTTAGCTATCCTAGAGTGGGGAATCGACGCGTGCTTTCTGCAGGACCATACAAGTTTTCTAGCTTCTTAAAGATGCATGGTGCTTTATAAGTTTTTTAATTTAATTTAATTAGGTATTCATTTATTTTAAGACAGAGACATGAGTGTTAGAGACATATTACTGTTGTGGGGTGAAAGTGAAAGTACAATTTCTGCTTTTGAAGGTAAGTTATTCTTTTTGTATGTATATATTTTGCAATTTAATAAAGTCCAATTTAGGCCTTCTTAGATTATTTTTTACGAGGGGAGAAAGTTTGATGGTCTAAAATAGTAAATTGAATGCAATTCTTTCCAATTTATCCAGTTTTCTTGTAAAAAATTGAATGGCCTAAATGCTAAATTGAGCTTTATGATTAATTGTTAAAATTAATGTTATTATATGCTCCATGTATAAAATATCAAAAATACTGCAAAATCGAAAACAAATTGTTATCGATTGGTGCGGTTGTTTGACTGGTATTGTTTTTATATTATTAAAATAATTAAAACAAAATTTTATGAATTACATAGATAATGGAATTACCACAGAGATCTTTCCTGCACTTATAAATAATCCACAATATTTAAAAGAGCTTGTTCCATTGTTGGCCAATAGAATTCACGTGGAACAAAATATAAAGAATTATATTGTTTCGACAACTGATATAAACTCAGATACTGCTTCAAATATGAGTTCAATAGTCAGTTCGGTGTCAGTTCCTGTTAATATATTTGAGCCCAACGATGCACATAATCGAGTACGTTGATTTTAATTATTTTTTAATATTGTTAAATAATTTATAACAAATACAAATATTTATTGATAATTCTTAATAAATATATTTATTACAGGGTTCAGAAACTGAAAGAATTGCATTGCAACCGATTCATTCTAACACCCCTATCATAAGTGTAAATGATGTTTTGGATTGGGTCAGAGTTTCTCCACCAATTCAACTAGTCTTAGATCAACCTCAACCAGGCCCATCAACTATAAAACGTACTAGTGATTCTAAAAAAATTAACTCGCCACCTAAGAAAGTCGCAAAATCTCATCACACATTAAATTTGAAAAAGTTATTGGAACAAAGCTGCATAGGTAGCGCAATATTGAATATCTACAAGCTACAGAACTCATTAGATAATACGTGTCAAAGTCATTTATGCGATATAATAACGCGATATTATCTTAGTGATGAATTTGAGTAATACTTTAAAATAAAACAAAATTGAATATTATTTTAAAAATTGATTTATTTTAGCCGTCTAACTAACGATGATTTCGATCGAATTGCTAATCAGATAGTGGAATTATTTCCAAGGGAAATAAAAGAAACCTATTATACGCCACCAGTGAGAAAACGTCAATCTAGGGACAACAAGTCAGGTATATCAAAAGGCAAGTTAGTCGATAAATATCGCAACACCCTGACTTTTTTGCGCAAAGCGCAACTTTTACCGTCGAGACTTAACAGCGACAACAATGATGATGAAAACAATAAGGAAAATCTATGTGGTGACAATGGAGAGAGTTTAACTTGGTTGAAAAATAATATAGAACCCTGGTCAAGTGTTCAAGAAAATTGGAACAACACACATAAAGAAAGGTTCCTATATTATCAATCTAATGTAACTTTAGATAATATTTATCAAGAGTACAAAGTATTGGCTTCACCATTAGGACATTCTTTGGTAAAGACATGTTATGAATTAATTTCCAAAAATAATTGAATTCATATTATTTTCTATTTTAGATTGATAGTGATTTTAATTATATTTTTCCGAACAAGAACGGTCTATACTTAAATTTTGAAGATAATTTTAAGAAATTGGTGCCTTTGAAACAGAAGATTTTAAATGATAATGACAAATTACTGCTTGATATATTAAATTCACCACCGGAAGCCTTTTCAACAGGTAATAGCTATTGTAATGGTAATTTACTCGGACATTTACTTATTTTATAAATTTCAGATTATCGCCATTATTTAATGCTGTCGTTGCTGGCGTCTTTACTTCCCTCTAAAACCCGTCATGTTATGAAGAAAACTCTTTCAAAAAATAAAAATCAATGGAAACCCAGTATTTCTGAATCTAAAGAGGGCATTGTTGTAAGAGTTGATGTAAGTAAAATCGTAAATATGTTTTTGAACAAGTCAAAAAATCTATTTTTTTTTGTATTATGTGTAGCTTGCTGCAGAAGTTAATGGAGTAGTAGAGAAAAAAATATTGAAGCTGCAGCAGTTAGATTTAACACTACAACCATTTATAATAGTTGAGGGTGATAATACTGAAATTCGAAATATTTATGTGAGTATTAACCAAACATTATACAAAGTACCGTCAATTTTAAAAGCTCTCGATCTTTGCTTTCGTTCTTTTCACGTGTTTAATCTTCGATACCCGTTCGAATCTGAACACATATGGTTATATATTCAAATGTCAATGTACCAAATAAAAACCAAATTTGATAATCATATTCCCAATATATATGATATTGTAAATAAAATTAACTTGTCATAAAAACTCTATAGAATCTAAAAACTCTCTAAGTTGGTATTTATTTGCGATTGTATGAAATTTAAAATTTTAAAATGTATAAATGCAAAGAATGTTTTAAAAGTTATTATAATTTGGCAAAATTTATTAATCATTTAAAATGTCTTCATAAAAATAGTTTGTACTATACCTGTCTAGTTCATGTTGCTATAACAAATACAATAATGTATATGCTCTAAGTAAACATATGAAAAATAAACATAAAAATGATGATATTTTGGTTTCAAGTAGAAGTGCAGAAAACATTGAGTCATGTTCATTAACAAATAATGTAGAACTTTCCACTCAATCAAGACAAAATCATACAGAACTTGAAACCCATGTAGGTGTTCATTTAAATGATGTTAATGACTACATAACTTCTTTTCTAATGAAACTTTATAACAATCCATCAGTTACGAGAAAATTAGTACAAGAAATTGTTGAAAACTTAAATATTTTATTGACCGACACTTTACTTTTTATAAAAGATGAAATCTACAAATCGTTTCCTGAAATTTCAAAAGATCTAGTTGAGAGTATTTTTCCAGATAATTTGTTGAATGATATTAATTCCGAACATAAACGATTCAAAATGTTTGAAAATTTAAGTACTTTAATAAAACCAATTCCAACATTGATTGGTTTCATTATGGATGATGTTAGCTCACATGGAATTGTCGCAACTAATTACAAAAAATGTGAACTTGAACTAATTTCTCTAAGGCAAGTTTTGAAAAAAATTTTAGAATTACCAAATTTTCTTACACCTATTAAAAACTATATAGAAAAAGAGTCATCAAATATTTGTATTAGTAGTTTATTTAATACTAGTTTATGGAAAAAATCAAAAAAATATTTTAATGATAAAACTGTTCTGCCAATAATTTTATATTATGATGACTTTGAAAGCGGAAACCCTTTAGGAACTCATGCGGGAGTACACAAAATTGGAGGTATATATTTTACGATAGCTGGAATTCCTCCAGAGTTTTCATCAAAATTGGTCAACATATTTTTAGCGGGTTTGTTTTATTCTAGTGATCGATCTTTTTTCGGCAATAAAGCCATTTTAAAACATTATTTAAATGAATTCATTTATTTAGAAAACAATGGAATTAAAATTAACACTGAAATCGGAGAACAACAAATTTTTTTTACATTAATTTTGGTTTTAGGCGATAATCTGGGAGTTAATTCGATTCTTGGATTTACGGAATCATTTTCTTCCAATTACTTTTGTAGATTCTGTATATGCTCTAAAGAAGAATCTAAATTCAATTGTTTTGAAAATAAAGAATTATTAAGAAATCCAGAAAGCTACACTGAATATGTTCTAAATAAGCAATATGGCATTAAAGAGTATTGTATATTTAATGATTTGAAATGTTTTCACGTTATGAACAATATGTGTGTGGATTTAATGCACGATCTGTTTGAGGGAATTTGTCGATATGATATGGCTAAAATATTAGGTAGTTTAATATCTAAACAGTATTTTGGATTAGATGAATTAAATAAACGAATAAATTTTTTTGATTATGATCAACATATAGATATTGGTAACCGCATACCACAAATAATTGAAACTCAAATAAAAAATGGATGTTTGATTATGTCTTCATCAGAAATGTTTTCTTTTGTAATTTATTTTGGAATATTAGTTGGTGATTTAGTAGATAATTGTGATGAATCCTGGTCACTATATCTTCTGTTATTTGATATAATACAAATTGTTATGAAAGATTCTACAAGTACAAGCGAAATAAAATATCTTGAATCTTTAATCAAAAATCATAATGAACTATTTATATCTATTTTTTCTACTCATTTGAAACCAAAGTATCATATACTTCTTCATTATCCAAGTATTATTTTAAAAGTTGGACCAGTTTGTGCATTTTCATGTATTAGATTTGAGGCTTTCCATAGAATTGGAAAAATTAGCTCAAAAGTAGTATGTTCAAGAAAAAATGTTATTCACACATTAGCTATTCGTTATCAGCTAAAATTATGTCACTTATTATCTATGAATATTGGGTTGCAAAATACTTTGGAAAGTGGAAAACCAATAGACATTAATAATGATATAAAATTAAATCAATTAATACAAAAGATGTTTGTTAATGTAAAAGTAATGCCAACCAATAAAGTCAAGTATAATGGAATAAATTACAATACTAGATCAGCAATATCTACAGGAGTAGATGAATCTGGGTATCCGATCATTTATTACATCTGCAATATATTAATTTCTGAAAATAATAATATCTATTTTTATTGTACAAATTTAAGTGTTCTTGGATTAAATGTTCATATTAAAGCATACGAAATTGAAAGAAAAAATTCTAATATTTATAAATTAATCAAATTGCAGGACTTAACAAATGTACATTCATTTAAAATTCATACAATCGCAAATAATACCAAAACAATAAGTTCATTTTATTATTAGTTTTTTACCCTCATTTATACAATTTTGTATTAAAAAAAATACATTATTGTTTATTTTAAAAAAGTATGTGATTTAGTCTAAGAGTTACTATTAATTTTGTTTTACATTATTATCCAAGTGTTTTTGGATATTTCGTATATTTATTATTTTTATAGAATTTTATGTGATAATAAAATGTGATGTAGGTACCATAGTATAAGAGTTGTATATCTTAATTTTTAAAAAGTTTTACAAATTTTGTTGTATTTATGTTTTGTTTATGTTTTGTATTTATTTACTATATGTACAATATCTATTATAGTTATTTATTATGTACAATAATAGATTTTTTTTATTATTTTTAATAGAGACTGAACACAAACAGTAGTTTTTATTTAATGGTAGGTACCTCTTACGGCCAATTTCATAATAAAATAAAGTTTCTTTTAATACTAATTTTAAAAGTCTGTTACACTCTACTACATTATGCTTAAAGCAAACTTGTGAGACAGCCTTTTAAAGTTAAATTTAAAGGAAGCTTTAATTTTATTATGAAACTGGCGGGTAACAAATTCATAACATGCTCATTAACAACTAGCAAATTTTATTTAAATTTAAAAAAATAATTATTTTAATTTTAAATAATATTTATTTACCAGACATATATAATATATTTGATTCAAAAATATGTAATTTTAGTATAAATTTATATTAATTCCTTATAAATACATATAATTATTTGCTCGATTATTTGCAATTAATAAATTATTTTGGCTTATACAAAATATATGTTTTTTATTAAAATAATATTTATTTATGTCCAAAAAGTAATTTTGAAGGATACAAAATTTAACTTTTATGTCAAAGATATATTTATTTGTTATTAATAAAGTATTTTTGTAGTTACAAAATATATTTTTTTCTAATAAAATTGTACTTATTTGCAACAAATAAGATACTTTTACATACATAAAATTTTACATTCATGTTAAACATATATTTAATTACGTCTAATAAATTCCTTTTCTTGCAACAAAATGTATTTTTCATGACTAAGCAATATATTTATTTACAATAACAAATTATTTATTTAAAAGATTTAAACAAATAATTTGGTAATGATTAACTAACATTTGTTGGGCCGTATTTAAACACAGCATATATTTGGAATAAATAAAGATTGTTCGTATTAAATAAATTATTTTCTCGGTGTGTGCAACTTTTAGAAAATGATATTACCTACGAAATCTTAATTGATTTATTAAATAAAGATAGTAAGGGTTTGTTAGGCCTTATGACCTTGGGTACATATTCAAAATTAAAAACCAAATAATCTGCCAAAAACTAATAGCAACATTAACCAGCCAACTTTACCATTAATAAATTCCGCGCCAACTTTAACATTAACAAATTCTGCTACAACTTCAAATCAAGGGTATAGTGGTGATACTATAATATTGCCATTAGAAGAAAGTATTCCTCCACAATTATCAAATTTAACAAATCTAACCACTTATTTTACTTCATCACTATTGCAAGCTTTATCAACTTTAAATAGTTCAGATGGTCCTCCGGCGGCAAAAAGATTCAAAAGCTATGATGAAAATAATAATGAGGAAATTGAAAATTTTGACTTGGCAAAATTGTTAAATTCTATGACAATTGGTCAGATCATAATCGCTTCTTGTAGGGAAAGTAAAAGTCTTGATGCGCATTGCCAAAGTTACCTAACCAACATTATATACTTACATTTTTTCGACAAAAATAAATAGTAAGATAATTGAAAAATTTGTGTATATAATTATTAAAAATCAATTTTTAGTATCAAATTAACAAACGATAAATTGAAGAAGATTGCTGAGAAAATAATAGAACTATTTCCATCAGAATCATCGCAGCTCTATTATTGTAGCCCTCTGAAGAAAAGACTCAGTAAAACTCAAAAAGCCGGCATTGAAAGAGGAAAGTGGGTGGATAAAAACCGAAACATGATACAACTTTTGAAAAAATGGTTTTTGAAAAAAGTTGCTACCTCGCATTTCAAAAGAAGATGATGATCTTGATCTGAATAAGGAAAACGCTATATAATTTTTATACTTCAAATGTATTAAGTTGCTGTACACATTATCACTTACTTTTTATAAATCTGTGACAATGATAATGCCACTGCTAAAGCTAGCAAGACCTGGATTGAAAATAACAGGGAACCATGGGAAAAAATGTTGCAACATTGGAGCAACAGTTACAAATTAAGAATTGCAAAAGATAGTTGCGATTTAAAAATATTTCAATTCATCAACAATTGGCCAGTATTGAAATATTCTACAGGTTTTTTATTGGTAAATATGATTTTCGAAAAAGTTAAACTTGAAGGATATCGGTTTAGTTTTCCTATGTATTACGGGTTGTGGTATTTATGATACTACAGTACAGTACTAGATGTCGTTTTATGAAGAATTCGGTTAGAGAAGAGAGGATTCATTAGAGAAGAGAGAGATTGAGGTGAACAGTGGGTACATGTTTTTGGTCCATTTTTCTTGGGAGAAAAGACAACATTTTCGTAGGTAAGTCTTCTAATTTTACTTAGAGTATCTAAACCTCGTTGTCTTATGTATATATTCGATATTCATTTCTATGAATCTAACGATAATCTGACCACAAATCGTAATGTCACGTGATTCTCTTTGTTCATTCCACGTGTTAGTCATTTTCGATAGGTTAGAAGAATAAAATAAATTCCATCAGTTATCGTTACCGGGATAATTTCCGGTAATAATGATATTAACAGTTTGCTCTTACGAATTGATACAGACTACGTACGATCTCGGTTTGATTAAGGGATTTCGGGTGTCTTTCTTTTTTTTTATCGATACAGAGTCGGGTTTGGGGGCGATGAGTATTTATCGAGGTATTTCCCGAGAATGGATTGGTTCGGTCTACACTCGTAGTGCAGGTGATGTATTTATCTATGTTTGTTTCTAAGTTAAGTTAGCTGTGTAAGAGATAGGTATTATTTCGTTTTATTTAACATACATGTAATCGTCGTCGTATAATCGATATTCTACGTTGTCATTTTACTAAATGTTGCCTAATACCATCTTTTGTTATACCTGTACATTTAATAATTTAATGTATCTGTAATAGTTATATTTATTTATGTTTTTCTACGACTGCAAGGAATTCTTTGTATTGGTTCATAATTAATGACTGCGTGTCAGAACATAGCGGATTGACGGTACTCACTCGATGATGAATACGTAATTTACATCAATCGTGTGTATGTGCGATACTAAAGTGTTTTCCCCCATTTCAGAGCGCGGAAAGTCGTACCGTGTCACTATCACTCCCTTCCACCCAACGTTATTGTTTTTTTTTTTATATTTATATGTAAATATGGTGGTTATGGTTCTATAATAGCTTGGGATCAACTTTAGCGAGATCAACAATTAGTTACGTACATATAGGGTTTTTCAGCGATCTTGTAGTGACCGGTATGCAAGAACCATAACCGATGAGGAGACCCGGTGTCTTGTTTTATTGCTTCATTTATTATTTTTGGGTTACTGATTACTAACCTGGCTTTGTGAGATTGTGAGACTCCTGGTAGTCGATATTGCATGCTTACAAAGTATGAAACAGTGAGTACCCTCAACCTAACTGTGTTACTATAAACATTACTTTTGTGTATTGATTTATTTTGTAAATGACAAACGAAAACCTTGTATGTTGTATACGAGCAATATCCAGAGGTTTCTTTGGTGGGCCCTTCCTCTGGGTGCTCGTCGTGAACACTCAGTTGTTCCTTGGGGTCACACCACTTGTAGAATTTTGTATTTGTATGTTGTTATCAAAATATATCGTATGTAGTAGGTATTTGTTCGGGAAAAGACTGGTCAATTATATCTAATAGATTTATGTGTGTATTATTTACTTCATCCTTTCAAATTTACATTTAAGTCTTGAGGAAGAATCATTGGTTACGAGAACGTAGTAGAGGTGGGGGTTGTGACGATCACGCGCGAAATTCAAATAAATATGTGTAACACCACAAACTCATAATTTTTAAATATAAATTTAAGCCATGTATATACATTAAAATTTGTAATTGTTTTAATTTAGACTGAACAAGATCTTCAAGTAGAGTATCCAAATAAATTGCTTTGAAACAAGAAAAATTGCAAGCTTCAGACCAAGTTTCTATAAGCCTTATTAGAAGCGGACAAATTACCACAAGTAACATTACTTTTATAGATAACATATTCTTATACGAATATAATATTGAATAATTTATTTCAGATTCCACAAACCTCATTAAACTATCACTGATATTTTCGATGATTCCGGTAAAAAACAACAAAATTTATATCAAAAATACCAAAAAGTTTTGGAAAGTTAATGGAACAGAAGCTCTTGACTTATTTTATTTGCATGTTAAGATGAAGTATAATATTTTTATATATTTAGCTCAAAAATATTAACAAAAATTGTTAATTTTTTTAGGATGTGTCTGACATCGAGAACGCCTGTTGAAAAACGCAGAGATAAAATTTCAAAACTGGGATTGTCGTTATAACCATTTTTGATCATTATTGGACCAACAATAGCAGATATTCATCAAGTTTTTGTAAGAATTGATAGCATATGTTACGAGGTTTTTTCACTATTAAAAGGTATTGACATTTGCTTTAAATCGTTTTTTGTTCTAAATGCTCAGTATCCAATTCAATGCGAACACGTTTGGTACTTTATTCAATGGAGTGCCTATATTATCAAATGTAAAAGCGATAGCAAGATTCCTCACGTGTTTGATACAATTAAAAAACTAAATTTGTAGTAACATGTAATATCAGTTACACATTTACATAATTGATTTATGTAGTAATATAATTTATACATTTTTCTTAAACAACATGAATTGCAGTGTTTGTCAAACACCTTTGAAAGATTTAGATTCAATAATATCCCATTTAAAAATATCACATAAACTCTTTAGTTCATATAAATGCTGTTTTCCAAATTGTAATAGAACATTTAAAAACGTTTATAGCTTTAAACAGCATATTAATGGTTGTCATACAAGTTGTGCATCAAATACTTGCAATCTCCAAACCAAAGATAAAATGGATCCATTTGATGAAAATTTTAATAACAGTATACATAATAATGACGGTAAGGACAATTCATTTAATTTATTAAATGATGATAATGCCAATGTAAAACCTTCTGTATTTAATAGTTCTAATATTTTGAATATTAATGATGTTATTTTAAAATATCTGGGGAAATTATACAGTAACACTTCTCCTACACGTATTATTGTACAAAACATTGTTGAAGACTTTTCAGAACGTTTAGATGACATTTTATCAAATGCTTCAAGCAATTTAAAATTAGATTTACCTATAGCATCTCATCAAATTATAGATAAAAATTTAAATTTTAAGCCATTTTCGCCATATAACACTGAATTTAAAAGATTTGAATATTTAAAAAAAACAAAATTATTAATAAAACCAAACTCATTTTTAAATAGGTTTGTAGGAAAAGAATTTTTAATTGGTGAAGTACCAAACATTCAAAAAAAAAATACAGCCATATAACTAGAGGGATTCAAAAATGTGAGGGACAATTTGTTTCAATGCGCGAAAGTCTAAAAGCATTTGTAGAAATTCCCAATGTTTTTTTTATAAAATTTAAAGTTGTATGAAAGACGCAATGCTTAACACTTCACCGTATTCCAGTTTGTTCAGTGGTACAGTGTGGAAAAATATAGTTAAACAATTTTCTGATAAAATTGTTTTTCCAATATTATTGTATTATGACGAATTCGAGATAGGAAATCCTTTAGGTTCCAGAGCCGGTATTCATAAATTGGGTGGCTGTTATTTTACTGTTGGTGAAATACCTCACAAATGTTTAGGTTCACTACAAAATATAATTTTCGCCCAATTAACATATTCTAATGACAGAATTAATTTTGGAAATAAAAAATGCTTTTATAAACGTTTAGAAGAACTAAAATATTTAGAAATGGTGGGCATAGATATAAATGGTAATAATATTGTTTATAAAATCTATTTTAATTTATTTGCTATTTTGGGAGATAATTTAGGGTTAAATGGTTTGTTTGGCAATCATATTTTTTTATATTGGTCAGTTCATCGCAGTCCAATAAATTCCAACAAAATCAACAATAAACAATCGTATTCCAATAAACATAATTTCGAGCAATTGGGCATTTCAGGAAAGAAACGTAAACGTTGTTATTGGCCACCCTATAAAACCGACCTGCAGCGCAGAAATGGCGTAATGAAACACACCCAATTTGATCCAGATGTTTGCCAAATATGTGCTATTAAAATTAAATATCAATCAAGTATGTGATAGTTTGTAGAATTACTCGTTGACCTACTAATTAATAGATTTTCTCATTATTAAAGCCGATTATGCAAAATACTTCATGAGTTCAAGCCAAAATGAAAGTAGAAAAAAGTCAAAAAAGGTGATAAAAGATTTTGGTACGTCGTATCAATCAGAATCAAATTCAAGTCGTCCTATGCCTCCAAAGTTATTGTCGGATATAAGAACAAAATATCTAGAAAAACCTAGATCATCAATCTCATCGTCATCGTCGTTATCGAGCGTAGTTTCTAAAACGAAAAGAATTTCGTACACATTGCCGGGGAATCATTTAGATTCTGATTCAGATTACACGGTAATTAATTCAACATCGCAAAATCCACCATCATCATGTGATGGCTGCAAGACAAAAAATAAAAAAAAAATAGCTGCAAAATAATAAATAGTCAAAGAATTCCAAATTAAAGACAAAGATGAGTTGCTACGTTTCAATAATCAATTAGATGATGATGAATTTTTTAAAATGAATGCAAGTATTATTTTTTTGTTATTAGTAATAAGAGAGCACGTACACTCAAATCCATACAAAAATTGTATAGTTACAGCTGTATTTCTTTAACTTAAAGTAATGAATAACTAGAGGTTATAAGATTATAAGTTATAAGTCGCCTTACAACAAATTAGTGGAAAAGATTCTCAGGAATTTACACGGAAGCTTTTGACCACAATAATGAGCAACGAGCTGGCTCTAACATATAATTGGCGAAGACGAAATAATAAAAATGCATTCATGTCTTTGACACACATCATCAAATTGCTTTTGGGTAAAGTTTATTATATTTTAATTAAGTTTATTATATTTTTCACATCTTATTTCTTACATCTTATATTTTACATCAAATGGTTCTTTGCTTTTCATTAAATCTTGTACTTATCGATCTACAACATTTAAAGCATAACCTTTGACCATGCTCACTTCATCCCAACCTGTCTTCAAACGTCGACCGGCCAAAGTATTTGCAGTAATAGTGGACACTGATTGAGGCCGGAGTGGTATTGGATAACGAGCCGTTCGTCTACCAGGCCTTAATGAGGCCGCAATGCCGGTCCACGAGGTTGCCAATGGCTTTGAGTGCCCAAGATCATTGCTGTATTATGTTGCTCTGTTGCTGCATTATCAGTCAGTTTTGTGTTGTTGTTATTGTTGTCGTCATCGTTGTCTGCATTGGAATCAACTGGTTTTAATACATCTGTTAATTATTTAGTTTATTTAGCTATAGTTTGTATTGTTTAGTTAAGAATTTTAGTAATATTTCGTTTTGAATTTCGCGCGCTTGATGTGTGTATTTTGTCGCTACGGCGTAGTCGTTTCGCGCTTTCAGCTTGCGCACCTGCATAAGAAGGGCTCCGAAAAAACACTTCTCTCTGAGCGCTCGTACGCTGTAGTCTAGTTTTTTGTCGTCTTTGTATATTTTCAACAGTACAATAAAAATGTAAATTTGAATTAGCAATAAAGTATTTGTTAAAGCTTAATGAACATCTACAACTATTAATTATGGTCCTTCGAGCCAAATCTGGCAACGCCCTACTGGACAGTCGCGTTCTAATGGGTTTCTTCTCAACGGCATTGATGACGCCATTTTTGTCTCTTTGTGTGAAAACCACGCCGCATGGTTTAATCAAAATTCTGATATGGTAACTGGGTGGAAGAAACTACCAATTGCCACATCTAACATAGTAAATTGGTGGAATCATTCTGCGATATTTAATTCGTTCAACTGATGAAATCAAATGGTGCATCAACCAAGCAGTGGAGCAACTTTACATCATTAATGTGAGTTCCTACTGCATTTTTCTCCTTATTTTCCCTCGATACTTCAGGGTAGAATACTCTTGTTACTTATTTTAAGTAACATAATTTCTATTTCGCTCAAAAAAAAACGGTCTTATTTAATTGTGTTGCGAGCTCGGTCGCAAATTCAAGGTCAATAACCTCCAAATACATTTTTTCGTCCAACAATTGAGTTGAGTTTAGATTATTTAGGGTTTCTTAATTTGCACCATCTATATATTACATTTCGCGTTTTAAATTTTTGTTCATGCAATCATGTCTATCAAAAAAGAAACTAATGCTCAATGCACTACTGCTATGCAACGCATTGGCGAGCTAGCAGAATTAGCTGATGCAGCCATGGCAGACAGCTCTCTTCGAACATTATTACCAATTCAGGCTAGATTCATCAACGACATTTATGCCGACTTTACATTCTGTCATATTCAAATTCTTGCTGGAGCTAATCCAGAAAAATCGCTCGAACTCACAGAAATTAGGAAAAAGGTGGATAGGCAATATGCTTACATAATTTCTAAGCTTGAAGAGCTTTTTCCTCCCCTCCCACCTACTCCTATCATTCAGAGTAATATTAATTCTACTGCATGTGGTCCTAGTGCGCGCAGTTTGCCGAGGCTCCAACCACCACAATTTAATGGTAATCTTGGTTGTTGGCAAAGCTATATCGATCTTTTCAATGCGCTTATTCACCACAACGATCAGTTGTCTGATATCGAACGGTTTCAATATCTTATCACCTCTCTTCAAGGCTCCGCGTTAGCTTTAATTAAAACAATTCCGTTGGCTGCTAATAATTACAAACTTGCATATGATACTCTCGGCGAACGCTATGCCAACAAGCGCGTACTAGCTACGCACCACCTACATTTGTTGAAAAATATTCCTCCTATGACTAAGGAAGATCCTGGTCGTTTGCGCCAATTAACGGATGCTTTTAAGGAAAATTTAGCTGTTTTAGACAATTTAGGTTTTCAAACTAGCAATTGGGATTTTATGCTCTTTGATTTATTATTATATAAGCTCGACCAATCTACTCGTAAACGTTTTGAATTGCACATTAATACTTCTAAAGTTCCTTCCTTAAGGCAACTCACAGAATTTCTTTCTCAGCAATGCATAGCACTCAGCAATGCCGGTCTTCCTAGTTCAGAATCATCAAGTAGTCGCACTTACGGAAATGCACCAAAACCAAAGCCAATTTCAAATGCAAATTCTTCTAATAACAATTATCGCTCTGGTTTCCCAACTAAAATTGTTGCACTGTCAAAACATTCTTTGACAAATTCTCAAATCTCTCCGTCGCCGCTCCCGACTTGTCCATTATGTAAGGGCGAGCATGCTCTGTCAATGTGTGATGAGTTTCTTCGACTAAGTCCGCGCGATCGTTACTCATGTAGCAAACAGAAGCATGCGTGCACAAATTGTCTTAAAATAGGACACATTTCTTTGAATTGTCCGTCTAAATATACATGCAAAACTTGTTCGAAACCTCACCACACACTCTTGCATTTTGGAAATTCGGAATTGGTCTTGCCCACTACAAATGAGTCTTCATTGGGACAGGTCTCTATTAACACTACACAAAATAACCTAGAGTCTCCTGCCTTTGTTGAAAATAATGTGATAACAGCTTTCTCTTTTAATTCTGCTCAAGTATTGCTACCCACCGCCTTGGTAAATGTTTTAAGTTCTCCTCACAACAGGTCTGTAGCTAGAGTCCTTCTGGATAGTGGATCAATGTGCAATCTAATATCTGAGAAATTATTTAAAGAATTAAAACTTGAAGCAAAGCCAGTTAATGCTTCAGTCGCTGGTATTAACAATGTAGCATCCAAAATAAATGGAATGTGTGAAGTTAGCATTGAATCACAATCATCTAATTTTAAAACTAAAGTATGGTGCCTAATTATGCCCGTTATTTCTTCCAATTTACCTCAAATACCAGTCGACATTTCTAAGTTTAAAATACCAAATTTAATAACTCTTGCCGATCCATCTTTCAGCTCTCCCTCTTCTATAGATTTGTTGCTTGGAGTGGATGTATTTTGGTCTATTTTACTCCCTGGTCAGCATCGCTTTGGCTCTCACCTACCTATTCTTCAAGAAACTCGTTTAGGATGGGTAACTTCTGGCTCAGTTCCATTTCCATCTTCTTCGCAACTTTCTTATAAGGTGAATCATTCTACCATTAATATTCAGGATCAACTTGCTAAATTTTGGTTAGTAGAGGAAACATGCGTTGAAACTGTTCTGTCCCCCGAAGAAAATCTTTCCGAACGATACTTTAAAGAGCAAACCAAGCGCTCTGAAGACGGAAGATTCATCGTCTCTTTGCCCCTCAAGGAATCTCCTACGGTTCTGGGCGATTCTTTTGCTCAAGCTAAGCGGCAATTTCTTTCGCTTGAAAGGCGCTTACAAGCTAATGCTAAACTTCGGGAACTGTACGTAGAATTTATGAAACAGTATGAAACACTTGGACACATGTCACAAGTGGAGCCTTCCTCTAATGAAATTTCCTATTATTTACCACACCACGGAGTACTTAAAGACTCTATCACAACAAAATTACGGGTTGTATTCAATGGCTCTCAGCCAACTACTTCTGGCAAATCCTTAAATTCTATACAATTAGTAGGTCCTGGAAGGCAGGAAGATCTTTTTCACATTTTGGTCCGATTCCGCAAACATAAATATGCTCTTTGTAGTGACATACAAATGATGTATAGGCAAGTCGCTGTCAACCCAAAGCAACAGAACTTGCAGCGAATTCTCTGGCGATCGTCTCCTGATGACCCTCTTTGCACTTACAACCTGAAAACTGTCACATACGGCACAGCCTCAGCTAGCTTTCTGGCCATTCGATCTGTTTTCCAGCTAGCCATCGAATGTGCTTCCACACATCCGGAAATATCTCAAATAATAAGAACCGATATGTATGTGGACGACATAATAACAGGATGTGACTCAATCGAAGATGCTCGCTCTATTTGTCAATCTCTTACTGAAGTACTTCAGCGAGGTTGTTTTATCTTACGTAAATGGTTGTCTAATGACCCAACCATCCTAAGCTCTATAAACTCTGATAATATTCATCCTACCATGCTAAACTTTGGCAAACCCGAACAAGTGAAAACTCTTGGCTTACGCTGGGAAGTGCAATCTGATTCTTTCGGTTTTTGCATTTCTTCGTCTGACAAGGTTGAGATTAGCAAACGCGTAATGTTATCTGAAGTCGCTCAGATATTTGATCCTCTGGGTCTTCTCGCCCCTTGTATAATTAATGCCAAAATTCTCCTTCAGGAACTATGGCTCGAAAAATTAGATTGGGATGATCGTTTACCTCCCGCCACACTCAAAAAATGGTTGTTATTTCGTGATGAACTCGTGCATCTTAATGATCTTCAAATCTCTCGGCATGCTATCTGTACATCTCCTATCTCTATTGATCTACATGGTTTTTGCGATGCCAGCCTTCACGCTTATGCCGCTTGCATTTATCTTCGTTCTTGTGATGATGCTGGAAATATAACAACCCATCTGCTCTGCGCCAAAACCAAGGTTTCGCCACTTAAACCCATGTCTATTCCTAGACTAGAACTTCAAGGTGCTCTTCTCCTCTCTAGACTCGCCAATCAAATTTGCTCTCATTCTGGCATTCATTTTAATAGTTTAACTTGTTGGACGGACTCCACCATAGTCCTTGGATGGCTCAAAACACAACCTCATAAGTTAAAAACATTTGTTTCTGGAAGAGTAACTGAAATCCAAGAAACTACGCAATCATTTGACTGGCGGCACGTGCCCACTAAACTCAACCCCGCTGATTTAGCCTCGCGTGGAGTTGCTCCTAGTATGCTTAAATCCCAGGACTTATGGTGGTATGGACCTTCATTCTTAATGCATGATCTGTGTGAATGGCCAGTGTCTAAATTAACCGGTTGCGAGCTGCCGGAATTGAAGACTGCGAAAGTTCAGTCATATCCTATAGTAATGAACCAGTCCTTTCCATTTGAAAGATTTTCCCGGCTCCACAAACTGCAGTACACTGTGGCTTACATGTTTCGATTTGCTCATAACGCGTCTCATTTTAAACCTCAAAGATTAACTGGTACCTTAACTTTAAGAGAATTGAATTCTGCCTTAACTTCACTTGCTCTTGCTTCTCAGAAACAATCATTTCCTGGTGAACTTTTAAGTTTGATTCAGAACAAACCCTTAAAAAACAGTCGAATTCAAAATTTAAATGTTTTTATTGATGAAAAGGGACTTATTCGTGTTGGTGGCAGACTTTGCAATTCTCAATATTCCTTCGATAAGAAACATCCTATCTTGTTATCTGATAAACATCCTCTTTCAAAGCTTATATTCAATCAAGAACATTTACGCTTGCTGCATGCAGGACCGCAGTCTCTTCTTTCTTCTGTTCGCGAAAAATTCTGGGTTTTGTCTGGGAGAAATTTAGCTAAGAAAATTGTGCATGATTGTGTTCGATGTTTTCGAGCTAAACCTAAAACCTTGACTCCACTGATGGGAAATTTACCTTCATCTCGCATTGAGCCACATCCACCCTTCTATATTTCTGGAGTTGACTATGCCGGTCCCATCCTAATAAAGGACAAAAAAATTAGAGGTTGCAAATTATTGAAATCGTATATTTGTTTATTCGTTTGCTTTGCAACAAAGGCTCTGCACCTTGAACTTGTGACCGAGCTAAGCACTGAACACTTTATTTTAGCGCTTCGTCGATTTATATCGCGCCGAGGAAAGCCTCATACTATTTATTCCGATAATGGGCGTAACTTTGTTGGCACCCAGACTCATCTTCACGATTTGTACCAATTTTTTGAGTCTAATCAGACAGGTATTAGTGCAGCTGCGCTTTTAGAAAAAATTAATTGGGTTTTTATACCTCCTCATTCCCCTCACTTTGGAGGGATATGGGAGTCTAACATTAAGTGTTGCAAACACCACTTGAAGAGAATAGCTGGTAGTCGCAATTTCACTTATGAAGAATATTCTACCTTGCTGTGTCAAATTAAAGCTATCCTCAACTCTCGTCCTATCTCACCCCTTTCTGAAAATCCTAATGATTTCTCTCCACTCACTCCCTCACACTTTTTGATTGGCCGCCCACTCACTGGCTTTCCGTCTGCTGAAATTCCAACCGACATGGCACCAGGAAGATTAAATTTATACCAATCTATTGAAGCCGCTCGTGTGCAATTTTGGAAGCGCTGGCGAAAGGATTACCTTAGTGAACTTCAAGTCCGGACGAAATGGCAAGTTGCATCATCTGATTTGCAACCGAATCAATTAGTTATCATCAAGGATGATGCTCATCCTCCAATGTTATGGAAAATGGGAAGAATCGTGGAGACGTTTCCCGGCGCTGACGGCATATCCCGTGTTGCAAGAGTGCTAACACAACATGGAATGGTTCTGCGTTCATTTTCGCGTTTGTGTCCGCTTCCAGTGTCATGAACATTTTTTGAGACAATTAATTGTTATATTTTTGCAGTTGTTGAAGCTATATACTTATTTATTTAGCTATTTTTGTATATTTTACTGAGCTCTTTCTCCAGCCGCTCAGGGCGGGGAGTTAATGTTAATTATTTAGTTTATTTAGCTATAGTTTGTATTGTTTAGTTAAGAATTTTAGTAATATTTCGTTTTGAATTTCGCGCGCTTGATGTGTGTATTTTGTCGCTACGGCGTAGTCGTTTCGCGCTTTCAGCTTGCGCACCTGCATAAGAAGGGCTCCGAAAAAACACTTCTCTCTCAGCGCTCGTACGCTGTAGTCTAGTTTTTTGTCGTCTTTGTATATTTTCAACAGTACAATAAAAATGTAAATTTGAATTAGCAATAAAGTATTTGTTAAAGCTTAATGAACATCTACAACTAACATCTATTAAATAATCCAATTGGAGCAGTTCCAATGTTTTATTATGTCTCCAGAATGTCTGCTGTTGCGGCAGATGCAGGTCTAGTTGCGTTACCGCAACTAAACTGTAGTGCATCTTGTAACTCGACGTTCGCGTTGACGCTTGGTCTCGTCCACAGATTGTATGAAACAATCCAACGATTATCTTGCACTCCATGTTTACTGCCATCATTACGCCTGCGATAGATCGGATAACTATCTTCATGTCACTCAGTATTTTCCAGAAACTGTTTCGGATAATTAAATCGACATTTGCCTTGTTTCATACATGGTGATTTTGTGCCCAATCCACATGGGCTATGAAGCAAATGTTTCGTGACGGTTTCATAGAGTTGCGGATCGGCAGTTTTGTTGGGAATCTCTGCGCAATCCACTCTATCTATTTGTTCGGCAGTAAGCGGACGGCAAGCTGGCTCGACGCATAGAATAATGTGGTCGTGTGGCAAACCTCTTTTTTGAAACTCAATGCTAGTGGTGTACAGTGGTTTTCCAAAAAAGTAACGCTTATCGATGTCTTTGAGCAGTTCTTTAAGCCGGCCGACAAATGTACGATTTACAATGTACGGTCTCATTCGGATGTCACCACCATCATCAACACTGTCGCCACAAATTTTTTGTGTAATCGTAATCGCCGGCCAATCAGTATTACATGTAAATGTAATGAAATAATGAGGATAACCGAAATGCCTTACAACTGCCATGGCATCTTGATATTACTTTGCATACCATCGCGGGCTGCGAGTATGCGAAGCTGGCAATATCACTGCTCGTCCACAGCATATCTCATTATCATCAGGATTGTCTTTTACAAAGTCCTGTAAGCCAGCTAGCGTGTCAATTCAAGGCTTGGGTTGATTCGTGTGCAAATGCCGCAATTCCAACTTTTCGACACGTAGAAACATGTCAAATAGCCACTGATGAAAAATTTTGTCCGATTTATATAATTCACCTCGATCTTGTAGGTGATACAAGCAGTAATCGCGTAACGTTACTTTTGTACGAGTTAATTGTCTAATGGAATCAATAAGATATATCGTTGGGTTCGATCCTGGTTCACCGTAGGGACGCAATAGAGGATACACTAACGGTTCGATCAGTGCACTATTTGAATCCACGGTTGTCAATTCATTTTGGTTGAGCGGCGCGAGACTTGACCACGATGTCAAATTGACCAACTGGTCAATTTGTGTTTATGGTCCAACTTTTTTTTTTCATTTCTATGTCGATTCCTGTTTGAATTTTTTATAATCGGAGCATTTTCGATTTTTCAAGGTCATACAGATAAAATCTTTTTTATAATCCAACTGATTTTCCATTTCTACGTCGATTGGCGTTTGAACTTTTTTAATCGGAGCATTTTTATTATGCTATTGAAGAGGATTGTCAGCATTATGGGCGGGGCTTTCCTTATGTCCACTATGGTTAAACTATCCGGGCAAACCAAACGGCAAGTAATATCGATCCAGTTCTCTCGGTAGTTGATAGAGGGACCTAAAAGATTAGTATACACACTTAAAAATGTCCACGAATTCCAAACGGCATTTATCTAAATTGACCTTAGGAAATTCAAAATGCTCCGATTGAAAAAATTCAAACGATAATCGATGTAGCAATGGAAAAGATGGTGGATCATAATTTTTTTTTTATCGATATGACCTTGAAATATTAAAAATGCTCCGATTGGAAAAATTCAAACGCCAATCGACGTAGAAAAGAAAAAAGATGTTGAATGATAAAAATAGATTTTATCTATATGACATTGAAGTATTAAAAATGCTCCGATTCCAAAAATTCAATCCAAAAATAATACTATCGTCAATTAAAATACGTCAGTTTTTACGTTTTTACGCAATTAGTCGCTTTTGGCAATTAGTTCACAGATGTCGCCGCTATAATATATGTATTAATAAACAAAATTAGTTATAAAATGTCACAAAGAATGTTCTAAATATGAATGATTTAGTTGATTGAATTATAATATTACTAATATCAAGAATTAATAAGTTAAATGAATAATTCATTAATCAAAATACAATAAGCTTAATATTGCGTCAACTTCCATGAGATGGCGCCACATGTGGTCATTCTATCACTTGTATAAGAATGAATTTGCACTTGTTGCAGAATGAGTACATTCTCAAATTAAAATTAGTTCAAGAATGTTATTATTCTACAATAGTATTAGAAAAAATTAATATCAAAACATTTTATTCTATTTATTAATGCTCCCAATAACGTAGTATCTGTTAATGGAAAAGTTGCTTATATTAGTAGTATATTTAACGATAATGGAAAATTTATACTTACCGGATTTTTTACAAGTATATGCATGATTTGTTTACTATCCAATTCTGTCTTCAAAATTGGGAATTAATTATGTTACTGGACAAGGCGACCCAATAGTATTTAATTAAAAAGATATAGTTCTAAAATATGTATATTTGCCATTTAAAACGGGATTTTCTGTTTATCCTTTACGACAAAATACTCAACCAATTTAAATTAATACTTTATTAGCTTTTGTACAAAAATAAAATAAATAAAAATAATGAAAAAGGAATTGGTTTAGAATATTCAAATTTTATTTTAAACAAATTTATTAATGCATCAACTTGAATTATTTTCCAAGTATCCAAGTATCGATATTAATATTGTTTTAAAACAATTATCCTTCAATTTTATAAATTGAAGGATAATTGTTTTAAAACAATATTAATATTGATATCCTTCAATTTTATAAATTGAAGGATATCAAACTTTAAAAAAATCGTGATCCTTATTTAACCTATTCTATAGCAGCCTAAAATATGACGTTCGTGGTTATTGAGTTTGATAACAAAAAAAAAGGAATGCGCTGTAATAAATTTGGTATGGTTACGCAACAAATGCAGCGAATGTTATTGAAGAGCTTAAACAACTTGTACAGTCTGACGTAATTCCAACCACGAAATGGAATAAACACCCTATTAAGAAAATACTAATAACGACAGGTAATTTGTATACATTATTAAAATTATTAGTACCCAATTAAGAAAATACTATGATCTATATGACCTTGAAAAATCCAAAATGCTCCGATTAAAATAATTCAAAACCCAATAGACGTAGTAATGAAAATAAGTTGAGCTATAATTTTTTTTTTATCTATATGACCTTGAAATAATAAAAATTCTCCGATTAAAAAAATTCAAACGCCAATCGACGTAGAAATGAAAAATAAGTTGGATTATAAAAAAAGATTTTATCTGTATGACCTTGAAAAATCGAAAATGCTCCGATTATAAAAAATTCAAACAGGAATCGACGTAGAAATGAAAAAAAAAGTTGGACCATAAACACAAATTGACCAGTTGGTCAATTTGACATCGTGGTCAAGTCTCGCGCCGCTCAACCAAAATGAATTGAAAACCGTGGATTCAAATAGTGCACTGATCGAACCGTTAGCGTATCCTCTATTGCGTCCCTACGGTGAACCAGGATGGAACCCAACGATATATCTTATTGATTCCATTAGACAATTAACTCGTACAAAAGTAACATTACGCGATTACTGCTTATATCACCTACAAGATCGAGGTGAATTGTATAAATCGGACAAAATTTTTCATCAGTGGTCAAATTTTTCATCAGTCGAAAAGTTGGAATTGCGGCATTTGCACACGAATCAAGACAAGCCTTGAATTGACACGCTAGCTGGCTTACAGGACTTTGTAAAAGACAATCCTGATGATAATGAGATATGCTGTGGACGAGCAGTGATATTGCCAGCTTCGCATACTCGCAGCCCGCGATGGTATGCAAAGTAATATCAAGATGCCATGGCAGTTGTAAAGCATTTCGCTTATCCTCATTATTTCATTACATTTACATGTAATACTGCATGGCCGGCGATTACGATTACACAAAACATTTGTGGCGATAATGTTGATGATGGTGGTGACATCCGAATGAGACCGTCCATTGTAAATCGTACATTTGTCGGCCGGATTAAAGAACTGCTCAAAAACATCGATAAGCGTTACGTTTTTGGAAAACCACTGTACACCACTACAGCATTGAGTTTCAAAAAAGAGGTTTGCCACACGACCACATTATTCTATGCGTCGAGCCAGCTTGCCGTCCGCTTACTGCCGAACAAATATATAGAGTAGATTGCGCAGAGATTCCCAACAAAACTGCCGATCCGCAACTCTATGAAACCGTCACGAAACATTTGCTTCATGGCCCATGTGGATTGGCCACAAGATCACCAGTATGAAACAAGGCAAATGTCGATTTAATTATCCGAAACAGTTTCTGGAAAATACTGAGTGACATTAAGATAGTTATCCGATCTATCGCAGGCGTAATGATGGCAGTAAACATGGAGTGTAAGATAATCGTTGGATTGTTTCATACAATCTGTGGACGAGACCAAGCGTCAACGCGAACGTCGAGTTACAAGATGCACTACAGTTTAGTTGCGGTAACGCAACTAGACGTGCATCTGCCGCAACAGCAAAAAGTAATATTTGTGGAACATGATGAAAAAGCTGCACTAGAATCGGAATTCAAACGCAGAACCACCCTCACTGAATGGATGCATTGGAATAAACACCATGTGGAATGTAGACATTTGCTGTATCAAGATTTTAAATATCTGATGGTTTGGAGACAGATCGCACATGGACCAAGCGTAAACACGAAACTGGAACCATTGGTCGGGTATTTACCGTCTCCTCCAAACACATTGAATTCTTTTGTTTGCGACTACTTCTGTTGCGAATTGCTGGTGCTCACTCATTCAAAGATTTGCGGCGCTCACCAAATGGTAATTTGTGTCAATCATTTTTGGAAGCCGCTCAATGTCACAATCTAATTGAGGACGACAATGAATTCGAGCGAGCCATTGAGGAATGCATGATTTATAGAAATGCGCGATAATTGAGGGAATTGTTTGCTTTTTATGTCGCCTTCAATGGTACCACAATGTCGCGAGACATTTGGTTCAAGTATAACATTCACATGCTTGCCAATAACATTCAAACAGCCGAAATGTGGTGGCGCAAGTTATCAGAGACATTCTGGAGTCATAATAAAACATTGGAACTCCTCTAATTGGATTATTTAATAGATGTATTAAAGCCAGTTGAACACAAAATTGACTGATAATTGCATCAACAGGGCAACATAATACAGCAATGATCTTGAGCACTCAAAGCCATTGGCAATCTCGTGGACCGGCATTGCGGCCTCATTAAGGCCTGGTAGACGAACGGCTTATCATTTCTTTGGTTATCCAATACCACTCCGGCCTCAATCAGTGTCCACTATTACTGCAAATACTTTGGCCGGTCTACGTTTGAAGACAGGTTGGGATGAAGTGAGCATGGTCAAAGGTTATGCTTTAAATGTTGTAGATCGATAAGTACAAGATTTAATTAAAAGCAAAGAACCATTTGATGGCAAAGTTTTGCTGCTCGGCGGCGATTTTCGTTAAATTGCCCCGGTAGTACCTGGAGCTACTGTGGCCGAAGTGATTGAACGTTCAGTGAAACATCATCGACAATGAAGATTATTTGAGAAAATAGCTCTGACCGAAAATATGCGAGTCGAATCGGACCAAAAAGAATTTGCGGACAATCTTTTGCGAATTGGTGATGGAAGCGCCAATATATCTGGCACCGTTTACATTAAACTTTACAAGTCAATGATCATTGAAGGTGTCACACCGAAAGACTTGGTGAACGAAGTTTATGGAAAAACGGTAAGTAAGGGCTCTTGTAAAGAGTCATAGTTGCCGATAGTGTGGTAACTTTCTTAAATGAAAACTGGTTGCAAATTAAGTAGCACCCAGGTTACCACACCGTGTGACGGTAGCCTCCTCGTGGCTCGCTGGTAACAGAACCTGCAAAGGTTGCCGGCCAATACAGTCACCAACAATACCGTAACCTCTATGTCATGTCTATATAGGCCGGTGAATTTGGCCGCCCGGTTTACGAGCAGACAAGCTACAAAATCACTTAATTTTAAGGTTTGCGATGTGCCAAGGAAATGCATGACTGCCAAGTAAGAGCACTCCCTAACATCCCAACCCCCAAGGAACTGGCAACCTTGGCTATATTAGTGCCCTATCCCTGGAAAGGACGAAGACCAGGGACCGACGTATATTTCGTTCCAAATTAAGGTATAACTATGAATTCAACCTTACAACAAACCAACCCAAAACCAAAAGAATTACTACCTAAAAATTCAAAAGGAAGACTACCTTCAAAGTCACAAGAACCTGGCCCATCCAGCCATGGAATCAAACGCAGTTCTGCAACTCCGTCAAGTTCTAAGAGGACCGAATCTAATTCCGGGCCCTCGCAGGCTGCACCCAGAGCGAAAGCTTCCAATGCACTTACGGGCGAATGCGGAAAGTCACTTGCTACTAGTAGCGGACTTGCCAAACACAAGAAGACTTGTGGACCGCAGAATAGGACAACATGCCGCCTTTATTGTACCTACTCTACTGCAACCTTCAACGGCATTAGATTGCACGAAATAAAATGACACCCAGAAGAATATTTTAAAGAATTGGACAGTCGTCTACCAGCCCCGGAATCAGCCTTACTGACAAGTTTGGCCGAGATCGAGGCCAAGAACATCAAAGGACCCTTCTTCAATGACATGATCAAGGCAACCGGTTTGACCCAGCATCAAATCAGGCATCGCCGTGAGAAAGACATCTACAAGGAGTATCTGGAGAAATCCAAGCAGAAGCTCAAGGAACAATCCCAAATAACGTTCCAAGTTCAAGAGCCAGGCCCAAGTACAAGCAACACCGCTAGAAATCCAGACTCAGAGCCGCCCAGACCTGCGGCCAAGAAGGTTACTTTTAACGTGCCGTTAAAGGAACAAAGCCACAATCCTCTACCAGTGCTCTCTCAGCAGAGTACACAGAAACCAATATCACCACCATCATCCAACCAAATCAGATGATGCCGGCAAACGGAAAAGGGCATCTAGTTCGCCGAGAGAAGACGACAAACGTCCTCGGATAGATCCACCATCATCCTCCACTGGCACGACCGTGAAAAAGAAAGAAGCTCATACCTACGCGTGCGTTGCTTCTACCCAAGAACCCCAGCCCCCAAGCAAGCGTAAACCGACAGCCTACCTAAGCCGACGGCTTAGCCTGAGCCTAGACAACATAAATGTTGTCGAACCTCAGATCTCCTGTCATGAGCCACCCAACAACATGGCCGAAGATTTTAGAGCAGCCCTTATTCATCTAAGATCTTCAACTACAACCGCTGGAAACCCTTGGTCAAAAATCATCACGACCGCCCTGACCCAACCAACCAACCTCGTCAAACCCTTAATAGACGAGTGGCTGGTAACAAAGTACGATGTCAGGCAAGCTAGGACGAGGAGAGCTAACAACAACTCCAGGAATTCGTAGAGAAACTACGGACACATTCAGACCGGAACGGATCCAAGGGCAAGCCAATACAAGAAATGCCAGGATCTGTTCCTGAAAAACAGATCGAATCTAGCCGAACTGATTCTATCAGGAAAGCCGCTAGATTCACCCGTAATCCTCCCCAGCATGCAAGATGTGGAATCACTGTACCGAGGAATTTTGGAGTCTCCATCTCCCCAAGACAACAAGCCAATCTGCGACGCCAAGATCTCAAGCCCAACCTTCTATCCCATAACCATAAAGGAGGTTGAGGCTGCCAAAGCCAACTGGCGATTGTCAGTTCCTGGAGCAGACAAAATTAGCGTCGCGGATATGAAGAAAACCAGCTCGCACGAATTAGCCATCTTGTACAACATCGAACTAAGCAGGAATGTGCTCCCTACCAGCTGGAGTCTACAACGGACTACGCTGGTCCCCAAGAATGGCGATCGGAAGGATGCCAACAACTGGAGGCCAATCACTATTAGCACAGCTCACCAGAGATTGTTCCACCGCATAATCTCTTACCGCCTCAAAAACGCCACAAACCTCAATTCAAACCAGAGAGGTTTCGTAGAGGTCGATGGAACGCTGGCTAATGTGATTATTTTGGACCAATATATAGGGACAAGGACTCAACAAGGACGTCCCTACAACGTTGTGTCCCTAGATCTTAGAAAAGCCTTCGATACGGTTTCCCACGACCCGATCAAGAGAGCTCTGTGTAGGCACAACATCGAAGATGGCTTGAGGAGTTGCATTATGGACAGCCTCAGATGTTCCCGTACCACTATCAAGGTGGGAACTCAATCAACCCAGCCTATATCCGTCCGTAGAGGAGTCAAACAGGGTGACCCCCTAAGTCCAATTTTATTCAATCTAGTGATTGATGAGCTGATAGATTTGTGATAAGTGCAAAATTCTAACCTTAAAAGCAAACCAAGAAAATAAAATAAACAAGAGACTGTCTACTACCACGGCAGCCGTGGCTATAGAAAGCAGTATTGCCACGGCTGCCGTGGCAATATATAGCACTATTACCGCGGCTGTCGTGGGAATAAAGAATAATATTACCACGGCTGCCGTGGTTCTAAAAAAAATTAAAGTCACGGCAAAAATGTTAAATTAATACAGGAATTGGATTATTTTATCATATGGCTGAGTTAGAGAAGACACTGGAAAATCGCGGAGCATTCTATATTATATGATTATTGTTTATTATTTATAAATACTAAAAGAAACGACTCTGCAATATTTTTCAGAATATGTATATTGTTATTGTTTATTATCAATATAATTATTGTTTATTATTTTTCTTTGCTTGTGCATGTATTACGAAGTACTCATACAGGCCCTTGTACGTACCCTTTTAATAAAGAGATCAAAATATTAAAAATATTTTATATGATGCCGTTGTGCTCGTGACGGGAGGGGAGTAATAATTCGTGGGGTGCGCAGCGTAGTCAAGCGTAGTAGTAGTAGTTGTGGTCTCTGCTTGTATGTTCGCTTTTTGTCATACTGTCACGCCAAGGCAAATGAATTTTGCAATATTCCTTTGAATATTGCAATTGGGGATCTCTTTAGGAGAATTAGAAGAAAAAATGAAAACGACAACGGGTGAACATTTCATACAAATGTTTAAAAGAGAAAGCGTGTCTATTAATCAAGCGATTGTAAAAAAAGTTGTCACAAGAAATCTCAATCCTGATTTAAAATATTATTCCATAAAATTTGCTTGTATACATGGTGGGCAAAAGTGCATAACTCGAGGCAAAGAAATGAGAAATAAGAAGTAAGTATAATATATTAACATCGCAATTTGGCCGCCATTTTCAAGACGTTTTCAATACGTTTAGTACAGTTGCGGCCAAAACATTTCGCATGCCAAAACATTTCGCAGCTTATGTTTCTTGTTTCTTGCACTTTAAATTTTGTCAGTAAACTTTGCTTTAAACATCTCTAATATGAAAATTGAACTAAATCAAATGCATACTATTCAAATTGTAAAATTTTTGTTAATACTCAATATTTATTATAGGACGTTTCAAAAAGCGGATTTATGCCCGGCGTTTATATTTTTAAAATATCTGATAGTGGGAACGAACTCGAATTGGTCAGCCTGGATGATAAACACAACCATAAAGTTGTAGAGGTAATAAGTATTTTTAAATGATTTCGTGTCTCTTTGATGATACTCTGATTACTATTGTTTATCTGCAGGCATTATATAAGCAACTTCCACAAAATAGAAAACTGCCCGATGATATCAAAGACGATGTTAAGAAGTTAATGAGATTGAAACTAAATAAACTACTACTAATAATAAATCTGTTAAGAAATGAAATCGAAGCCAGAACAAACAAACGCGTTACTTTAAAAGATATTTACAACATGAGGCAAAAGGACCGACTACAATACTCAAACAGCATTCAGATAGCTTGTGAAAAGATCAATTCTAAATACGGTAATTAGTATTATTGATAATATAAATATTATATTATTAATAATATAAAATATAATAATTAATATTCATAATATTAATAATATTAATTAATTATTAATACTAATTTTATTAATTAGTATTAATTTTTTTCTTTTCAAATAATCGAATTACCTATATTTGAAATAAGTGAGAAATTTAGGAAAAATGCGCAGCGTATCGCTAATTTTTAATTTAATTTTTTTAAAAAAAATGGGAAATGAGCAGCGCATTGATATTTGTTATTTATTTTCTAATGCTAAGTTTATATTTATTTCCAAAATAGTAAACTACCTAATTGGTCTTTATTTCAATATTTATTTTAAGGTACTGATTGTCAATTACTGCTAGATCCGGAGAATAATTTTAAAGGCCTCATTTTTTGCACAAAAATGATGCAAGTAGGCATCTCTGCTTATCCCAAATTTATATGTATTGATGCTACGTATAAACTGCTGCAAATTAGGGCACCTGTTTATTTAATTTTAATTGAAGATGGAAATGGAGAAAGTCAAATTTTTGCTGTAGGAATTTTGGTTCTTGAAGATTTGGTTCTTGAATTTTGGTTCAAAGATTCATTAGAATGGTTCTTAGAATCATTCAAGAAATTGAATCCTTGTTGGACCAAAATTAAAAATGTAATGGCTGATAAAGATTGGAACTAAAGGCAGTTATTGTCAAAGTGTTTACCACAAGCGCAAATTCATATTTGTATTTTTCAGTTTTCAAAATATTTCAACGGGAAATATCATGCGAAAAAATGAGAATAACTTCTTTAGATAAAGCTAAAGATTTGGAACTGTTACAAAAACTTGTATATTCTAAAACTGTATCCGAATATTCGAAGAGACAAAATGATATGCAAAATTCTTTGCCACAAAAAGTATTAGATTATTTCAACGATCATTGGGATTCAATTAAAGAGGAGTGGTGTCCAATGTTGGGACAAAAAGTATGTAATTATTTAAATACGACAAACAATAGACTTGAGTCTCTAAATTCAAAATTAAAGGCAGTAATTAGTAAGAATTCCATTTTAGAAGAATTTTTAGATCATTTATTTGTCACATTAGAGTCCCGCGAAAAAGAAAAAGATAGTAGAGTTGCTAATTTGTTAAATATAGAAACGTTGACTAGTTTTTTGCCCGAAAAGGCAGAATATACCTATAAAAAGTTTCTTACTGATTACGCATTTAAAAAAGTGTTGCCGCAAATTCAAAAGTTTTCCCAAGTTAAATTCACTACTAATGACTACATTATATTCAACGCAGCGTTGATGTTGCATACGAAACTACATATAATAATTGTTCTTGCTATTTGTTTAATTCGATGGCATTGCCATGTAAACATATTTTTAAGGTAAGAGACTATTTGAAGTTAAATCTTGTTGAAGAAAGTTTAGTAGATAAACGGTGAACTTTCAAATAATTATTTTTAAACCTGCCACATGAGATAACTTCAGGCGCAGATAATTGTCATAATGTAATTAGTGTAGTCAGTAAAAATTTGAAGAAGCCTGTTGTGGCGCGAAAATTTGAAACTCAATTGCATGACGGAAAGAGATCGAAAAGGTCGTCACGAGGAGGGGAAGCCGAAGGGCAGCGATATTAAGAACAGAACAGCGAAACGAAACGCACGTTTTTTCTTGATCTCATACTGAAAGTGTATTTTCAATATTACAATAAATTAGTCTAAATCAATTAAAGTGATTTAATATACAGTCCACACTTCTCATCATATTTTGGTCCAGACGAACCGGATGGTGAAAAACAGCGTATTGAACGAATTAACACAGATTTCGATGGCAATCGACATGAGGCATTGACGAGGAATTGCAATCAACGTGATCAAGACGAACAATCAGCATAGTCTCAGCAATAAAAGTGAGTTCCTTTCAAATCCCCATTCATTTAATCGATTCAAAAATCAATATTCAATTTACAATAAACGATAGAACAGTGTTGGAATTTTGTGGTTAAGATGGCTGAATTAGTGGGGCTAAAGAAAAAGCGCAAACAAATCAAAGCTTCGCTAACGCGAGCTACCACTCATTTTGGCACCATTGATCAAGAAACTGTCGATCCAAAAGTAATTAAAGAACTAAATTTAAGATTAGAGAGACTTGAACCGCTTTTAAATAATTTCGAAGAAATTCAATCAAAAATCGAATTATTACGTGTCGATGACGATACGGACATTGGCAGTGACGGCGAAGCAGAACGTACACAATTTGAAAAAGGGTTTTATTCACTGACTAGAGAAATACATACAATTATAGATAAGTTTAATGAAACAATCAATACAGCTTCTTCAAATTCCACA
>OY744566.1:5992689-6152711 GCA_963556235.1 Cryptophagus acutangulus | reverse complement strand
CAAGAAATTAAGTTATTAATTAACTAATTTTTTAATCTTAAACTTAATAATCCAATTTATGTGTTGACTGTTTGCTAATATTTTATTTATCACATCAGTGATTACCAATACTGTTTGAAATAAAAATGCATAACAGACACTAATAAAGATTTAGTTAGACTAAATCACATTTTTTAGGGTAACTAAATGTTATTTATTATTTTGACATTCCTCAGTGTCTGCGCTTTTTTTTGATGCGCTGCCTAGACCTAGTGTTACTAAACTTTATTCACTCTAAATATATTTAGTTGTGTGAAATAAATATTGTTTGGGGCTACTATTATTTTATTAGTTCCAGTTTCGTTTTGCATTTTGTGCTTATAATTCAACTGGCCTTATAGTTATAAAGACGTACACTGATAAAATTTTCATGTAATTCTCTCAAAGAAAATTTAGCAATTAATTATTACTTAAATTTATTTACGAGCCCTAAATTTTATTGTATAGTAATAAATTTGTTCATACGAATTAAGCCATAGTTGCAACTCACACATTCAAATTTGTTTGAAAAAATCAAATATTTAATTGAAAATATATTACAAATTTAATTGAACTAATCAATTTTAGTACAATTAATTAAATATTTATTTACAATTAAATGATTTTTTTATACAATTATGTTTAATCCATATAATTAAATTTGTTTGTCACAAACAACTATTTATTTAGCAAATTACTCAAATATATCTATATAATACGTAGAAATAAACATTTATTTGTGAGAATTAAATTTGATTCCGAAAAAGAATACCGTCCCCACTTCGTTATACAAGTTTCGACAAGTTGTTACAAGAATTGTATTCAATTACACAGAAGCTTTTGCATAGGGAATAAGGAATCGTAGACCGGTATCTATTGATAGATTATCAATTTCAGTTTAAAGTGTATAAGTTGTAGTGACAATGGATGATCCATGTAAGCAGTTTTTAGTTTCTTGTAACTTGGAAAAGTTGACGCCAAATCTAGAAGGTGAGTATAAATACCATTTGTATTGTTTTTTGCTTGTGGTAAAACCGTAGAGAATGTTCCTGTATGGTCTTAAAATGTTTATTTAAAAAGTAAAAATTTTCAAATTAAAGTAGCTGTTTTTAACATCTTAAATTACAGAGTTAGCAATAAAAAATTGATTAGGGTAAGTCGTGAAAAAAAATTGTATGTCGTAAAATGATTCATTGTTGTTTGAGGTTATTTTTGAGAGTTATATACCTAATTTAAATAAATGTATAGCTAGGACATACGATATTTTTCCAAGACCTACCCTAATTATTTTTTTTTGCTCACTCTTTTTTATAAAATAAATCATTAGAGAAACTTTTTCTGGAATTTATACCCAAAAACGCACACTATTATTGCACATTGGCCAGACTCAAATTTAGTTCAATGATATTCGTATTTTTAATTTTTTAGAGAATGATATTATATCAATCGAAATACTACAAGATTTGGTGGAAAATAACCCAAATGAGATATTAAAATATATTACAATAGGATCTTATTCCAAGATTAAAAAAAATCTGTCAGAACTGAATACTCGAAATACAAGTCAAAATATTATTGCATCATTTAATATTGGTTCAACTTTTGGCTCAACTATTGGTACACCTTCTAGTGCGCCTTCAACTTCAACTTATGTTCCTGCTTTAAACGCTCCATCTGTTTCTTCAGAATTATTGACGTTGTCGCATCTTTCGCCAAGTCAATTTGAACCATCACCAAAACGATTAAGACTTAATAATTATGTATCTTCAAATGATTTGTTAACCAATGCAATCATTATTGACCAGGCGTTCTGCGATAATTTGTTAGCAAATAATACTAATAGTAACACAGACGAAGTTGATAATTTAAATTTAAAAGAAATTCTAAATCAATCCGTTTCTGGCCAAGCTATTATTTCAACATACAAAAATTCTACTGGACTGACTTCCAAGTGTCAAAATTATTTAACTAACATTATAATCAATTATTTATTTGATAACAATATAAATATAAAATTAACAAATGAGAAAATAAAAAGAATTGCTATCAAAATAACAGAAATATTTCCTGCTGAAGTACGAGAAGTATATTATACCAGTCCAGTGAAGAAATCAAAAAATAAACAAAATAAATCAGGAATAGCAAAGGGAAAATTAATAGATAAAAATCGTAATATGTTACAATTTTTAAGAAAATCTAATTTACTGGCTTCAGATAAGAAAAGTGGCGAAGATGAAATTGCCGAACATGATGACGAATCAAACAAAGAAAATGGTACGTTTGTTTAAATATTTCAATTACAACATTTTAAATGTTCATGTATATTTTAGATGATATTTTGGATGCTAAAGACAGCCAAGCTTGGCTGCTTAACAATAGAGAGCCCTGGGAAACCGTTCTTCAGCATTGGGATAAGTCGTACTTGTTGCGACAGAAGAAATCTTTTGTTAACCTGAATTTTTCTGAGCTGTTTGAGATCTGGCCAGTTTTAAAATATTCGCAAGCTTGTATATTGGTATATAGTATATTGAACAACTTTGACCAACAATTAATTATTGAATTGGTTTAAGATTGAACGAATATTTGAAAAACAATTTCCCAATAAAAATATCTGCATTAACGAACTTCCAAACTTGTTTGAAAAAGTCAAATTATTAAAGAAAGATCTGCTTAACTCTTCCGATGGAATTTTATTGGACATGCTAAATGCCGACAAAGTATCTGCAGGTATAAGAAACAAAATGAAAATATATGATGTTGTTTCACAAAATTGTATTTCATGAAATCAAATTAGTTGCGGAAAAATACCGCAGATTGATTATTACTAACTAGATACAATTAAATATATAAACATCAAGTTAGTGTCCTATTCCATTCTAAAACAAAATTCCAAATATTACACTATAATCAAGGTGATTCATTGTAGTGTAATTGAAAGAATTTTGTCTTGGAATGGAATAGGACACTAACTTGATGTTTATATATTTAATTGTATCTAGTTAGTAAATTGTATTTTGTTTATAGATTCAGCCAACTTAATTCGCTTAACATTACTATGTTCTATGCTGCCTATCAAAGCAAATAGAGTAAGCATCCCAAAAAAAAAAACTTTTTGGAAGCCAACAGCGTCGGAAAGTGTTGAAGAATTCTATATTCACGTTAGGGTAAGTGAATACCAATTGCAAATAAGTGCATATTCTAAATCCTCTCTGTTTTGTAGACGATTTCAGACATAGACGATGCCATTGAAAAAAGAAAGAATAAACTCTTCAACTTGGGCTTGACGTTTCAGCCTATACTTATTGTGATTGGACCCTCATTGTTTGATATTAGACAAATATTTATTAGAGTAGATGGTAATTTGTATGAAACTTCCACTTTTTTAAAAGGTATCGAAATTTGTTTTTATTTTTATATTGTGCTGAACGCCGTGTACCCAGTTGAATGTGAACATATCTGGCTATTAATTCAGTGGGGCGTTTTTAAAATTAAATTAGACTGTGATAACAAATATCCGAATATTATTGATATTTTAAATAAAATCAATAATATTCAATAATGGAATGCAAAACATGCCAGAGAAATTTTGACACATTTAATTTATTTATTACTCATTTAAAATTAAAACATACTTTTGATTTATCCATTCAATGTTGTTATCCAAATTGTGTTCGAACATTTTCAAAAACAGCTTCTTTAAAAAAGCATTATTCTTACGACCATTTAAAATTTTCAACGAATATTGAAGCAATATGTACAGATCATATTAAAAAGAATATACCAGCAAAAAATATATTAGAATTTGATTCTGAATTGCCTTCAAGTCATGATTCAAATGCTGAAAATTTCCAACTTGTTGAAGATTTTGTTGATATATCAATAGAAACTATGATTGTGAATTTTCTTGGAAAACTTTATAGTAATGTTTCACTCACACGTGTAATCGTGCAATCACTTATTGACGATACTTCACATTTAGTTAATAATATACTAACAGTTATCAAACAAACACTAAAGAAAAATATTGATCAACACTCTTATATTGATACATTATTTGATGGTTTAAAATTATTTGAAAGTTTTAATTCCGAACATAAAAGATTTAAATATTTAAAAAAACATACTTCATTTGTAAATCCATCTTCGTTTTTAATTGGCGAAAGACATGAAAAAGTCGTAAAAAGTAATGTTGTGCAAATTAAAGCTAAGAAATGTGAGGGTCAATATATTCCTATTAGATCTACAGTCAAATCATTTTTGGAATTACCTAACGTTCTTTTTGATATACAAAATTTTATTAAAATTGAATCTTCTAAAAATCATTTCTCTAGCGTTTTTAATGGTTCAATTTGGAAAAACATCGCACGCCATAAAAGTGAAAATGAAATAATATTACCTTTGTTACTTTATTACGATGATTTCGAAACGGGAAACCCTCTAGGAACAAGCGCGGGTGTTCATAAAATGGGTGGAGCATATTTTACAATTGGCGGTATTCCGAAAACATTTTCAGCGGCGTTGGAAAATATATTTTTAGCACAACTTATGTAAAGTTCAGACCGTACAAATTTTGGAAATTCTAAATGTTTTTATAAAATAATTGAGGAAATCAAATTTCTAGAAACTTCAGGGGTGGAAGTCAAAGTAAAGAATACTAATTTTAATATTAAGTTTTGTTTGTTTGCTGTATTAGGAGATAACTTGGGCTTGAATGGTATTTTAGGGTTTTCAGAAAGTTTTAATGCCAATTTTTTTTGCCGTATATGTCGTGCAAATAAATTTGAAACTGGCGAAATGGTTAAGGAGGATCAAGATCTGATGCGCAATTTTGAAAATTATTCAAATGATTCAGTGAATTTTACAAATGGTGTAAAGAGCTATTGCATTTTTAATGATTTAAAATATTACATGATTATAAATAATAATTCTTTGGATGTAATGCATGACTTACATGAAGGGATATGCCGTTATGATATGGGAAAAATAGTTCATGCTTTGATAACCAAAAATTATTTTTCATTGCAATATTTAAATTCACGTGTCAAATATTTTAATCATAATGGTAGTTTTGATATTGGTAATTCAATTCCACAAATTTCTGAATCCCATTTAAAACAAAAACATCTTATAATGAGTGCTTCTGAAATGTCGGCTTTTGTAACATATTTCGGTATGTTAATAGGAACTAAAGTGACTGAAGAAGATCAGCATTGGCGATTGTATCTCATTCTAGTGGACATACTAAATATTGTTCTTAGTGATGAAATTTCTGAAGATGATGTTGTATATTTAGAACATTTAATCATTGAACATCATACATTATATATTGAATTATTTAATGAGAGTTTAAAACCAAAGCATCATTTCCTAATACATTATCCTTCGGCAATACGGCATCTAGGTCCACTGAGGTATGTTTCATCTGAACGGTTTGAAGCTTTTCATAAATTATCAAAAACGTATGCTCATATTGTAAGTTGCAGAAAAAACCTAGCATATACATTAGCATTAAAATTGCAACTGAAATTTTCATATAAGATTTTAACAAATACTGGGTTGGAAAATAAAATACAATTTGGAAAACAGCTAAAATTTATACATAATTTAAATGATTTCGATATTATAAAAAAGTTGATAAATATTAATGAAAATTCAATATTTTCTTGGATAAAAATTAACCACATTTGTTACAAAAAAAACTTAGCTATTTATTTAAGCACCAATTCAACGAATGAGGTTAATATCGGTATTATAAAGTATACAATATACAACAACAATAATTTTTATATTTTGTTTAAAAAATGTATTACCATTGGTTGCAATCATCATTTAGCTGCGTATGAAATTAAGCATGACAAAAACGCAAAACTCGACATGGTCAAAGTTTCTTTGGAAGATTCTTATTCAACGCATAATGTGCACAATAAAGAATCTGATGATACTTTTTTTATTTCAAAAAATGAAATGTTTTAACGTTTTCTTTTAAAACATAAAATAATAATATATTTTTTTTATTATGTTTAGTTATTAGGTTTTATACTAAAATAAAAATGTTGTTTTAATTATAATTGAAGTGATTTTATGTTCTGTTAAATTTGAAAAAGTATTATGTTATATTATTTGATAGAAATATTTGTTTGAATGTAAACAATATTATTTGTTCTTTTCTTTTTATATAGTTTTTTAATAAGTTTCTATTTATTTTATTTGTTTATGTTTTTGTGTGTATGTTGGTTTGCTTATGTAAATAAAAATTAAATAATGTATGAAGTGTATTTTATTTATACTATAACCTGCACATTCATCTTATAGAAAAGTATATTCCTATCAATAAATATTAATAATACATTTATTTGTATATATTAAATTGAGCTAAGAATACCTATACTAAATTTTAATTACCTACACAAAATTATATTTAATATTAGTACTAAATTTAGTTATTAAAACTAAATATCTTCATTTTGCCTGAAAGAAAATTTGTTTATTTAGAGATAGTATTAGCACATTTGACAATCAAACTTAATTATTAGAAACAAATTAAATTTTGTTCATACAATTTAGCTTTATTTGTTTTGACAAAACCATATTTATTTAGATTAAGTAATTTAGGACTACAAATTAACAGAACGATTGTTTATACAAAGCAAATAAAATTTGTTTAATTGAATTAAATTTATTGTTAACTACAAAATTTTTCCAACTAATTAATTTAGTTCTTGCAATTAAACGATTTTGTTGGCCAAAATTCAACAAAGCCCTTATTTGGTTGAATTAAATCAAGTTTAATCAACTAAATATCAGCTTCTTTTTTTTTCAGTGTAATAAGTGAATTATTCTAAAATCTGTATATAATGGCAGATGAACAGTTTTTTAACGGATTTTAACGGATGCGGAGTTAAAGCCACTAATTCCGATTTTAAAAGGTATGTATATCTATTATTATTTTTATATATCGTTAACGCATTATATAGATTTATTAAATACCATAAATATTTCCTTCTTCAACGCTTAATAGTTATCAGTTCTTTCGATTTTAGTCAGAATCTATTCTGTAAGCATTCTGTCCGATATAAATACTTGATCAAATTTGATAGGTATACTAAAAGTAAAATTTAAAATGTAGATTGTACACCATGCATTAAATTGTCAAGAAATTTAATATTAAAAGAATTTTTACAAAATAGGTCCTTATGCAATGAGAATGACACTTTGGTATTAAATAAAAATTAGAATACTTTGTTTAACTATGATTGAAGCTGTGCAACTTTTAGAAAATGATATTACCTACGAAATCTTAATTGATTTATTAAATAAAGATAGTAAGGGTTTGTTAGGCCTTATGACCTTGGGTACATATTCAAAATTAAAAACCAAATAATCTGCCAAAAACTAATAGCAACATTAACCAGCCAACTTTACCATTAATAAATTCCGCGCCAACTTTAACATTAACAAATTCTGCTACAACTTCAAATCAAGGGAATAGTGGTGATACTGTAACGAAGTGTTTTTCGTTACTGGGTCCTTTCTGAAAATATATAATTTGTGAACGTTTTCGATAACAATTTCGTTATTAATTAGTACTTACCAGGTTCAATAATCGAAGGGATGAACAATCCTTGCCGTCCGATAATATTTTAAGTGATCAATAGTTAATCCTGCAACCGTTTCTGTTCTGTTTTCTGCAAGGTTGGTGCCGGCTACAAGTGAGCTTAAGTTAATAATGTTATGACTAGTCGATTACATTCTATTACTCACATTGCCTTCTATTTTGTCCGCTCTGTTTAATTCCTGCTGCACTGATTCGGTTCACGATCACTGCACTGGATTGCACTCTTACTGCACTACACTGCACTTTTTCGCCAATGTTTACTGTTGAACTGTCAGCTCGTTTCTTGAGCGGCCAGTCAGCTGTTCCACGAAGGAACCGACTAAACCCGAATTAACGTTAATCACAGTTAGTAATTAAACCCGCTTACAAATATTTGCATGGCTTACCGAATTTTCTTCACGTTTGCATATTACGGCTGTACCTACTAGGTTTACTTTCGATCCGTAGTTTGGTACGGAAATATTCTCCAGCATCGTGTGTCATCGCCGAAGCCAACGACCCGACAAACAGCATGTATGCGAAAGTGCATTTTGGACAGTGCATCCTGCGGAATTTGATAAATGTGCGGAAATGTCGGGTGTGTTCAGTGCGCGCGTTAATTCAAACTAGTGTCAAAGTTTAGGTCCACGGTTTCGGCAGAAGAAGTGCGACATCGACTTCTCCCCCTAATCACCGAAGAACAATTTTGTTTTTATGTTAGATTTAGTTTATAAATACGCTTGCAGCGTATTTTTGAGGTCTCTTTTTCTGTGCCTTTAACCAAATAAAGACAACTCAACCGCCGAAGTTTATTTTTCATTTCTACTTTCATCACCATCAAACATGCCGTAAGTCAGTTGTGAAATATTTCTATGTGCGTCCGTGGTTTTGTGCATGAGCAGGCCAAAGGGAAGATCGAGTCAGGGAAAAGCTTTCGGAAAATGGGACCGAGTGTAAACCGCCTATTTTCCGCCGGCGTCGCGATGATCAGTGTACTCGTAAATGGTTGGCTGGGTTTTGTTACGGCACCACGTTTTTGGGAGTTTGGGTCGTGTGGAAACCACCAAACTTTCCGCCGAAACACGTGTCCGGGCGAAATTCCCGTTTTCCTAGCGTGCACTGGCAGGGGTCGTTCAAGAAAAGATGATCGTCAGCTCGAATGCCAAACCACGGTAAAAGCAAAGGAATATCCGTTCAGTACCAGATCATGTGCACCGTTAATTCTCGTAAAGTTAGTTACCGTAATTAATTTTCCAACCGAATTTTATGTATATTTTACTTGTCCCTGATTTCTCCGGCTAATTCCGCTACCCAATCGAGAGCAAACTCGTTAAAAACTGGCGCCCGAGTAAATTTAATTTAACCAAGTCAAAAAGCGCGTCACAAATTGGCGCCCGAGCAGGGACAGTTTTTTTTTTTAAATATTTAGTTAATTTTTTTTGGACCGTTCGTTTTGTGTAACATATACATTTTCGGGACCGTTCTTTTGTTCAACGTAAAAATGTCGGGACTGTTTTTGTTTATTTAACGTATATTTTTTTCCAAGTTCTTTTTTTTAATAATATAAAATGTCCGAAATCGTTCCTTTTACATAACATATAAATTTGCGGGGCCGATCGTTTATTCAATATATATTTTTCCGAGACCGTTACTTTTGCATAACGTATAAATTTCGTGAGCGTAGCCGCCGTTGTTCTCAACGTCTTACTTACCATTACATTTTACTTGCCATATTTTGGGGGTCTGTTATAATTAATCCGAGTTTTAGGCGCTGTCTTTGGAGATTATAATGTCCGCAGTTAATTGTAAAATTTGTTAATTGTTTGAACGCGTAGTCCGACCAGTTTTGTTTTTTCCGAGATTATTTACCGTCGCCGAGCCTACAATGACAACCAATCCGTCATTTTTTTTTTGTGCATTCGGGGTTTAAGGCGTAAATCTCATTATCGAGACCAGTTGAAAACAAGCGCAGTTTTCTTTAGCGTACCCTTTTCCTCCGCAAGTTTCAATCCGTAGAGGCACGATATAAGCGTTTATTTCATACCTATCTCATACCGGGTACCGATTCATTTTTTTTAAGTGTGTACCATCATATTGCATTGTCGACCAGAAGGTCGGAAGACCGTCGGCAACCGCATTAATCCAATAATATATTGGATAGTAGTTAAAATAGTACTACTCAATATTCTTCTCACAAATTGTCGTGAGAATTTGTTCAGGTTTTCCCCGAACCTCGAAAAAACATAGGTTATCTTGGAAGCCTCAGCCATCGCGCAACATATTATCAGCTTAATGGACAAGAAGTCGATTAAGCAACGATATCGATCTAAAAACTTTTGGTACGCAGCAGAATGCGTATGAAGTTGATCTGATGTTGGCGGAAGAGTTCTGACCCTTCGTGTGTTAATCCGAGGATAACTTGGTTGCCGACACTGCGGAATCAGAAAATCCCAAACGGACATCTAAATCCGAGGATAATTTGGTTGCCACATAGCGGAACCAGGAAGTCCCAACCGGAAAATATATTCCCGGAATTTCGTTTCCCGCGGAAATTAGTTTGTAGCTTAAATTAGGTTGTATTCCAGTAGTCCGAGAAAATTAGTTTGTAGGTTAGATTAGGTTGTATTCCAGAAGTCCGAGAAAATTAGCTTGTAGGTTAGATTAGGTTGTATTCCAGAAGTAGGAGAAAATTAGCTTGTAGATTAGGTTGTATTCCCGAAATCCGAGAAAATTCGCTTCTAAATTAGCATATAGTTCAAGGTAACTTAGTCTGACCGACGTCGCGATACTATCCGTTATCGACGCTTGGCATCCCGACATCACAGCTCCACGATGTCTTGACCAAAGTGTTTCCACACCCGTCAAAATCGTTCGGACTAGTTGATAAACCGTTCAAATTTTAATTCCAGAGTCTCTTTCTACTCCACCACCGCGCAACGGCGACATCCGTTGCGAGGACGTTTCCTGCCGGTACAAAACATCGCGAGGTACCTCAGGAAACTTCCCGTAGTGAAACGTGTGTCCGATCCCAAAATTCCGGGACGGGAATTTTGTGTATTGCTATCACGGAAACCGAGAATAGAGGCTGCGACTTCCCGACTTCAATTTCTGTTCGGGGCAGACGCCTTCTCCGATCCGAGTGGGCCTATCCCGTTAAAACTCGTCCAGACTAAACCCACTCCAACCGAACCCGTTCCAGCTGAGCCCTGTAAGGTCAAAATCTTACAGGACATCCTTATTCCAGTCCAAGCCCAGTCCTTGATCATGGCAGATGATGTTTGCGAGGAGGACATTTTCACCATGATTACCCCTGTAAATTCCCCGCTACCCGAAAAATTGTTTGACGATTCCTTGATTCCCTTTTCAAACATCTCCCCGCCCGATCTCTACACCGAGGAGCCAGGCCCTTCAACGCAAGAGACCCTCGCGGGTGCGGTTTCGCCACTTTCGGAGATGTGGTCTCCGAGTCGAGAGGAGCTGCTGCTTCTCTGCGCAAACTCACCGCAACCTTGGTCGCCGGAGATGCTCTCCGCGGCTATGCGTCTCCGACCAGTTGGTTATCCCGCGGAAAAAGGGTACCGTTGCCGGTTTCGCGATGCGTCCGGAAAGCGAAGGACGTTTTCCGTGCCAGGTCAGCCGAGTTAAGGGTATTTGGGGCCGTTCCGCGTTTTTGTTTGTGCAAGTTATTTGTGTCCGCGTATCTGTGCCGGGATAGTTTAGAACCCTATCAGGAATTATAATGTTCTCCTGTTTTAGGACACCCACCGCAAACCTGAACCAGAAAAAGGCAGATGTCTTGACGCTGGAGTCCGACTGTGAGTCCCTCCCGACCAGCGAGGAACAGCCAGGGCGATGTAGTCCAGATCCAAGACCACCGGGAGTCTCCGACTGGGACATGGAGGTGGAGCAGGCGGAGAATTTGTTTTCCCCTGAGTTGACCGCGATACCGTTGGGACCCACACAGCCACAACCAGACCCTTCCACTACCTTTCCGCCGCCACATCCGGGAAATGGCTCAGTACGTCCAAAACGCTCGGAGTTTGATTTCCGTCTTCCCCGACCAACCGGGATTTCGGAAGTGGACGACTTTGATAAACCTGAATACTGGAAGCATCTGGATAACCCGGAAGAGTACCCACCTTGGGTACCTGGACCTTTCCGTCCGACATCTCCACCTTATACGCCAGAGTACATCCATGCGCGACGTTTTGCGCCAGCCGACTTTCCACCGGCGCACCAGACCCTCTGGCGTTTGTTATGTCACACCCGGACACCCACTGCGTGCCAATTACCAAGGTACTATGTGCCATTCCCGGATGCCAAACCCGAGCAATTCCGGGAGATAGCCATCGCGTTAAAAGTGATGGGTTTTTCCGTCCGAGATGTTAGCCTTCTCATGCACAGGCAGAAGCTGTGCTATGAGCGCACTCCACTGCCGGTCCATCTGTCTGACCTCTGTTGGAGATGTGGTGAGATTGGTCATCGCCGGCAGCAGTGCAACAGTGTACTGATTTTGTTCTGCTCCAAATGTGGACGTCGAGGGGAGCGCTCGAGTCGTTGCCGTTGTTATCCTTTTACCGTTTGGTATGAGTGAGTCCGCCTACCCTAACCATTTTTTTTCTGCCGCTCAATTGTAATTTATTATATACCGTCAATTTTTCATAAGTCTTTGTGTTCATTTTCTAACCGACTGCGTATTTCTTTTTTTTTTGTTCTTCCGATTCGAAAGGTTATTCTATTTTTTTTTTTTAGTTTTAGTAGAGTATGCGATTTTATTTCTGGGGTTCGTTATTTTGCTGTGCATTACGATGTCAATTTTTTTTTCTTTTTTTTCTTTTCCGAAGTAAGAGGGGGATGTAACGAAGTGTTTTTCGTTACTGGGTCCTTTCTGAAAATATATAATTTGTGAACGTTTTCGATAACAATTTCGTTATTAATTAGTACTTACCAGGTTCAATAATCGAAGGGATGAACAATCCTTGCCGTCCAATAATATTTTAAGTGATCAATAGTTAATCCTGCAACCGTTTCTGTTCTGTTTTCTGCAAGGTTGGTGCCGGCTACAAGTGAGGTTAAGTTAATAATGTTATGACTAGTCGATTACATTCTATTACTCACATTGCCTTCTATTTTGTCCGCTCTGTTTAATTCCTGCTGCACTGATTCGGTTCACGATCACTGCACTGGATTGCACTCTTACTGCACTACACTGCACTTTTTCGCCAATGTTTACTGTTGAACTGTCTTTCTTGAGCGGCCAGTCAGCTGTTCCGCGAAGGAACCGACTAAACCCGAATTAACGTTAATCACAGTTAGTAATTAAACCCGCTTACAAATATTTGCATGGCTTACCGAATTTTCTTCACGTTTGCATATTACGGCTGTACCTACTAGGTTTACTTTCGATCCGTAGTTTGGTACGGAAATATTCTCCAGCATCGTGTGTCATCGCCGAAGCCAACGACCCGACAAACAGCATGTATGCGAAAGTGCATTTTGGACAGTGCATCCTGCGGAATTTGATAAATGTGCGGAAATGTCGGGTGTGTTCAGTGCGCGCGTTAATTCAAACTAGTGTCAAAGTTTAGGTCCACGGTTTCGGCAGAAGAAGTGCGACATCGACTTCTCCCCCTAATCACCGAAGAACAATATTGTTTTTATGTTAGATTTAGTTTATAAATACGCTTGCAGCGTATTTTTGAGGTCTCTTTTCCTGTGCCTTTAACCAAATAAAGACAACTCAACCGCCGAAGTTTATTTTTCATTTCTACTTTCATCACCATCAAACATGCCGTAAGTCAGTTGTGAAATATTTCTATGTGCGTCCGTGGTTTTGTGCATGAGCAGGCCAAAGGGAAGATCGAGTCAGGGAAAAGCTTTCGGAAAATGGGACCGAGTGTAAACCGCCTATTTTCCGCCGGCGTCGCGATGATCAGTGTACTCGTAAATGGTTGGCTGGGTTTTGTTACGGCACCACGTTTTTGGGAGTTTGGGTCGTGTGAAAACCACCAAACTTTCCGCCGAAACACGTGTCCGGGCGAAATTCCCGTTTTCCTAGCGTGCACTGGCAGGGGTCGTTCAAGAAAAGATGATCGTCAGCTCGAATGCCAAACCACGGTAAAAGCAAAGGAATATCCGTTCAGTACCAGATCATGTGCACCGTTAATTCTCGTAAAGTTAGTTACCGTAATTAATTTTCCAACCGAATTTTATGTATATTTTACTTGTCCCTGATTTCTCCGGCTAATTCCGCTACCCAATCGAGAGCAAACTCGTTAAAAACTGGCGCACGAGTAAATTTAATTTAACCAAGTCAAAAAGCGCGTCACAATACTATAATATTGCCATTAGAAGAAAGTATTCCTCCACAATTATCAAATTTAACAAATCTAATCACTTATTTTACTTCATCACTATTTGAAGCTAATGATTTGCAAGCTTTATCAACTTTAAATAGTTCAGATGGTCCTCCGGCGGCAAAAAGATTCAAAAGCTATGATAAAATAATAATGAGGAAATTGAAAATTTTGACTTGGCAAAATTGTTAAATTCTATGACAATTGGTCAGATCATAATCGCTTCTTGTAGGGAAAGTAAAAGTCTTGATGCGCATTGCCAAAGTTACCTAACCAACATTATATACTTACATTTTTTCGAAAAAAATAAATAGTAAGATAAGTGAAAAATTTGTGTATATAATTATTAAAAATCAATTTCAAATTAACAAACGATAAATTGAAGAAGATTGCTGAGAAAATAATAGAACTATTTCCATCAGAATCATCGCAGCTCTATTATTGTAGCCCTGTGAACAAAAGATTCAGTAAAACTCAAAAAGCCGACATTGAAAGAGGAAGGATAAAAGAGGAGGATGAGGATGAAAGGAGGATAAGAAGAGGAGGATGAAAGAGGGTGGATAAAAACCGAAACATGATACAACTTTTGAAAAAATGGTTTTTGAAAAAAGTTGCTACCTCGCATTTCAAAAGAAGATGATGATCTTGATCTGAATAAGGAAAACGCTATATAATTTTTATACTTCAAATGTATTAAGTTGCTGTACACATTATCACTTACTTTTTATAAATCTGTGACAATGATAATGCCACTGCTAAAGCTAGCAAGACCTGGATTGAAAATAACAGGGAACCATGGGAAAAAGTGTTGCAACATTGGAGCAACAGTTACAAATTAAGAATTGCAAAAGATAGTTGCGATTTAAAAATATTTCAATTCATCAACAATTGGCCAGTATTATAATATTCTACAGGTTTTTTATTGGTAAATATGATTTTCGAAAAAGTTAAACTCATAATTTTTAAATATAAATTTAAGCCATGTATATACATTAAAATTTGTAATTGTTTTAATTTAGACTGAACAAGATCTTCAAGTAGAGTATACAAATAAATTGCTTTGAAACAAGAAAAATTGCAAGCTTCAGACCAGGTTTCTATAAGCCTTATTAGAAGCGGACAAATTACCACAAGTAACATTACTTTTATAGATAACATATTCTTATACGAATATAATATTGAATAATTTATTTCAGATTCCACAAACCTCATTAAACTATCACTGATATTTTCGATGATTCCGGTAAAAAACAACAAAATTTATATCAAAAATACCAAAAAGTTTTGGAAAGTTAGTGGAACAGAAGCTCTTGACTTATTTTATTTGCATGTTAAGATGAAGTATAATATTTTAATATATTTAGCTCAAAAATATTAACAAAAATTGTTAATTTTTTTAGGATGTGTCTGACATCGAGAACGCCTGTTGAAAAACGCAGAGATAAAATTTCAAAACTGGGATTGTCGTTGTAACCATTTTTGATCATTATTGGACCAACAATAGCAGATATTCATCAAGTTTTTGTAAGAATTGATAGCATATGTTACGAGGTTTTTTCACTATTACAAGGTATTGACATTTGCTTTAAATCGTTTCTTGTTCTAAATGCTCAGTATCCAATTCAATGCGAACACGTTTGGTACTTTATTCAATGGAGTGCCTATATTATCAAATGTAAAAGTGATAGCAAGATTGCTCACGTGTTTGATACAATTAAAAAACTAAATTTGTAGTAACATGTAATATCTGTAAACGATTTATTCAAAGAAACACTTTAATGATGATTAACTATTTATTAAATCCCATACACATAAACAATATAAATGATAAGCAACGAATTCTAGCGGTCCGCACTGTCACGTAGCAGCGAGGATACTACCTCGCACTAATCAAGTCGGGTGCCGGCTTACACGGTCGCCCGACCAAGCAACCAGCTGGAATTCGAAGCGTGCTAACAAAAACAATCAAAATAGGTCCACCAACGAAACGGCAAACAAAAATACCAATCATGAGGTAATAAATCCCTTTCAGTCGGCCAAACCTGACCTGCTTCGCGTCCTCGTGAAGTCTTCAATTTCTTTTTCCAAATCCTACAACACAAACATACACTAAGATTAGATTAACGGTCATAGATTAGTATTTTCTTTTTCTTTTTGTGATGTGTCAGTATCACTATCACTCGAAGCTTCAGGGGTCACACTCGTTTGGAATGCTTTCAGCTTATCTGAAGGACAGATTCCCGTATAGCTAGCCCTCGTGCGTTTCGAGCCTAGCATATCACTTATAACGTAACGGTCGTGGTCTAAAATTTTCGTTATTACGTATGGACCCTGATACTTCGGCTCCAGCTTTTTGCTTTTGCCATCATTCGAACACTTCGACCGCTGGACAAGCACATGCTGTCCCACCGTATAATTGGGTACCCTTGCACGTTTTGCATCGTAAATACGTTTTTGAGTCTGCTGCGTCTCAACAAGCTGGGTAGCTACTCCTGCTCGTAATTCCGTCAAGTCGTTTCGCTCGGGGTCATTACTGGTGACCTCTGCAGTAAGAAATAAATCATTCCTTCCACGTGGCCTATACCCAAAGAAAACCTCACACGGCGACTTACCAGTACTACTACTAACCGTTGTGTTTATGCCCCACCGTATGCGGACTACAGCATCGTCCCACCGATCTTCGTCATCGGTGCTGGCAGCTAGAGCGGACAGAATTACACGATTCATTCGCTCTACTTGCCCGTTTGCTCTTGGGGTATCAGTGGCACATAGCACTCGCTTTATATTCAATCTTTCACAATAGTCTGTAAAACTTTTACTGGTGAACGCAGTTCCACGATCACATATAAACCTTCGGGGAATTCCAAACGTATCAAAAAGATTATCCAGAAAATTAATTACTGGAATTGTCTTGGTGGTTGACACGGCTTTCATAAAAGTAAATTTTGTGAATGCGTCTATCGCCACAATTAAGTAACTATTATGCTGTCTGCTTTTACCAAAAGGGCCCAGATGATCTAAATGCCAAGTATCCATTGGTGTATTACTTTTGTCAATAGGCTGTAGGCTGCCTGGCCTTTTACCTGTTGGTCTCTTATTCTAGAGGCAACCAAGGCATGAGCCGATATAATTCTTTATATAATTACGCATTGATGGAAACCAATATCTTTGTCGTAACGCCTCCAAAGTCTTTTCAACAGCGAAATGCCCACAATCATCATGGTAGTACAATAACAACCTGCGTCTAGCAGTCTTGGGGACAACCCACCGTTTACCTCCTGGTGTTAAGCGATACAGTCTATTATTATCCAAGACATACTCTTTATGTACATCACGTTCCTCGGTAGTTGCGGGTAGTCGTGAAAGTATGTCGTGGAATCTCTTACATCGTTCGTCGGTGAGCTGAGCTGATAGCACCCAATCGCCTTCCTCAATATTTACGGCCAAAATTTCTACGTCGTCAAATCCTGTACTATGGTCTACAGGATTCCTACTTAAGCCGTCTACATGGTTCATCTTGGTACCGGGTCGATAATCAACAGTAAAATCATATTCCTGAGTTGCTAACCACCAGCGGGCGATACGTGGTACTAAATCCCGCTTAGTAAGGGTGCTCCGCACCGCACTACAATCAGTAACCACCTTACACGGTTTACCCACCAAGTAGACGCGGAATCGTTTCAGCGAATTTACAACTGCAAGGGTCTCAAGCTCGTACGAGTGGTAATTCTGTTCATGTTGGGTCGTACTGCGGCTAAAATATTGTACCGGTTTCAAAACTCCATCCTTTTGCGTCTGCAATAGTATTCCGGCCACCCCCAACTTGCACGCGTCTGTGTGCACTTCCGTATGCGCTTTGTGGTCAAATATGGCAAAAACTGGACGTGTAGTCAATCGTCTTTTTAGGTCGTCAAAAGCAGCTTGCTGTTTTGATTCCCATACGAAAACTGAATTTTTTCGTTAGATGGTGTAGCGGTTTTGCGATTATTGCAAAATGGTTAATAAATTTTCTAAAGTAACTGGCTAACCCTAGGAACTGACGCGTCTCATGAACATTCCTTGGTGTTGGAAACTTAGCTACAGCGTCTATTTTGAAGGTCCCGGGCTTTACACCTTTGTTGCATATTTCGTGTCCCAAGTAACTAATTTTATTCTTCAAAAAATGACATTTATCTAGGCGCAACGTCAGCCCGGCTAACTGAAAAAGTTTTAGAACCTCCTCCAAACGTTCTAAACCTGTATCGATTGTTGCAGAAGGTATCAGTACATCGTCTAAATACGCCAAGGCAGTACTGAATCGTAGTGAACCTAGGACACAGTTCATGGTTCTCTGAAAAACGGCTGGAGCATTAACCAAACCGAATGGCATTCGAAGGTATTCGTAGTGCCCGTCTGGCGTTATGAATGCGGTCTTTTGAACTGAGTCACTAGCAATAGGAATTTGATGGTAGCCAGATGCCAAATCTAGACTTGTAAATAAACTTGACCCTGCAACTCGTTCCAGCAAATCGTCGATTAAAGGCAAAGGATATTTATCCTTTACTGTTTTGCTGTTGACTGGTCTATAGTCTACACACATCCGTTCCTCTCCGTTTTTCTTTTTAACTAAAACAATGGGACTCGCATAAGGCGAAGTAGAATCCTGGATAATTTTGTTATCCAGTAAGTTCTGAACAACATCGCGGACTTTCTCGCGTCCCGAGTATGCCAATCGATACGGCCGATATGTAATAGGGTTGTCGTCTGTCATCGTTATTGTCATCTCGGTCGTGTTATTCTTACCCAACTCACCAAGGGAGGTTGCAAAACAATTACGATAACTATTAATCAAAGACAACAGCCTATGTCGATCTTCGTTGCTAAGATTATCGCCCAATTGTGCCTGCAACTCTGCCATTGTAAAGGTAGCAAATTTCCCTTCTTGCACGGGCAAACAATCGATTTCTCGTGCCTCATTGTCTTGTAGTGAACAGGTCACGCCTCTCGCAACGACTGTGCCAGCTTTGTACTCTACCAGACCATTGGAGGTATTAATAACTGGTACTATACCACCCTGTCTAACATTCGTAACACATCTAGGGATAACATGAAATTTATCCGGCCAAGGACGGTGTTGCAGATCTACGAAAACTTCTCCAACGTCAACATCACTTTTTAAGCAAATATGCCCAATGTGGTTCGGTAAAATCACCGTGGTCTCTTTCGCCCATAGAGTAACTTTCTTTTCGGGTAATGTGTTCAGTTCAGGTAATTCTATTCTATCCCGATTGTATAAGCGTATCTGACGATCCCTTACCACTACCACCACATTTGAGTTGTTAATGAATGGCTGTCCTATTATTATTGCAACTTGCTGCACTTGATCGGGAACAATGTACGCATTTACCGTAGCTTTAGCTAGATCGACTTCCAGATTTACCAGAATTTGCCAGTACACATTTGTAAACCCCCCTGCAAAACCGCTCAGTCGTACTTTTACGGGTCGATGCTCCAAATTTAAAATTGCAGCATCTGTTTCCCTAATTGTTACGGCACTACTGCCCGAGTCGACATAACCACGAAATAATTCATTCATAATTTTACAATCAATAAAATAACAAACATTTGCATTGCTAAGATCAGTTCTATTACGATTATCTACGACAAGATTATGAGCAAAGGTTGACTTACCTTTAGTGCCAGCTCCAACGTCTTTCGTTCTTCTCCTGCAATTCTCAGTCGTATGCCCCAACAAATGGCAAGTGTTACACTCAAGTCTTGGCTTGAAACATTTTGAAGCAAGATGACCACGTCTGCCACAGTTGTAACACTTGTGCGAGCTTTTCTCATCCTTCTCGTGTGCTTTGGGGCGTACGATTTTGCTTCTTAAGTCAGTAGTTGTATTCTCTTCTCGCAGTTTCGTTGATATAGATTTGCTTGTTTTAGTCGCGGTTGTATCATCTCGTAAAGCGGACAAAAACTCCTCATACAAAGATTCAGGCGCCTCGTATCTTCCTGCCCTAGCACTGTTTCGTAAAGAAATATCAGTAAGACCGTCAATGAGGCATGATACAGCTTGACGTCCACTGATTTGGCAAGTTCTCAGTAGCATCATTTTTTCGAAATAATAAGATGTCATGCTTTCGTTCGGATCTTTTGTTCGATTCATCATGTTTCGTAAGGCAGCAGCAAAGTCAAGGTGATCCGGAAATGTCTTTCTGACAAGATCCTTCCATTCGTTCCATGTATATTTATACGACTGCAAACCATGGTGCCATGTCTTTGCCATACCTGCCAGACGTGATTGCATATGGTAAATGGTGGTTACGTCGTCCCACTCATTTATGCATTTAAGTTGGTCAATTTTATCAAGCCATTTTGTTGCCGTCAGATTGTCGTCATTTGGGTTAAATTCAGGTATGCAATCGCTTTTCAGCGATAAGCGATGGTAATCACGTTTGCCCTCTGCTTGCCTTTGGTTTTGAAGCTCTTTTACTATATCTTCCAGCTCTGCGATCCGTTGATCAGCTGATATATTTGGTGTGGCACTTGATGTTGTTGCATGTTCGATACGTTGTTGTTGCGAATCAGCTCGAGATTCAACACGTTTATAATTACCGCCACGCTCGGAACGTTTTTCCTTGCTTCGATAATGTGGTTCTTCCTCAGAACTAGTTTCACTCGATGAGGAAGACGATGACCGATTTCTTTTCCGTTTATGCCCTCTTGACATGTTTACTAGGTACACTCTTCACCTATTTCAGACACGATAACTAAATTAGCACTGTAGGTTACCCTACACCTGAACTGTAAACGATTTATTCAAAGAAACACTTTAATGATGATTAACTATTTATTAAATCCCATACACATAAACAATATAAATGATAAGCAACGAATTCTAGCGGTCCGCACTGTCACGTAGCAGCGAGGATACTACCTCGCTCTAATCAAGTCGGGTGCCGGCTTACACGGTCGCCCGACCAGGCAACTAGCTGGAATTCGAAGCGTGCTAACAAAAACAATCAAAATAGGTCCACCAACGAAACGGCAAACAAAAATACCAATCATGAGGTAATAAATCCCTTTCATATCAGTTACACATTTACATAATTGATTTATGTAGTAATATAATTTATACATTTTTCTTAAAATACATGAATTGCAGTGTTTGTCAAACACCTTTGAAAGATTTAGATTCAATAATATCCCATTTAAAAATTTCACATAAACTCTTTAGTTCATATAAATGCTGTTTTCCAAATTGTAATAGAACATTTAAAAACGTTTATAGCTTTAAACAGCATATTAATGGTTGTCATACAAGTTGTGCATCAAATACTTGCAATCTCCAAACCAAAGATAAAATGGATCCATTTGATGAAAATTTTAATAACAGTATACATAATAATGACGGTAAGGACAATTCATTTAATTTATTAAATGATGATAATGCCAATGTAAAACCTTCTGTATTTAATAGTTCTAATATTTTGAATATTAATGATGTTATTTTAAAATATCTGAGGAAATTATACAGTAACACTTCTCCTACACGTATTATTGTACAAAACATTGTTGAAGACTTTTCAGAACGTTTAGATGACATTTTATCAATTGCTTCAAGCAATTTAAAATTAGATTTACCTATAGCATCTCATCAAATTATAGATAAAAATTTAAATTTTAAGCCATTTTCGCCATATAACACTGAATTTAAAAGATTTGAATATTTAAAAAAATCAAAATTATTAATAAAACCAAACTCATTTTTAAATAGGTTTGTAGGAAAAGAATTTTTAATTGGTGAAGTACCAAACATTCAAAAAAAAAATACAGCCATATAACTAGAGGGATTCAAAAATGTGAGGGACAATTTGTTTCAATGCGCGAAAGTCTAAAAGCATTTTTAGAAATTCCCAATGTTTTTTTTATGAAATTTAAAGTTGTATGAAAGACGAAATGCTTAACACTTCACCGTATTCCAGTTTGTTCAGTGGTACAGTGTGGAAATGTTGAAAAGTATTGAAAAGCAATGAAACAATTTAGTATGTATAAATGTAGCATTTTAAGTTTGTACTGCGCATGGTATCTCTGGTGGGGTCTTTAGAGGTCCAAAACATTCATTCAGATATACTGCAAGTGTGCAGGTCGTTTTTTATAAGTATTACTGTTTGTACTTTTATTTCGTTCTTCTTCATTGTTTAATACACGCTGTTTTGTAGTAGTATTTGTGCGTGTCATTTGAACCTAATAATAGATTCATACCTCAAAGTTCAACAGGTTATGGGCCCAGAACTCGCCTGGTCATCTGAAAGTTAGGTTAGAGTATTGACGAATTTTAGCAAGGCGTGTTCGGTCGGTAAAGTGATAGTTCTTAAAAAAAAAAAAAAAACTTTACGTCTACTAGTCAAAAGGTGGCGTTAGTTGTTGTTCGTGCTAGAAGTTTACTTCGCAAGTAGTTCGTTTAGTTTTTCCGAAGAAGGTGAACGAAAAAAAAAATGGCCGGTGCAAGTGGAACTGGAAATGTGTTTATCAGGCTGAATGAAAACAACTGGAGTCTATGGAAGTTCCAGGTACGAGTTGCGATGAAAGCAAAAGGAGTTTTTGACGTGGTTAATGGTGAAAGCAAAAAGCCTGTTTTGGTAGTAGTTTCGACAACTACAGATGAAGAAAAAGATGAACACGAGGAGTTACTGAAAATATGGGAGAGCAAAGATAGTCGAGCCCAAGATGTGATTGTGTCAAGAATGACTGAGGGGCCGATGAGTCACATTTTAACGTGTGAAACTTCGTGTGAGATGTGGGAGAAGCTGCATTCGGTGTACGAAAAGAAATCTGAGGTTAGTCTGCATTTGGTTCAGCAACGTTTCTTTAACTACAAGTATGGCGGCAATGGTATGTCAAATTATTTATCTGGTTTAGAAGCATTGATTGATCAGTTGAAGAAATTGGGTGAAAAAGTATCGGAGCAAATGCTGATTACGAAAACAATTATGTCACTACCAGAGAAGTTTAAACACTTTACGTCGGCATGGGAGTCTGTTCCTGCAGCGAACCAGACATTTAACGAATTAACATCAAGGCTGTTGATCGAGGAAGAAAGATTGGATGCTGGTAGTTCCAAAATCGCTGAATCAGCACTTACGGTGAGTGCAAAACAAATTAAATGTTTTACGTGCGGAAAAGTCGGGCATTTGAAGAAACAATGTTTTAAAAATACGCGTCAAAGTGAAACTCGAGAGTGTTTCTATTGTAAAAACCGGGACACTTAATTAACGATTGCCGAATTAAAATTGCGAAAGAAAAAGGAGCGGTTAAAACTGAAAGAAACGCGTTTGTCGGTCTTTCGGGAAATACCTGTGCGTTAATGGTAAATAGTGGAAAACACGATGATTGGTTCTTGGATAGCGGCGCGAGTGAGCATATGTGCCGAAATAAAAACGCAATGCATAGTTACGAAACGCTAGAACTTGCAAGAAAAGTAACAATCGGTGACGGATCGAGTATCGAAGCGGTCGGTTTAGGAAAAGTTACCGTTGAAGCGTTTAACGGGTCGAAATGGATTGAAACTGAGTTGGAGAACGTGCTGTATGTACCCAATTTAAAAATAAATTTGTTTTCGGTCGGAACTGCTTTGGATAAAGGCTTTGAACTTGTGTCGGATAAAAGGTGTTCTAAATTGATGAAAGATAATCGTGTGTGTGCAATAGCGACAAGAATGAACAAGCTGTTCAGGATGGAATTCAGACAGAAAGTGGATAGTCAGGCAAATGTATTTGTAAGCGCTGGTGAGAGTTTAGAAAACTGGCACAGAAGATTAGCTCATCAAAATTTGAGGCATGTGAAAAATATTTTGCAAAAACATAATGTGAAATTTGATTTGACAGAAAATAATTTTTGTGAATCCTGTATTGAGGGGAAACAACATCGTTTTCCACATGGTCAAAGTCAAACAAAATCCCTGAGAACTGGCGAATTAATTCACGCGGACGTATGCGGACCAATGGAGGAAACGTCAATTGGTGGATCGAGATATTTTTTGATGTTAAAGGACGACTATTCACATTTTCGTGTAGTATACTTTTTGAAGAAAAAATCAGAAGTAAAGGAGAAACTAGCAATATTCCTGAAACAAGCGCAAAATGACATCAATAACAATATTAAGACTGAGATCTGATAATGGCTTGGAACTGGTAAACGCAGATATAAAAACACTGTTTGAAGATAATGGAATTCGACATCAAACGACAGTGCCGTATACACCACAGCAAAACGGCAAAGCAGAACGCGAGATGCGTACAATTGTTGAGTCAGCAAGAACGATGTTGAGGGCAAAACATTTGTCTAAACGGTTCTGGGCAGAAGCGGTCAACACAGCTGTATATGTGATTAACAGAACTGGTACAAGTCCTATTAAAGATAAAACTCCTTACGAGCTGTGGTTTAAAAAGGAGGTTCGCATAAGTGAGTTTAAAGAATTTGGTGCAGAAGTGTTCGTCCATGTACCAAAGGAGAAGAGAAGGAAATGGGACTCGAAAACAACCAAAGGATTGTTCGTGGGATATCCAGAAAACTCGAAAGGATATAGAGTATATTTTCAAGAGAAAAATGTTGTGGAATGCGCAAGAGACGTAATTTTCAAGCCGTCTGAGCAACAACACTCAACATGTCTGAAGCCAGAAAATGTATGTACATCAGTTGAAGAGAGGGAATATAGTGAACAAGAGGATGTCGTTGATGAAAGCCATATTGAGATTGTGACGGAAAGAAGACAGGACGCTGAAGAAAATGAAACGAGCCATGGTGCTAGTGAAGAAAGTAGCTCTGAAAGTAGTGAAACAATTGCAGAAGAGGCAGAAAATGAAGAAACTGGGAGAAGAAATCTTAGAGATCGAGGATCTCTTAAAAGACCAAAATCACTAGATGATTACACGTGTTTGGTGAGTGAGATAGATGACCCTTTGACGTATGAAGAAGCTATGAATAGTGCAGAAGCAGAACATTGGAATGAAGCAGTGAATACCGAGCTAGATGTGTTAAAAGAAAATAACACTTGGACCGTGGTGGAAAAACCTGAAAAATGTCATGTGATTGACAGTAGATGGGTGTTTAAAGTTAAAACTGATGAAATGGGAAATATCACCCAGTACAAGGCAAGACTAGTGGCAAAAGGTTTTCAACAGAAGGATTGCATCGATTTATCGGAAGTTTATGCGCCAGTAGCGAAATTACCAACATTAAGAATTCTGCTGGCACTTGCAAATGAAATGAAGATGCCGATATATCAAATGGATGTGAGAAGTGCCTTTTTGTACGGTGAAATCAAAGAAGAAGTATTTATGCATATTCCGAAAGGTGTTCAAGCAAATGCAAACACGGTATGCAGATTAAATAAAGCTATTTATGGTCTGAAGAAATCTCCCAAGTATTGGAATGATAGATTTAACAAAGTGATGGAACAGGAAAATTTCAAACGGTCAAAGTGCGACTATTGTTTATATTTTAAAGATGAAAATATGGAGAAACTATACGTGTTACTGTACGTGGATGATTTGTTGATTGTGGGGTCTAAAGAAGAACAAATTTTGGAACTTAAGCGAGTGTTCTCAAGAAACTTCAAGATGAAGGACTTAGGTTTAGCATCAAATTATCTGGGAATTTGCATCAAACAGGATTTAGCGAAGGGTGAAATTAAACTAAATCAAACTCAGTACTTGAAAACAGTGTTAACGCGCTTTGGAATGCAAAATTGTAAACCGATGTCGACTCCTTTGGATCCAAAGTTTAAAAGGGAAATCAGAGAAGAAAATGAAGAAACATGTAAATGGGTAACGAAGTGCAGACAATTGATAGGTTGTCTTATGTACGCAACATTAGGTACTAGACCAGATTTGTGCGCGTCAGTCGGATTGCTGAGTCGATATCAAAATAACGCGGATGCGGAGCTTTTTGCGGCTTTAAAAAGAGTGTTGCGATACGTTCAAGGGACGGTTGACTTAAATTTAATATATCGGGCAAACAACAAGTGCGATCAAATAGTCGGGTATGCGGATTCAGATTGGGGCGGTGACACAAGTGATCGAAAATCTACGGCTGGATACGTTTTCAAACTGTTCGGTAATAGCATTCTTTGGGCATCGCGGAAGCAACCAACAGTGGCATTGTCTTCAACAGAGGCCGAGTATATGGCTTTGAGCATGGCAACAAGTGAAGCAGTGTGGCTAATAAATGTGATGAGTGAATTAAGGCCTTTTAATAAAAATAAGTTAGTGGCGGTAATATTTGAAGATAACCAATCCGCGATTAAAGTGACGAAAAACCCGGAATTTCATAAAAGGTTGAAGCATGTTGATATCAAACACCATTTTGTTAGAGAAAAAGTAGATGAGGGCCTTATTATTGTCAAATTTATCGCTACCGAATTTCAACAAGCAGATATTTTTACAAAGCCACTGGGCAAAGTACTGTTTGAGCGTTTTGTATAATGTTTAGGTTTAGTAAACAGCAATATTGTTGATTAATTTATTTATATGATTTTGTTAAGTTCCTGTATATGTTTGACGATAGGAATATGTTTGTTGGTTTGAGTTTTATTTGTTAAAATTATTTCATTGAGAGAGGGTGTTGAAAAGTATTGAAAAGCAATGAAACAATTTAGTATGTATAAATGTAGCATTTTAAGTTAGTACTGCGCATGGTATCTCTGGTGGGGTCTTTAGAGGTCTAAAACATTCATTCAGATATACTGCAAGTGTGCAGGTCGTTTTTTATAAGTATTACTGTTTGTACTTTTATTTCGTTCTTCTTCATTGTTTAATACACGCTGTTTTGTAGTAGTATTTGTGCGTGTCATTTGAACCTAATAATAGATTCATACCTCAAAGTTCAACAGGAAAAATATAGTTAAACAATTTTCTGATAAAATTGTTTTTCCAATATTATTGTATTATGACGAATTCGAGATAGGAAATCCTTTAGGTTCCAGAGCCGGTATTCATAAATTGGGTGGCTGTTATTTTACTGTTGGCGAAATACCTCACAAATGTTTAGGTTCACTACAAAATATAATTTTCGCCCAATTAACATATTCTAATGACAGAATTAATTTTGGAAATAAAAAATGCTTTTATAAACGTTTAGAAGAATTAAAATATTTAGAAATGGTGGGCATAGATATAAATGGTAATAATATTGTTTATAAAATCTATTTTAATTTATTTGCTATTTTGGGAGATAATCTAGGGTTAAATGGTTTGTTTGGCAATCCTATTTTTTTATATTGGTCAGTTCATCGTAGTCCAATAAATTCCAACAAAATTAACAATAAACATTCGTAATAAAATTAACAATAAACAATCGTATTCCAATAAACATAATTTCGAGCAATTGGGTATTTCAGGAAAGAAACGTAAACGTTGTTATTGAAATGGCGTAATGAAACACACCAAATTTGATCCAGATGTTTGCCAAATATGTGCTATTAAAATTAAATATCAATCAAGTATGTGATAGTTTGTAGAATTACTCGTTGACCTACTAATTAATAGATTTTCTCATTATTAAAGCCGATTACGCAAAATACTTCATGAGTTCAAGCCAAAATAAAAGTAGAAAAAAGTCAAAAAAGGTGATATTTCGTACACATTGCCGGGGAATCATTTAGATTCTGATTCAGATTACACGGTAATTAATTCAACATCGCAAAATCCACCATCATCATGTGATGGCTGCAAGACAAAAAATAAAAAAAAATAGCTCCAAAATAATAAATATTCAAAGAATTCCAAATTAAAGACAAAGATGAGTTGCTACGTTTAAATAATCAATTAGATGATGATGAATTCTTTAAAATGAATGCATGTATTATTTCTTTGTTATTAGTAATAAGAGAGCACGTACACTCAAATCCATACAAAAATTGTATAGTTACAGCTGTATTTCTTTAACTTAAAGTAATGAATAACTAGAGGTTATAAGATTATAAGTTATAAGTCGCCTTACAACAAATTAGTGGAAAAGATTCTCAGGAATTTACACGGAAGCTTTTGACCACAATAATGAGCAACGAGCTGGCTCTAACATATAATTGGCGAAGACGAAATAATAAAAATGCATTCATGTCTTTGACACACATCATCAAATTGCTTTTGGGTAAAGTTTATTATATTTTAATTAAGTTTATTATATTTTTCACATCTTATTTCTTACATCTTATATTTTACATCAAATGGTTCTTTGCTTTTCATTAAATCTTGTACTTATCGATCTACAACATTTAAAGCATAACCTTTGACCATGCTCACTTCATCCCAACCTGTCTTCAAACGTCGACCGGCCAAAGTATTTGCAGTAATAGTGGACACTGATTGAGGCCGGAGTGGTATTGGATAACCAAAGAAATGATGAGCCGTTCGTCTACCAGGCCTTAATGAGGCCGCAATGCCGGTCCACGAGTTTGCCAATGGCTTTGAGTGCCCAAGATCATTGATGTATTATGTTGCTCTGTTGCTGCATTATCAGTCAGTTTTGTGTTGTTGTTATTGTTGTCGTCATCGTTGTCTGCATTGGAATCAACTGGTTTTAATACATCTATTAAATAATCCAATTGGAGCAGTTCCAATGTTTTATTATGTCTCCAGAATGTCTGTTGTTGCGGCAGATGCACGTCTAGTTGCGTTACCGCAACTAAACTGTAGTGCATCTTGTAACTCGACGTTCGCGTTGACGCTTGGTCTCGTCCACAGATTGTATGAAACAATCCAACGATTATCTTGCACTCCATGTTTACTGCCATCATTACGCCTGCGATAGATCGGATAACTATCTTCATGTCACTCAGTATTTTCCAGAAACTGTTTCGGATAATTAAATCGACATTTGCCTTGTTTCATACATGGTGATTTTGTGCCCAATCCCCATGGGCCATGAAGCAAATGTTTCGTGACGGTTTCATAGAGTTGCGGATCGGCAGTTTTGTTGGGAATCTCTGCGCAATCCACTCTATCTATTTGTTCGGCAGTAAGCGGACGGCAAGCTGGATCGACGCATAGAATAATGTGGTCGTGTGGCAAACCTCTTTTTTGAAACTCAATGCTGTAGTGGTGTACAGTGGTTTTCCAAAAAAGTAACGCTTATCGATGTCTTTGAGCAGTTCCTTAAGCCGGCCGACAAATGTACGATTTACAATGTACGGTCTCATTCGGATGTCACCACCATCATCAACACTGTCGCCACAAATTTTTTGTGTAATCGTAATCGCCGGCCATGCAGTATTACATGTAAATGTAATAAAATAATGAGGATAACCGAAATGCCTTACAACTTCCATGGCATCTTGATATTACTTTGCATACCATCGCGGGCTGCGAGTATGCGAAGCTGGCAATATCACTGCTCGTCCACAGCATATCTCATTATCATCAGGAATGTCTTTTACAAAGTCCTGTAAGCCAGCTAGCGTGTCAATTCAAGGCTTGGGTTGATTCGTGTGCAAATGCCGCAATTCCAACTTTTCGACACGTCAAATAGCCACTGATAAAAAAATTTGTCCGATTTATATAATTCACCTCGATCTTGTAGGTGATACAAGCAGTAATCGCGTAACGTTACTTTTGTACGAGTTAATTGTCTAATGGAATCAATAAGATATATCGTTGAGTTCGATCCTGGTTCACCGTAGGGACGCAATAGAGGATACGCTAACGGTTCGATAAGTGCACTATTTGAATCCACGGTTGTCAATTCATTTTGGTTGAGCGGCGCGAGACTTGACCACGATGTCAAATTGACCAACTGGTCAATTTGTGTTTATGGTCCAACTTTTTTTTTCATTTCTATGTCGATTCCTGTTTGAATTTTTTATAATCGGAGCATTTTCGATTTTTCAAGGTCATACAGATAAAATCTTTTTTATAATCCAACTGATTTTCCATTTCTACGTCGATTGGCGTTTGAACTTTTTTAATCGGAGCATTTTTATTATGCTAATGAAGAGGATTGTCAGCATTATGGGCGGGGCTTTCTTTATGTCCACTATGGTTAAACTATCCGGGCAAACCAAACGGCAAGTAATATCGATCCAGTTCTCTCGGTAGTTGATAGAGGGACCTAAAAGATTAGTATACACACTTAAAAATGTCCACGAATTCCAAACGGCATTTATCTAAATTGACCTTAGGAAATTCAAAATGCTCCGATTGAAAAAATTCAAACGATAATCGATGTAGCAATGGAAAAGATGGTGGATCATAATTTTTTTTTATCGATATGACCTTGAAATATTAAAAATGCTCCAATTGGAAAAATTCAAACGCCAATCGACGTAGAAAAGAAAAAAGATGTTGAATGATAAAAATAGATTTTATCTATATGACATTGAAGTATTAAAAATGCTCCGATTCCAAAAATTCAATCCAAAAATAATACTATCGTCAATTAAAATACGTCAGTTTTTACGTTTTTAGGCAATTAGTCGCTTTTGGCAATTAGTTCACAGATGTCGCCGCTATAATATATGTATTAATAAACAAAATTAGTTATAAAATGTCACAAAGAATGTTCTAAATATGAATGATTTAGTTGATTGAATTATAATATTACTAATATCAAGAATTAATAAGTTAAATGAATAATTCATTAATCAAAATACAATAAGCTTAATATTGCGTCAACTTCCATGAGATGGCACCACATGTGGTCATTCTATCACTTGTATAAGAATGAATTTGCACTTGTTGCAGAATGAGTACATTCTCAAATTAAAATTAGTTCAAGAATGTTATTATTCTACAATAGTATTAGAAAAAATTAATATCAAAACATTTTATTCTATTTATTAATGCTCCCAATAACGTAGTATCTGTTAATGGAAAAGTTGCTTATATTAGTAGTATATTTAACGATAATGGAAAATTTATACTTACCGGATTTTTTACAAGTATATGCATGATTTGTTTACTATCCAATTCTGTCTTCAAAATTGGGAATTAATTATGTTACTGGACAAGGCGACCCAATAGTATTTAATTAAAAAGATATAGTTCTAAAATATGTATATTTGCCTTTTAAAACGGGATTTTCTGTGTATCCGTTACGACAAAATACTCAACCAATTTAAATTAATACTTTATTAGCTTTTGTACAAAAATAAAATAAATTAAAATAATGAAAAAGGAATTGGTTTAGAATATTCAAATTTTATTTTAAACAAATTTATTAATGCATCAACTTGAATTATTTTCCAAGTATCCAAGTATCGATATTAATATTGTTTTAAAACAATTATCCTTCAATTTATAAAATTGAACATCAAACTTTAAAAAAATCGTGATCTTTATTTAACCTATTCTATAGCAGCCTAAAATATGACGTTCGTGGTTATTGAGTTTGATAACAAAAAAATAAAGGAATGCGCTGTAATAAATTTGGTATGGTTACGCAACAAATGCAGCGAATGTTATTGAAGAGCTGAAACAACTTGTACAGTCTGACGTAATTCCAACCACGAAATGGAATAAACACCCTATTAAGAAAATACTAATAACGACAGGTAATTTGTATGCATTATTAAAATTATTAGTACCCAATTAAGAAAATACTATGATCTACCTATATGACCTTGAAAAATCCAAAATACTCCGATTAAAATAATTCAAAACCCAATAGACGTAGTAATAAAAATAAGTTGAGCTATATTTTTTTTTACCTATATGACCTTGAAATAATAAAAATGCTCCGATTAAAAAAATTCAAACGCCAATCGACGTAGAAATAAAAAATAAGTTGGATTATAAAAAAAGATTTTATTTGTATGACCTTGAAAAATCGAAAATGCTCCGATTATAAAAAATTCAAACAGGAATCGACGTAGAAATGAAAAAAAAAAGTTGGACCATAAACACAAATTGACCATTTGGTCAATTTGACATCGTGGTCAAGTCTCGCGCCGCTCAACCAAAATGAATTGACAACCGTGGATTCAAATAGTGCACTGATCGAACCGTTAGCGTATCCTCTATTGTGTCCCTACGGTGAACCAGGATGGAACCCAACGATATATCTTATTGATTCCATTAGACAATTAACTCGTACAAAAGTAACGTTACGCGATTACTGCTTGTATCACCTACAAGATCGAGGTGAATTATATAAATCGGACAAAATTTTTCATCAGTGGTCAAATTTTTCATCAGTCGAAAAGTTGGAATTGCGGCATTTGCACACGAATCAAGACAAGCCTTGAATTGACACGCTAGCTGGCTTACAGGACTTTGTAAAAGACAATCCTGATGATAATGAGATATGCTGTGGACGAGCAGTGATATTGTCAAGACTCAAACTATTGTGGAATTATTTGGCATTATGCAAATAACATATGATCCGCCTTATCAGCGATTACATGAATCTCACGTTGTCGAAGACACCGGAAAAGCAACACGAGCCGCGGTGCCAGCAAGGTGATCGAACGGGATGACCGATCGAACGCTGAGCTGACACAAATTGCAAAGTAACAATAATTATTGTAATGCAAAAGAGAGTTAGTCTGTTTTGAGGATCGAACCATATAGGTCGATCCAAATATAATAAACGCGTCGCGAACTGGTGTCAGAGAAATATCATAGAAGACCAAGTGCCAAGATGACCATTGCCCTCCGCTCGTTGCCGCTGGGACCCATAATGATGTAAGTAAATTAATACCCTAATGTGCGGGGATCAATACGTGAGTTAATAAATATAATTTTAACACTGGCCCCTCGACTAATTTATTGGAATTCAAACCCGCTACGTTCCCCAGTCGCGTAAATCGTGACATATGGTGGAGATGCCGAGTTCCGCCGAGTTAGGTAGATTCCCCGAAATCTACCCCGTATCGATGCCAAGAATTAACCATTAATTAATATAATAAAATCATTTCGACTAATTTTTATAATTATTTCGACGTAAAACTAATGTCAACGAAATAAGCGTAAAACAGGAGCCAATTAACTCAGCCCTTGAAAAACTTATAACACCGTAGCATGCGTAATAACATGGGCCCCAAGATAAACCAAACACCAGGGACCAAAGCCTTTCTTCAAACTGGATGCTGAGGCTGGCATCCACCCTGGTGGTTGTGTAACAACGAAACGCCTAAATGTTACGCACATTTTATGCATTTACAAATTGATACTCACGAATTCAGAATTTAAAATCACAATTTAACCCTGACACAAGTAAACAATAAATTGAAACTGTAGTTTTATTACCCATTTGCCACACGCCCAATTTGTTACATTAATTTTCACCGACTTGCATGTTTTGTTATTACGTAATTATACTTTCATTCCATATCACACTTATAGTAAAGGCCTGTAATATATTATGTTAGACGACCCTGACAAGAACGAGACGCAGTATAACCAGTAGGGCATCATTCAATTAAAAAACGGTATAACACCAAAACTCGTCGACATGCAGTATGTCAAACGCAGGCAAACCTCACACGAGACTACAATCTAAGAAATTAGGAGAAGCGGTTGGTAACCCCGTAGCAAGAAGCTCAACATACGTACCGGAAGAAACAGGAAAAGGTGACCGGGTTACAAGTAGACCTACGACGGGCTTACCAGACCTAAGCCAAATCAAGGCCGCGCCAAGAGCAAAACAGAGTGTGCAAGTGGTGGTAAGACCTGTAGGAGGCACGACTACAGAACGCGAAGACGAAGGTAACGCGTGCTCCATGTTGAGCGAACAAAAGGAAAAAGAAGAACGAGAGCGAAGGGCTGCCTTGGAGAAGGTCATGAAAGACAAACGAGAGCAAGAAGCAAAGGAATTTGAAGAAGAAGAGAGGCGTAAGGCCGAATAACTACAAACTTCTTAAGAGAATGTAAAGCCATAGAAGAAGCTATGGAGGCTGTTCAGAATGAGTGTGACAAGCTGGGTGTGGATGCAAAATATTACTCATTGTGTTGCAACCATTCAACAAGTGTCCTATTAAAGAATTATCCAAACGTTGCTTATTGCGCTGTATTTTCACAACTAAATAGTGAGGCTGGAGTGTCATGGAATAATTATATCAGCTCAGTAAGTCCGACGGTCAACTGAACTATGCTAGAAAATATGTCAATGGTACCTCTTAAGACAGGTTCTCTAATTTCGACTCTCCCTCAAGATCTAATTGATTGGTTAACATCAAAGGGAATGTCTCTTGACGATATCAATCAAGATATTCAGAGAATCCTAACTCTTCCTGGTATGAACACTCCATCACAGCATGTTCGTCGTCCTAGAATGAGAAGTGGAAACCCTTAAGACACGAGCATTCTATACATCCTGAGAGTAAAGAGAAACTACATATTGATGTATTCTCCGAACATCATACTACTGTTTAACCTTTAATATATAACCATAATTAGATTTAATTTGAATTTATCATACTTTTATACCATTTATACTGCTATTCTTAACCATTTAGAAAAAAAAAAAAACTGTTGACATGCAACTTGGAGGAGTACTAGGAAAATTCCAATATGAGAATGATTTTGGCAATAACTCCGTCAATTTTCAGGAATACGGCATGAAAAGGGTGACCATTTTGGTCTACGAAGAAGTATTAGAGACGGAAAATGTCTCACCGAAAAACAAAGTCTGGATAACTGTTCCAGCTTACATAAAGAAAACTTGTTGAAATTAATTCATTATTTGTTATTTTATAATGTCAAGTGTTCAAAATTTAGTCTACGGTATTCAATACTTTGTTTATAGGATAGGACCACTTGACTAGTTCTTCTGTGAATAAGTGCTTATATGATAGAAATTGTTTATTTGAAGTAAGCAGAATATATTATCTAAATATAACGAAATAAGGGTATGATTAAATAGATTATTTAGAGTTTTTAGTTAGTCGTTCGTAAGTCGCTCATGAGAGATTATTAGATATTCTTTTCGATTGCAATAGTAATAAAGTCAACTTATACTATTTGAACCATCGTGTTTTATTTCAGTTTACACTGTAGCACCTATATATTACAATAGGTTATGGGCCCAGTGTACGAGCAATAAAAACGGGAATTTTAATTTTATAACTTTTATTAAAAAATTTAATTTTATAATTAGTAATTTGACATTTCAATTTGTGTAGTGAAAAGTTTTTTTTAATTTTAAGTGTTTGAGTGTTTAAATTTAATAAGTGTTCAATCAAAAACTAAACTATGGAGAACATCAGTTTAAAACGGAATATTAAACCTTTCAATGGTGATAAATATTGTATTTGGAAGACCAGAATTCGTCAACTATTTACAGAATTGAAAGTACTTGAAGTGATTGACTCTTCTGGACCAGCCGAGCTGATGGATGAAGAAAAGTGGAAGAAAAAGGAACGCATTGCGAAAGGTGTAATTGTAGATTACTTGGCAGACTCAATGCTCAGTATCTTGACACCTGAATCCATCACTCCAAGGGAAATTTTCAAAAATTTGGATGAACTATATGAGCGAAAAAGTGCTATATCACAAGTGTCGTTTCGCAGAAAGTTATTGACATTAAAATTACAAAGTGAGACACCACTTGTAAAGCATTTCTTAGTGTTTGAAGAAATAATCGCACAATTAATTGCTACTGGTGAAAGAGTGTCCGAATCAGACAAAGTGGCACATTTGGTAATAACGATGTCAAAAGAATATGCGGCAGTTATTACAGCTCTTGAGACTCTATCACCTGAAAATTTGACATTAGCGTTTGTCAAAAGCAGATTACTGGATCATGAAGTAAAGTTAAGGGAAGAAAATAAAGACACAAGTGTGAAAGTGCTTCATGCAGAAACTAGATATGATGGTTCAAAGAGAAATAGTTTCCAAAGAGGTTCGACTAAAATGCGATTCAACAGGAACACAAATTATATCGATAAGAATAAGAGGTTCAAACCCCGAAATAAATCATCTATTAAATGCTACTTCTGCGGAAGACTTGGTCATATGAAAAGAACATGCATCTTTTTCAAACGAGAAAATGAGCGAAAAACTACCGAAAACCAAAGAACATTGCAAACTGTACAAATGATAGAGCCAACAACTTCCTCTGGAAATGCTTCAGGTTTTGCATTTATGGCTGGAGATTTGAATTTAACGAATGAGGAAGGTAATAAAATTACGTTTTTGTTGGACTCTGGTGCCTCCGACCATTTAATCAACAAAGAAGAATGGACAAATAATTTTGTTACTCTGACAACCCCAGTGAAGATATCCGTAGCAAAAAACAGTACCTTCATATATGCAACAAAGAAGGGAACACTAGATGTCATCAGTAACATAGGAGTGCAAGGAAAACTGGAAGATGTTTTGTACTCACCTGATGTCCCCTACAACTTGTTATCGGTAACAAAATTGCAAAATGCTGGAATGACTATTATTTTCAATAAAAAGGGAGTAGAAGTTCTAAATTGTGGTAAGGCTGTAATGACTGGTAAGTCAATTAACAATTTAACTCAAATTATATTTACAATGGAGAGTAGGAATGTTTTTAATCAAGTATACACTACCGTGAAAAATACTTATGAAATATGGCAGATGATTCAGAATTAATTGATTCAGTTTCACCAAACGATGATTTGTGTGAAGCTTGTATCAAAGGTAAACAAACGCGGTTGCCATTCAATAAGTGTAAAGATAGGAATTTTATAGAAAGACCATTGTTTATGATACATTCAGATGTTTGCGGACCGATCACTCCTACAGCAAATCAGAATAAAAATTATTTTGTTACATTTATAGATGAATATACTCATTATTGCGTAACATATTTAATTACTCTAAAATCAAATTTATTTTCTGTATTTAAAGATTTTGTGGCAAAAAGCGAAGCTCATTTTAATTTAAAAGTTGTACATCTATATTGCGATAATGAGAGAGAGTATTTGTCAAATGAAATGAAGGCTTATTGTATTGAAAAAGGTATAAGTTATCACCTGACTGTACCACGTACCCCACAATTAAACGGTGTAGCGGAACGAATGAATAGAACAATCACTGAGAAGGCTCGCTCAATGATTGTTGGTTCCGGGTTAGACAAAATCTTTTGGGGAGATGCAGTTCTAACAGCTACGTATTTGATAAACAAAACACCGTCGAGAGCCATAAAACAAAATAAAACTCCGTTTGAATTGTGGCACGGGAAAAAGCCAAAAGTAAAATATTTAAAAGTTTTTGGTTCGACCGTTTATATTCATAATAAAACTAGTAAATCTAAGTTTGAAGAAAAGTCTTCTAAGGGTATACTAGTTGGGTATGAACCGAACGGTTATAGGGTGTGGGACGTGGATACAGGAAAATACGTTGTTGTAAGAGACGTAATAGTAGATGAATCTACTTTCTTAATTTCTAGACCCGAAATATTGCAAGAGGTTGATGGAGAACCTCAGGATAAAATTGATGTTTCTGACTTTAAGTCAAAATCAATGGAATTGCAAAAATCTGATAGTGATAAATCAGATACACTGAATTTTGAAAATTCAGGTGAATGTAAAGAAACTGATATTGCTGACACATTGTCAAAATCAGTAGAAGGGCTAGGTAAATCTGATGAAGTGAAATCAGATGAATTGAGTGCTGAGAACTCAAGTGGTGATAACGGAAATACTAGTAAATCATTTCAGGATAAGAAGAGACCTTTGTCTCAGTTGCGCAGAAGTGATCGGATTAAAAGACGTCCACAAATTTGTTATAACGATGATGAAATTATAAACGATAATTTAATGTGTGCACAATCGGTTGTCTGTAAAATTCCTATGTCATACCAAGAAATCAAAACAAGAGATGATAGGGATAAGTGAAAAAAAGCAATAGGGGAAGAAATAAATTCACTTTTAGTAAATAATACGTGGACAATGGTACCGAAACCAGAAAATAAAAATATCGTAGATTGTAAATGGGTATTCGCTATTAAAAATGACGAATACGGAAAACCCATAAGGTATAAGGCGCGTTTAGTAGCAAGAGGGTTCAGTCAACAATATTTAATTGATTATAACGAGACTTTTGCACCAGTTGCCAGGATCTCAAGTTTTAGATTCATTTTAGCTTTTGCGAACCAATATAATTTATTAATACATCATATGGATGTTAAGACAGCATTTTTAAATGGAAAATTAAAAGAAGAAATTTTTATGAGGGTTCCTGAGGGTATAAAATGTAAAGAAAATTATGTTTGTAAACTTAATAAAGCCTTGTATGGTTTAAAACAAGCTGCACGTTGTTGGTTTGAGGAATTTGAGATGGTTCTTAAAAGTAAAGGTTTTGAAAATTCACCTGTAGATAGATGTATTTATATTTTAAATAAGGGAAATATTTTGAAAAATATTTATGTTTTATTATATGTAGATGACTTAGTTATTGCTACAGCTGATGTTAACGCCATGATAAATTTGAAAAAGTATTTAATGAAACGGTTTGACATGGTTGATTTAAAAGAAATAAAGCTTTTCTTGGGAATTAAAGTCACACGTACAGATAATAAAATTACTCTTGACCAAAATGCTTACATTGATACAATTTTAAATAAATTTAATATGCATGATTGTAAGCCAGTGAACACACCGCTAGAGAGTAAATTAGATTATGTGGCTCTAAATTCAGATGAAGAGTATGATGCACCTTGTCGAAGTGTCATTGGTTGTTTGATGTATGTAATGATATGTACCAGACCAGATTTGAGTAGGGTTGTAAATATCTTGAGTAGATATACTAATAATAATAATGTTGAACTTTGGAAATGTCTGAAAAGAGTACTGAGGTATTTAAAAGGCTCAAGAGACATTAAGTTAACGTACGTCAAAGGAAATTACACTGACATTTTGACAGGTTATGTTGATTCTGATTGGGGAGGAAATGATATTTTAGATCGTAGAAGTACAACAGGCTATTTGTTTAAATTATTTGAGCGTTGTACGATATGCTGGAACACAAAGAAACAAGCTTCAGTAGCAGCCTCCTCAACTGAGGCTGAGTATATGGCTCTTTTTGAAGGAGTTAGAGAAGCATTGTTTTTAAAATCGTTAGCTACTAGTATTGATATAAATATATCAAAGCAAATTATAATTTATGAGGACAATAACGGTTGTATTAGCATTGCTAATAATCCAGCAAGTCATAAACGATCTAAGCATATTGATATAAAATATCATTTTTCACGAGAGCAGATTGAGAAAAATGTTATCAATTTAAGATATATTCCAACAGGTCAGCAGCTAGCAGACATTTTAACCAAACCTTTACCAGGTTCAAGGTTTCTAGAATTAAGAGCTGGACTAGGACTGGAATAAACAACTTAACACCTATTATAGATATTAAGATATTTTAGATTAAAATTAATAGGAGTAATGTAATATTAAGATTAAGTGAAGTGGCTTGATTAAGGTTTTACCTGGGTTTCCCTTAATCCTATAAATCTAGATCGAATGTTAAGTCACATATGTAAGTTCCCAGAAGGCATGAGAAAAGAGTATCTAAATTAGTAATATTTTATTAAGGGTATTTATAATATTTTTATTTTTAATATGTTATTGACAATTGTCATTGTAAGTGGTTTAGTACCTCCGATTAAATTTTGAGGGGGCGTGTTGAAATTAATTCATTATTTGTTATTTTATAATGTCAAGTGTTCAAAATTTAGTCTACGGTATTCAATACTTTGTTTATAGGATAGGACCACTTGACTAGTTCTTCTGTGAATAAGTGCTTATATGATAGAAATTGTTTATTTGAAGTAAGCAGAATATATTATCTAAATATAACGAAATAAGGGTATGATTAAATAGATTATTTAGAGTTTTTAGTTAGTCGTTCGTAAGTCGCTCATGAGAGATTATTAGATATTCTTTTCGATTGCAATAGTAATAAAGTCAACTTATACTATTTGAACCATCGTGTTTTATTTCAGTTTACACTGTAGCACCTATATATTACAATAAAACGGATCCGACGTTTAAAATTTTAAACCATTACTCAAGGACAGCAGTTAAAGCCTCATTAACATCACTAAGATATGGATCAACCACAAGAGTAAGATCTGGTGAAATAGAAGCAGTTATCACCCTTGTGCAATTGGAGAATACAGGTCTCGATTCAAAAGCTGCTTCACTGAAAGTAGCTTCACATGGAGGGAAAATTCCTTTATCTTACGACCAAGCTGCTGCATTCCTTGCTACCAAGGGCATAGATCTTCCTGTTGTTACTAATCCCAATGATGCTCAAGACCCCAGACAATTAATTAATCTCATGAATCATTATTGGTCACGGTTCTTAGTTGCTCTTGGGAAAGTCCATGCAACAGATCTTTGCGGTCAGATTATTGAGGCAGGATACCTATCATCAGAGAAACTTATAGGATCATTTTTCTCTGAAAATAATTTGGATATTAATGTCTCCGTAAACTCTATACTTCTCGGGGCATTTATTTATCCTGTTGCTCCTTTCAAAAATGCCAATGCTGATGTTGTGACCGGGTTTTTGACCAATCGAACAAAAACCCTCTCCATAAGTCTCCCTGTAGCTGTGACTGTTGACACAACAAGATCATTTGTAACAGATTTCAAGATGCTCCAAGAAGCTAAATTAAGATAACCAATGTTTTTTCAGCAGATATATCGCTTTCTTTGTATGACAACTCTGACACCAGATAATATCTCCTCAGGTCTTCAGATTCAATGGAGAATGATACTGGAATGGGCAGAGCTATCTACTTTCAAGATCACATGTGATTACGCGAAAACACCCAATATGGCAGCCCACTTACAACCCGATGTTTTAAGAGAATGTAAAGCCATAGAAGAAGCTATGGAGGCTGTTCAGAATGAGTGTGACAAGCTGGGTGTGGATGCGAAATATTCAACAAGTGTCCTATTAAAGAATTATCCAAATGTTGCTTATTGCGCTCTATTTTCACAACTAAATAGTGAGGCTGGAGTGTCATGGAATAATTATATCAGCTCAGTAAGTCCGACGGTCAACAGAACTATGCTAGAAAATATCTCAATGGTACCTCTTAAGACAGGTTCTCTAATTTCGACTCTCCCTCAAGATCTAATTGATTGGTTAACATCAAAGGAAATGTCTCTTGACGATATCAATCAAGATATTCAGAGAATCCTAACTCTTCCTGGTATGAACACTCCATCACAGCATGTTCGTCGTCCTAGAATGAGAAGTGGAAACCCTTAAGACACGAGCATTCTATACATCCTGAGAGTAAAGAGAAACTACATATTGATGTATTCTCCGAACATCATACTACTGTTTAACCTTTAATATATAACCATAATTAGATTTAATTTGAATTTATCATACTTTTATACCATTTATACTGCTATTATTAACCATTTAGAAAAAAAAAAAAAAAAACTGTTGACATGCAACTTGGAGGAGTACTAGGAAAATTCAAATATGAGAATGATTTTGGCGATAACTCCGTCAATTTTCAGGAATACGGCATGAAAACGGTGACTATTTTGGTCTACGAAGAAGTATTAGAGACGGAAAATGTCTCACCGAAAAACAAAGTCTGGATAACTGTTCCAGCTTACATAAAGAAAACTGATCCGACGTTTAAAATTTTAAACCATTACTCAAGGACAGCAGTTAAAGCCTCATTAACATCACTAAGATATGGATCAACCACAAGAGTAAGATCTGGTGAAATAGAAGCAGTTATCACCCTTGTGCAATTGGAGAATACAGGTCTCGATTCAAAAGCTGCTTCACTGAAAGTAGCTTCACATGGAGGGAAAATTCCTTTATCTTACGACCAAGCTGCTGCATTCCTTGCTACCAAGGGCATAGATCTTCCTGTTGTTACTAATCCCAATGATGCTCAAGACCCCAGACAATTAATTAATCTCATGAATCATTATTGGTCACGGTTCTTAGTTGCTCTTGGGAAAGTCCATGCAACAGATCTTTGCGGTCAGATTATTGAGGCAGGATACCTATCATCAGAGAAACTTATAGGATCATTTTTCTCTGAAAATAATTTGGATATTAATGTCTCCGTAAACTCTATACTTCTCGGGGCATTTATTTATCCTGTTGCTCCTTTCAAAAATGCCAATGCTGATGTTGTGACCGGGTTTTTGACCAAACGAACAAAAACCCTCTCCATAAGTCTCCCTGTAGCTGTGACTGTTGACACAACAAGATCATTTGTAACAGATGTCAAGATGCTCCAAGAAGCTAAATTAAGATAACCAATGTTTTTTCAGCAGATATATCGCTTTCTTTGTATGACAACTCTGACACCAGATAATATCTCCTCAGGTCTTCAGATTCAATGGAGAATGATACTGGAATGGGCAGAGCTATCTACTTTCAAGATCACATGTGATTACGCGAAAACACCCAATATGGCAGCCCACTTACAACCCGATGTTTTAAGAGAATGTAAAGCCATAGAAGAAGCTATGGAGGCTGTTCAGAATGAGTGTGACAAGCTGGGTGTGGATGCGAAATATTCAACAAGTGTCCTATTAAAGAATTATCCAAATGTTGCTTATTGCGCTGTATTTTCACAACTAAATAGTGAGGCTGGAGTGTCATGGAATAATTATATCAGCTCAGTAAGTCCGACGGTCAACTGAACTATGCTAGAAAATATGTCAATGGTACCTCTTAAGACAGGTTCTCTAATTTCGACTCTCCCTCAAGATCTAATTGATTGGTTAACATCAAAGGGAATGTCTCTTGACGATATCAATCAAGATATTCAGAGAATCCTAACTCTTCCTGGTATGAACACTCCATCACAGCATGTTCGTCGTCCTAGAATGAGAAGTGGAAACCCTTAAGACACGAGCATTCTATACATCCTGAGAGTAAAGAGAAACTACATATTGATGTATTCTCCGAACATCATACTACTGTTTAACCTTTAATATATAACCATAATTAGATTTAATTTGAATTTATCATACTTTTATACCATTTATACTGCTATTCTTAACCATTTAGAAAAAAAAAAAAAAAACTGTTGACATGCAACTTGGAGGAGTACTAGGAAAATTCCAATATGAGAATGATTTTGGCAATAACTCCGTCAATTTTCAGGAATACGGCATGAAAAGGGTGACCATTTTGGTCTACGAAGAAGTATTAGAGACGGAAAATGTCTCACCCAAAAACAAAGTCTGGATAACTGTTCCAGCTTACATAAAGAAAACTTGTTGAAATTAATTCATTATTTGTTATTTTATAATGTCAAGTGTTCAAAATTTAGTCTACGGTATTCAATACTTTGTTTATAGGATAGGACCACTTGACTAGTTCTTCTGTGAATAAGTGCTTATATGATAGAAATTGTTTATTTGAAGTAAGCAGAATATATTATCTAAATATAACGAAATAAGGGTATGATTAAATAGATTATTTAGAGTTTTTAGTTAGTCGTTCGTAAGTCGCTCATGAGAGATTATTAGATATTCTTTTCGATTGCAATAGTAATAAAGTCAACTTATACTATTTGAACCATCGTGTTTTATTTCAGTTTACACTGTAGCACCTATATATTACAATAGGTTATGGGCCCAGTGTACGAGCAATAAAAACGGGAATTTTAATTTTATAACTTTTATTAAAAAATTTAATTTTATAATTAGTAATTTGACATTTCAATTTGTGTAGTGAAAAGTTTTTTTTAATTTTAAGTGTTTGAGTGTTTAAATTTAATAAGTGTTCAATCAAAAACTAAACTATGGAGAACATCAGTTTAAAACGGAATATTAAACCTTTCAATGGTGATAAATATTGTATTTGGAAGACCAGAATTCGTCAACTATTTACAGAATTGAAAGTACTTGAAGTGATTGACTCTTCTGGACCAGCCGAGCTGATGGATGAAGAAAAGTGGAAGAAAAAGGAACGCATTGCGAAAGGTGTAATTGTAGATTACTTGGCAGACTCAATGCTCAGTATCTTGACACCTGAATCCATCACTCCAAGGGAAATTTTCAAAAATTTGGATGAACTATATGAGCGAAAAAGTGCTATATCACAAGTGTCGTTTCGCAGAAAGTTATTGACATTAAAATTACAAAGTGAGACACCACTTGTAAAGCATTTCTTAGTGTTTGAAGAAATAATCGCACAATTAATTGCTACTGGTGAAAGAGTGTCCGAATCAGACAAAGTGGCACATTTGGTAATAACGATGTCAAAAGAATATGCGGCAGTTATTACAGCTCTTGAGACTCTATCACCTGAAAATTTGACATTAGCGTTTGTCAAAAGCAGATTACTGGATCATGAAGTAAAGTTAAGGGAAGAAAATAAAGACACAAGTGTGAAAGTGCTTCATGCAGAAACTAGATATGATGGTTCAAAGAGAAATAGTTTCCAAAGAGGTTCGACTAAAATGCGATTCAACAGGAACACAAATTATATCGATAAGAATAAGAGGTTCAAACCCCGAAATAAATCATCTATTAAATGTTACTTCTGCGGAAGACTTGGTCATATGAAAAGAACATGCATCTTTTTCAAACGAGAAAATGAGCGAAAAACTACCGAAAACCAAAGAACATTGCAAACTGTACAAATGATAGAGCCAACAACTTCCTCTGGAAATGCTTCAGGTTTTGCATTTATGGCTGGAGATTTGAATTTAACGAATGAGGAAGGTAATAAAATTACGTTTTTGTTGGACTCTGGTGCCTCCGACCATTTAATCAACAAAGAAGAATGGACAAATAATTTTGTTACTCTGACAACCCCAGTGAAGATATCCGTAGCAAAAAACAGTACCTTCATATATGCAACAAAGAAGGGAACACTAGATGTCATCAGTAACATAGGAGTGCAAGGAAAACTGGAAGATGTTTTGTACTCACCTGATGTCCCCTACAACTTGTTATCGGTAACAAAATTGCAAAATGCTGGAATGACTATTATTTTCAATAAAAAGGGAGTAGAAGTTCTAAATTGTGGTAAGGCTGTAATGACTGGTAAGTCAATTAACAATTTAACTCAAATTATATTTACAATGGAGAGTAGGAATGTTTTTAATCAAGTATACACTACCGTGAAAAATACTTATGAAATATGGCATCAGCGTTTGGGTCATATTAGTAAAAATAAATTTTTAGAACTTAAAAATAAAGAAATGATAGATGATTCAGAATTAATTGATTCAGTTTCACCAAACGATGATTTGTGTGAAGCTTGTATCAAAGGTAAACAAACGCGGTTGCCATTCAATAAGTGTAAAGATAGGAATTTTATAGAAAGACCATTGTTTATGATACATTCAGATGTTTGCGGACCGATCACTCCTACAGCAAATCAGAATAAAAATTATTTTGTTACATTTATAGATGAATATACTCATTATTGCGTAACATATTTAATTACTCTAAAATCAAATTTATTTTCTGTATTTAAAGATTTTGTGGCAAAAAGCGAAGCTCATTTTAATTTAAAAGTTGTACATCTATATTGCGATAATGAGAGAGAGTATTTGTCAAATGAAATGAAGGCTTATTGTATTGAAAAAGGTATAAGTTATCACCTGACTGTACCACGTACCCCACAATTAAACGGTGTAGCGGAACGAATGAATAGAACAATCACTGAGAAGGCTCGCTCAATGATTGTTGGTTCCGGGTTAGACAAAATCTTTTGGGGAGATGCAGTTCTAACAGCTACGTATTTGATAAACAAAACACCGTCGAGAGCCATAAAACAAAATAAAACTCCGTTTGAATTGTGGCACGGGAAAAAGCCAAAAGTAAAATATTTAAAAGTTTTTGGTTCGACCGTTTATATTCATAATAAAACTAGTAAATCTAAGTTTGAAGAAAAGTCTTCTAAGGGTATACTAGTTGGGTATGAACCGAACGGTTATAGGGTGTGGGACGTGGATACAGGAAAATACGTTGTTGTAAGAGACGTAATAGTAGATGAATCTACTTTCTTAATTTCTAGACCCGAAATATTGCAAGAGGTTGATGGAGAACCTCAGGATAAAATTGATGTTTCTGACTTTAAGTCAAAATCAATGGAATTGCAAAAATCTGATAGTGATAAATCAGATACACTGAATTTTGAAAATTCAGGTGAATGTAAAGAAACTGATATTGCTGACACATTGTCAAAATCAGTAGAAGGGCTAGGTAAATCTGATGAAGTGAAATCAGATGAATTGAGTGCTGAGAACTCAAGTGGTGATAACGGAAATACTAGTAAATCATTTCAGGATAAGAAGAGACCTTTGTCTCAGTTGCGCAGAAGTGATCGGATTAAAAGACGTCCACAAATTTGTTATAACGATGATGAAATTATAAACGATAATTTAATGTGTGCACAATCGGTTGTCTGTAAAATTCCTATGTCATACCAAGAAATCAAAACAAGAGATGATAGGGATAAGTGAAAAAAAGCAATAGGGGAAGACATAAATTCACTTTTAGTAAATAATACGTGGACAATGGTACCGAAACCAGAAAATAAAAATATCGTAGATTGTAAATGGGTATTCGCTATTAAAAATGACGAATACGGAAAACCCATAAGGTATAAGGCGCGTTTAGTAGCAAGAGGGTTCAGTCAACAATATTTAATTGATTATAACGAGACTTTTGCACCAGTTGCCAGGATCTCAAGTTTTAGATTCATTTTAGCTTTTGCGAACCAATATAATTTATTAATACATCATATGGATGTTAAGACAGCATTTTTAAATGGAAAATTAAAAGAAGAAATTTTTATGAGGGTTCCTGAGGGTATAAAATGTAAAGAAAATTATGTTTGTAAACTTAATAAAGCCTTGTATGGTTTAAAACAAGCTGCACGTTGTTGGTTTGAGGAATTTGAGATGGTTCTTAAAAGTAAAGGTTTTGAAAATTCACCTGTAGATAGATGTATTTATATTTTAAATAAGGGAAATATTTTGAAAAATATTTATGTTTTATTATATGTAGATGACTTAGTTATTGCTACAGCTGATGTTAACGCCATGATAAATTTGAAAAAGTATTTAATGAAACGGTTTGACATGGTTGATTTAAAAGAAATAAAGCTTTTCTTGAGAATTAAAGTCACACGTACAGATAATAAAATTACTCTTGACCAAAATGCTTACATTGATACAATTTTAAATAAATTTAATATGCATGATTGTAAGCCAGTGAACACACCGCTAGAGAGTAAATTAGATTATGTGGCTCTAAATTCAGATGAAGAGTATGATGCACCTTGTCGAAGTGTCATTGGTTGTTTGATGTATGTAATGATATGTACCAGACCAGATTTGAGTACGGTTGTAAATATCTTGAGTAGATATACTAATAATAATAATGTTGAACTTTGGAAATGTCTGAAAAGAGTACTGAGGTATTTAAAAGGCTCAAGAGACATTAAGTTAACGTACGTCAAAGGAAATTACACTGACATTTTGACAGGTTATGTTGATTCTGATTGGGGAGGAAATGATATTTTAGATCGTAGAAGTACAACAGGCTATTTGTTTAAATTATTTGAGCGTTGTACGATATGCTGGAACACAAAGAAACAAGGTTCAGTAGCAGCCTCCTCAACTGAGGCTGAGTATATGGCTCTTTTTGAAGGAGTTAGAGAAGCATTGTTTTTAAAATCGTTAGCTACTAGTATTGATATAAATATATCAAAGCAAATTATAATTTATGAGGACAATAACGGTTGTATTAGCATTGCTAATAATCCAGCAAGTCATAAACGATCTAAGCATATTGATATAAAATATCATTTTTCACGAGAGCAGATTGAGAAAAATGTTATCAATTTAAGATATATTCCAACAGGTCAGCAGCTAGCAGACATTTTAACCAAACCTTTACCAGGTTCAAGGTTTCTAGAATTAAGAGCTGGACTAGGACTGGAATAAACAACTTAACACCTATTATAGATATTAAGATATTTTAGATTAAAATTAATAGGAGTAATGTAATATTAAGATTAAGTGAAGTGGCTTGATTAAGGTTTTACCTGGGTTTCCCTTAATCCTATAAATCTAGATCGAATGTTAAGTCACATATGTAAGTTCCCAGAAGGCATGAGAAAAGAGTATCTAAATTAGTAATATTTTATTAAGGGTATTTATAATATTTTTATTTTTAATATGTTATTGACAATTGTCATTGTAAGTGGTTTAGTACCTCCGATTAAATTTTGAGGGGGCGTGTTGAAATTAATTCATTATTTGTTATTTTATAATGTCAAGTGTTCAAAATTTAGTCTACGGTATTCAATACTTTGTTTATAGGATAGGACCACTTGACTAGTTCTTCTGTGAATAAGTGCTTATATGATAGAAATTGTTTATTTGAAGTAAGCAGAATATATTATCTAAATATAACGAAATAAGGGTATGATTAAATAGATTATTTAGAGTTTTTAGTTAGTCGTTCGTAAGTCGCTCATGAGAGATTATTAGATATTCTTTTCGATTGCAATAGTAATAAAGTCAACTTATACTATTTGAACCATCGTGTTTTATTTCAGTTTACACTGTAGCACCTATATATTACAATAAAACGGATCCGACGTTTAAAATTTTAAACCATTACTCAAGGACAGCAGTTAAAGCCTCATTAACATCACTAAGATATGGATCAACCACAAGAGTAAGATCTGGTGAAATAGAAGCAGTTATCACCCTTGTGCAATTGGAGAATACAGGTCTCGATTCAAAAGCTGCTTCACTGAAAGTAGCTTCACATGGAGGGAAAATTCCTTTATCTTACGACCAAGCTGCTGCATTCCTTGCTACCAAGGGCATAGATCTTCCTGTTGTTACTAATCCCAATGATGCTCAAGACCCCAGACAATTAATTAATCTCATGAATCATTATTGGTCACGGTTCTTAGTTGCTCTTGGGAAAGTCCATGCAACAGATCTTTGCGGTCAGATTATTGAGGCAGGATACCTATCATCAGAGAAACTTATAGGATCATTTTTCTCTGAAAATAATTTGGATATTAATGTCTCCGTAAACTCTATACTTCTCGGGGCATTTATTTATCCTGTTGCTCCTTTCAAAAATGCCAATGCTGATGTTGTGACCGGGTTTTTGACCAATCGAACAAAAACCCTCTCCATAAGTCTCCCTGTAGCTGTGACTGTTGACACAACAAGATCATTTGTAACAGATTTCAAGATGCTCCAAGAAGCTAAATTAAGATAACCAATGTTTTTTCAGCAGATATATCGCTTTCTTTGTATGACAACTCTGACAGCAGATAATATCTCCTCAGGTCTTCAGATTCAATGGAGAATGATACTGGAATGGGCAGAGCTATCTACTTTCAAGATCACATGTGATTACGCGAAAACACCCAATATGGCAGCCCACTTACAACCCGATGTTTTAAGAGAATGTAAAGCCATAGAAGAAGCTATGGAGGCTGTTCAGAATGAGTGTGACAAGCTGGGTGTGGATGCGAAATATTCAACAAGTGTCCTATTAAAGAATTATCCAAATGTTGCTTATTGCGCTCTATTTTCACAACTAAATAGTGAGGCTGGAGTGTCATGGAATAATTATATCAGCTCAGTAAGTCCGACGGTCAACAGAACTATGCTAGAAAATATCTCAATGGTACCTCTTAAGACAGGTTCTCTAATTTCGACTCTCCCTCAAGATCTAATTGATTGGTTAACATCAAAGGAAATGTTTCTTGACGATATCAATCAAGATATTCAGAGAATCCTAACTCTTCCTGGTATGAACACTCCATCACAGCATGTTCGTCGTCCTAGAATGAGAAGTGGAAACCCTTAAGACACGAGCATTCTATACATCCTGAGAGTAAAGAGAAACTACATATTGATGTATTCTCCGAACATCATACTACTGTTTAACCTTTAATATATAACCATAATTAGATTTAATTTGAATTTATCATACTTTTATACCATTTATACTGCTATTATTAACCATTTAGAAAAAAAAAAAAAAAACTGTTGACATGCAACTTGGAGGAGTACTAGGAAAATTCAAATATGAGAATGATTTTGGCGATAACTCCGTCAATTTTCAGGAATACGGCATGAAAACGGTGACTATTTTGGTCTACGAAGAAGTATTAGAGACGGAAAATGTCTCACCGAAAAACAAAGTCTGGATAACTGTTCCAGCTTACATAAAGAAAACTGATCCGACGTTTAAAATTTTAAACCATTACTCAAGGACAGCAGTTAAAGCCTCATTAACATCACTAAGATATGGATCAACCACAAGAGTAAGATCTGGTGAAATAGAAGCAGTTATCACCCTTGTGCAATTGGAGAATACAGGTCTCGATTCAAAAGCTGCTTCACTGAAAGTAGCTTCACATGGAGGGAAAATTCCTTTATCTTACGACCAAGCTGCTGCATTCCTTGCTACCAAGGGCATAGATCTTCCTGTTGTTACTAATCCCAATGATGCTCAAGACCCCAGACAATTAATTAATCTCATGAATCATTATTGGTCACGGTTCTTAGTTGCTCTTGGGAAAGTCCATGCAACAGATCTTTGCGGTCAGATTATTGAGGCAGGATACCTATCATCAGAGAAACTTATAGGATCATTTTTCTCTGAAAATAATTTGGATATTAATGTCTCCGTAAACTCTATACTTCTCGGGGCATTTATTTATCCTGTTGCTCCTTTCAAAAATGCCAATGCTGATGTTGTGACCGGGTTTTTGACCAAACGAACAAAAACCCTCTCCATAAGTCTCCCTGTAGCTGTGACTGTTGACACAACAAGATCATTTGTAACAAATTTCAAGATGCTCCAAGAAGCTAAATTAAGATATCCAATGTTTTTTCAGCAGATATATCGCTTTCTTTGTATGACAACTCTGACAGCAGATAATATCTCCTCAGGTCTTCAGATTCAATTGAGAATGATACTGGAATGGGCAGAGCTATATACTTTCAAGATCACATATGATTACGCGAAAACACCCAATATGGCAGCCCACTTACAACCCGATGTTTTAAGAGAATGTAAAGCCATAGAAGAAGCTATGGAGGCTGTTCAGAATGAGTGTGACAAGCTGGGTGTGGATGCGAAATATTACTCATTGTGTTGCAACCATTCAACAAGTGTCCTATTAAAGAATTATCCAAACGTTGCTTATTGCGCTCTATTTTCACAACTAAATAGTGAGGCTGGAGTGTCATGGAATAATTATATCAGCTCAGTAAGTCCGACGGTCAACAGAACTATGCTAGAAAATATGTCAATGGTACCTCTTAAGACAGGTTCTCTAATTTCGACTCTCCCTCAAGATCTAATTGATTGGTTAACATCAAAGGGAATGTCTCTTGACGATATCAATCAAGATATTCAGAGAATCCTAACTATTCCTGGTATGAACACTCCATCACAGCATGTTCGTCGTCCTAGAATGAGAAGTGAAAACCCTTAAGACACGAGCATTTTATACATCCTGAGAGTATAGAGAAACTACATATTGATGTATTCTCCGAACATCATACTACTGTTTAACCTTTAATATATAACCATAATTAGATTTAATTTGAATTTATCATACTTTTATACCATTTATACTGCTATTCTTAACCATTTAGAAAAAAAAAAAAACTGTTGACATGCAACTTGGAGGAGTACTAAGAAAATTCAAATATGAGAATGATTTTGGCGATAACTCCGTCAATTTTCAGGAATACGGCATGAAAACGGTGACCATTTTGGTCTACGAAGAAGTATTAGAGACGGAAAATGTCTCACCGAAAAACAAAGTCTGGATAACTGTTCCAGCTTACATAAAGAAAACTGATCCGTCGTTTAAAATTTTAAACCATTACTCAAGGACAGCAGTTAAAGCCTCATTAACATCACTAAGATATGGATCAACCACAAGAGTAAGATCTGGTGAAATAGAAGCAGTTATCACCCTTGTGCAATTGGAGAATACAGGTCTCGATTCAAAAGCTGCTTCACTGAAAGTAGCTTCACATGGAGGGAAAATTCCTTTATCTTACGACCAAGCTGTTGCATTCCTTGCTACCAAGGGCATAGATCTTCCTGTTCTTACTAATCCCAATGATGCTCAAGACCCCAGACAATAATTAATCTCATGAATCATTATTGGTCACGGTTCTTAGTTGCTCTTGGGAAAGTCCATGCAACAGATCTTTGCGGTCAGATTATTGAGGCAGGATACCTATCATCAGAGAAACTTATATGATCATTTTTCTCTGAAAATAATTTGGATATTAATGTCTCCGTAAACTCTATACTTCTCGGGGCATTTATTTATCCTGTTGCTCCTTTCAAAAATGCCAATGCTGATGTTGTGACCGGGTTTTTGACCAATCGAACAAAAACCCTCTCCATAAGTCTCCCTGTAGCTGTGACTGTTGACACAACAAGATCATTGGTAACAGATTTCAAGATGCTCCAAGAAGCTAAATTAAGATATCCAATGTTTTTTCAGCAGATATATCGCTTTCTTTGTATGACAACTCTGACAGCAGATAATATCTCCTCAGGTCTTCAGATTCAATGAATGATACTGGAATGGGCAGAGCTATCTACTTTCAAGATCACATATGATTACGCGAAAACACCCAATATGGCAGCCCACTTACAACCCGATGTTTTAAGAGAATGTAAAGCCATAGAAGAAGCTATGGAGGCTGTTCAGAATGAGTGTGACAAGCTGGGTGTGGATGCAAAATATTACTCATTGTGTTGCAACCATTCAACAAGTGTCCTATTAAAGAATTATCCAAACGTTGCTTATTGCGCTCTATTTTCACAACTAAATAGTGAGGCTGGAGTGTCATGGAATAATTATATCAGCTCAGTAAGTCCGACGGTCAACAGAACTATGCTAGAAAATATGTCAATGGTACCTCTTAAGACAGGTTCTCTAATTTCGACTCTCCCTCAAGATCTAATTGATTGGTTAACATCAAAGGGAATGTCTCTTGACGATATCAATCAAGATATTCAGAGAATCCTAACTCTTCCTGGTATGAACACTCCATCACAGCATGTTCGTCGTCCTAGAATGAGAAGTGGAAACCCTTAAGACACGAGCATTCTATACATCCTGAGAGTAAAGAGAAACTACATATTGATGTATTCTCCGAACATCATACTACTGTTTAACCTTTAATATATAACCATAATTAGATTTAAGGAATACGGCATGAAAACGGTGACCATTTTGGTCTACGAAGAAGTATTAGAGACGGAAAATGTCTCACCGAAAAACAAAGTCTGGATAACTATTCCAGCTTACATAAAGAAAACTGATCCGACGTTTAAAATTTTAAACCATTACTCAAGGACAGCAGTTAAAGCCTCATTAACATCACTAAGATATGGATCAACCACAAGAGTAAGATCTGGTGAAATAGAAGCAGTTATCACCCTTGTGCAATTGGAGAATACAGGTCTCGATTCAAAAGCTGCTTCACTGAAACTAGCTTCACATGGAGGGAAAATTCCTTTATCTTACGACCAAGCTGCTGCATTCCTTGCTACCAAGGGCATAGATATTCCTGTTGTTACTAATCCCAATGATGCTCAAGACCCCAGACAATTAATTAATCTCATGAATCATTATTGGTCACGGTTCTTAGTTGCTCTTGGGAAAGTCCATGCAACAGATCTTTGCGGTCAGATTATTGAGGCAAGATACCTATCATCAGAGAAACTTATAGGATCATTTTTCTCTGAAAATAATTTGGATATTAATGTCTCCGTAAACTCTATACTTCTCGGGGCATTTATTTATCCTGTTGCTCCTTTCAAAAATGCCAATGCTGATGTTGTGACCGGGTTTTTGACCAATCGAACAAAAACCCTCTCCATAAGTCTCCCTGTAGCTGTGACTGTTGACACAACACGATCATTTGTAACAGATTTCAAGATGCTCCAAGAAGCTAAATTAAGATATCCAATGTTTTTTCAGCAGATATATCGCTTTCTTTGTATGACAACTCTGACAGCAGATAATATCTCCTCAGGTCTTCAGATTCAATAGAGAATGACACTGGAATGGGCAGAGCTATCTACTTTCAAGATCACATATGATTACGCGAAAACACCCAATAAGGCAGCCCACTTACAACCCGATGTTTTAAGAGAATGTAAAGCCATAGAACAAGCTATGGAGGCTGTTCAGAATGAGTGTGACAAGCTGGGTGTGGATGCGAAATATTACTCATTGTGTTGCAACCATTCAACAAGTGTCCTATTAAAGAATTATCCAAACGTTGCTTATTGCGCTCTATTTTCACAACTAAATAGTGAGGCTGGAGTGTCATGGAATAATTATATCAGCTCAGTAAGTCCGACGGTCAACAGAACTATGCTAGAAAATATGTCAATGGTACCTCTTAAGACAGGTTCTCTAAATTCGACTCTCCCTCAAGATCTAATTGATTGGTTAACATCAAAGGGAATGTCTCTTGACGATATCAATCAAGATATTCAGAGAATCCTAACTCTTCCTGGTATGAACACTCCATCACAGCATGTTCGTCCTCCTAGAATGAGAAGTGGAAACCCTTAAGACACGAGCATTCTATACATCCTGAGAGTAAAGAGAAACTACATATTGATGTATTCTCCGAACATCATACTACTGTTTAACCTTTAATATATAACCATAATTAGATTTAAGGAGTACGGCATGAAAACGGTGACCATTTTGGTCTACGAAGAAGTATTAGAGACGGAAAATGTCTCACCGAAAAACAAAGTCTGGATAACTGTTCCAGCTTACATAAAGAAAACTGATCCGATGTTTAAAATTTTAAACCATTACTCAAGGACAGCAGTTAAAGCCTCATTAACATCACTAAGATATGGATCAACCACAAGAGTAAGATCTGGTGAAATAGAAGCAGTTATCACCCTTGTGCAATTGGAGAATACAGGTCTCGATTCAAAAGCTGCTTCACTGAAAGTAGCTTCACATGGAGGGAAAATTCCTTTATCTTACGACCAAGCTGCTGCATTCCTTGCTACCAAGGGCATAGATCTTCCTGTTGTTACTAATCCCAATGATGCTCAAGACCCCAGACAATTAATTAATCTCATGAATCATTATTGGTCACGGTTCTTAGTTGCTCTTGGGAAAGTCCATGCAACAGATCTTTGCGGTCAGATTATTGAGGCAAGATACCTATCATCAGAGAAACTTATAGGATCATTTTTCTCTGAAAATAATTTGGATATTAATGTCTCCGTAAACTCTATACTTCTCGGGGCATTTATTTATCCTGTTGCTCCTTTCAAAAATGCCAATGCTGATGTTGTGACCGGGTTTTTGACCAATCGAACAAAAACCCTCTCCATAAGTCTCCCTGTAGCTGTGACTGTTGACACAACAAGATCATTTGTAACAGATTTCAAGATGCTCCAAGAAGCTAAATTAAGATATCCAATGTTTTTTCAGCAGATATATCGCTTTCTTTGTATGACAACTCTGACAGCAGATAATATCTCCTCAGGTCTTCAGATTCAATAGAGAATGATACTGGAATGGGCAGAGCTATCTACTTTCAAGATCACATATGATTACGCGAAAACACCCAATATGGCAGCCCACTTACAACCCGATGTTTTAAGAGAATGTAAAGCCATAGAAGAAGCTATGGAGGCTGTTCAGAATGAGTGTGACAAGCTGGGTGTGGATGCGAAATATTACTCATTGTGTTGCAACCATTCAACAAGTGTCCTATTAAAGAATTATCCAAACGTTGCTTATTGCGCTCTATTTTCACAACTAAATAGTGAGGCTGGAGTGTCATGGAATAATTATATCAGCTCAGTAAGTCCGACGGTCAACAGAACTATGCTAGAAAATATGTCAATGGTACCTCTTAAGACAGGTTCTCTAAATTCGACTCTCCCTCAAGATCTAATTGATTGGTTAACATCAAAGGGAATGTCTCTTGACGATATCAATCAAGATATTCAGAGAATCCTAACTCTTCCTGGTATGAACACTCCATCACAGCATGTTCGTCGTCCTAGAATGAGAAGTGGAAACCCTTAAGACACGAGCATTCTATACATCCTGAGAGTAAAGAGAAACTACATATTGATGTATTCTCCGAACATCATACTACTGTTTAACCTTTAATATATAACCATAATTAGATTTAAGGAATACGGCATGAAAACGGTGACCATTTTGGTCTACGAAGAAGTATTAGAGACGGAAAATGTCTCACCGAAAAACAAAGTCTGGATAACTGTTCCAGCTTACATAAAGAAAACTGATCCGACGTTTAAAATTTTAAACCATTACTCAAGGACAGCAGTTAAAGCCTCATTAACATCACTAAGATATGGATCAACCACAAGAGTAAGATCTGGTGAAATAGAAGCAGTTATCACCCTTGTGCAATTGGAGAATACAGGTCTCGATTCAAAAGCTGCTTCACTGAAAGTAGCTTCACATGGAGGGAAAATTCCTTTATCTTACGACCAAGCTGCTGCATTCCTTGCTACCAAGGGCATAGATCCTCCTGTTGTTACTAATCCCAATGATGCTCAAGACCCCAGACAATTAATTAATCTCATGAATCATTATTGGTCACGGTTCTTAGTTGCTCTTGGGAAAGTCCATGCAACAGATCTTTGCGGTCAGATTATTGAGGCAGGATACCTATCATCAGAGAAACTTATAGGATCATTTTTCTCTGAAAATAATTTGGATATTAATGTCTCCGTAAACTCTATACTTCTCGGGGCATTTATTTATCCTGTTGCTCCTTTCAAAAATGCCAATGCTGATGTTGTGACCGGGTTTTTGACCAATCGAACAAAAACCCTCTCCATAAGTCTCCCTGTAGCTGTGACTGTTGACACAACAAGATCATTTGTAACAGATTTCAAGATGCTCCAAGAAGCTAAATTAAGATATCCAATGTTTTTTCAGCAGATATATCGCTTTCTTTGTATGACAACTCTGACAGCAGATAATATCTCCTCAGGTCTTCAGATTCAATTGAGAATGATACTGGAATGGGCAGAGCTATCTACTTTCAAGATCACATATAATTACGCGAAAACACCCAATATGGCAGCCCACTTACAACCCGATGTTTTAAGAGAATGTAAAGCCATAGAAGAAGCTATGGAGGCTGTTCAAAATGAGTGTGACAAGCTGGGTGTGGATGCGAAATATTACTCATTGTGTTGCAACCATTCAACAAGTGTCCTATTAAAGAATTATCCAAACGTTGCTTATTGCGCTCTATTTTCACAACTAAATAGTGAGGCTGGAGTGTCATGGAATAATTATATCAGCTCAGTAAGTCCGACGGTCAACAGAACTATGCTAGAAAATATGTCAATGGTACCTCTTAAGACAGGTTCTCTAAATTCGACTCTCCCTCAAGATCTAATTGATTGGTTAACATCAAAGGGAATGTCTCTTGACGATATCAATCAAGATATTCAGAGAATCCTAACTCTTCCTGGTATGAACACTCCATCACAGCATGTTCGTCGTCCTAGAATGAGAAGTGGAAACCCTTAAGACACGAGCATTCTATACATCCTGAGAGTAAAGAGAAACTACATATTGATGTATTCTCCGAACATCATACTACTGTTTAACCTTTAATATATAACCATAATTAGATTTAAGGAATACGGCATGAAAACGGTGACCATTTTGGTCTACGAAGAAGTATTAGAGACGGAAAATGTCTCACCGAAAAACAAAGTCTGGATAACTGTTCCAGCTTACATAAAGAAAACTGATCCGATGTTTAAAATTTTAAACCATTACTCAAGGACAGCAGTTAAAGCCTCATTAACATCACTAAGATATGGATCAACCACAAGAGTAAGATCTGGTGAAATAGAAGCAGTTATCACCCTTGTGCAATTGGAGAATACAGGTCTCGATTCAAAAGCTGCTTCACTGAAAGTAGCTTCACATGGAGGGAAAATTCCTTTATCTTACGACCAAGCTGCTGCATTCCTTGCTACCAAGGGCATAGATCTTCCTGTTGTTACTAATCCCAATGATGCTCAAGACCCCAGACAATTAATTAATCTCATGAATCATTATTGGTCACGGTTCTTAGTTGCTCTTGGGAAAGTCCATGCAACAGATCTTTGCGGTCAGATTATTGAGGCAAGATACCTATCATCAGAGAAACTTATAGGATCATTTTTCTCTGAAAATAATTTGGATATTAATGTCTCCGTAAACTCTATACTTCTCGGGGCATTTATTTATCCTGTTGCTCCTTTCAAAAATGCCAATGCTGATGTTGTGACCGGGTTTTTGACCAATCGAACAAAAACCCTCTCCATAAGTCTCCCTGTAGCTGTGACTGTTGACACAACAAGATCATTTGTAACAGATTTCAAGATGCTCCAAGAAGCTAAATTAAGATATCCAATGTTTTTTCAGCAGATATATCGCTTTCTTTGTATGACAACTCTGACAGCAGATAATATCTCCTCAGGTCTTCAGATTCAATAGAGAATGATACTGGAATGGGCAGAGCTATCTACTTTCAAGATCACATATGATTACGCGAAAATACCCAATATGGCAGCCCACTTACAACCCGATGTTTTAAGAGAATGTAAAGCCATAGAAGAAGCTATGGAGGCTGTTCAGAATGAGTGTGACAAGCTGGGTGTGGATGCGAAATATTACTCATTGTGTTGCAACCATTCAACAAGTGTCCTATTAAAGAATTATCCAAACGTTGCTTATTGCGCTCTATTTTCACAACTAAATAGTGAGGCTGGAGTGTCATGGAATAATTATATCAGCTCAGTAAGTCCGACGGTCAACAGAACTATGCTAGAAAATATGTCAATGGTACCTCTTAAGACAGGTTCTCTAAATTCGACTCTCCCTCAAGATCTAATTGATTGGTTAACATCAAAGGGAATGTCTCTTGACGATATCAATCAAGATATTCAGAGAATCCTAACTCTTCCTGGTATGAACACTCCATCACAGCATGTTCGTCGTCCTAGAATGAGAAGTGGAAACCCTTAAGACACGAGCATTCTATACATCCTGAGAGTAAAGAGAAACTACATATTGATGTATTCTCCGAACATCATACTACTGTTTAACCTTTAATATATAACCATAATTAGATTTAAGGAATACGGCATGAAAACGGTGACCATTTTGGTCTACGAAGAAGTATTAGAGACGGAAAATGTCTCACCGAAAAACAAAGTCTGGATAACTGTTCCAGCTTACATAAAGAAAACTGATCCGACGTTTAAAATTTTAAACCATTACTCAAGGACAGCAGTTAAAGCCTCATTAACATCACTAAGATATGGATCAACCACAAGAGTAAGATCTGGTGAAATAGAAGCAGTTATCACCCTTGTGCAATTGGAGAATACAGGTCTCGATTCAAAAGCTGCTTCACTGAAAGTAGCTTCACATGGAGGGAAAATTCCTTTATCTTACGACCAAGCTGCTGCATTCCTTGCTACCAAGGGCATAGATCTTCCTGTTGTTACTAATCCCAATGATGCTCAAGACCCCAGACAATTAATTAATCTCATGAATCATTTTTGGTCACGGTTCTTAGTTGCTCTTGGGAAAGTCCATGCAACAGATCTTTGCGGTCAGATTATTGAGGCAGGATACCTATCATCAGAGAAACTTATAGGATCATTTTTCTCTGAAAATAATTTGGATATTAATGTCTCCGTAAACTCTATACTTCTCGGGGCATTTATTTATCCTGTTGCTCCTTTCAAAAATGCCAATGCTGATGTTGTGACCGGGTTTTTGACCAATCGAACAAAAACCCTCTCCATAAGTCTCCCTGTAGCTGTGACTGTTGACACAACAAGATCATTTGTAACAGATTTCAAGATGCTCCAAGAAGCTAAATTAAGATATCCAATGTTTTTTCAGCAGATATATCGCTTTCTTTGTATGACAACTCTGACAGCAGATAATATCTCCTCAGGTCTTCAGATTCAATTGAGAATGATACTGGAATGGGCAGAGCTATCTACTTTCAAGAACACATATGATTACGCGAAAACACCCAATATGGCAGCCCACTTACAACCCGATGTTTTAAGAGAATGTAAAGCCATAGAAGAAGCTATGGAGGCTGTTCAAAATGAGTGTGACAAGCTGGGTGTGGATGCGAAATATTACTCATTGTGTTGCAACCATTCAACAAGTGTCCTATTAAAGAATTATCCAAACGTTGCTTATTGCGCTCTATTTTCACAACTAAATAGTGAGGCTGGAGTGTCATGGAATAATTATATCAGCTCAGTAAGTCCGACGGTCAACAGAACTATGCTAGAAAATATGTCAATGGTACCTCTTAAGACAGGTTCTCTAATTTCGACTCTCCCTCAAGATCTAATTGATTGGTTAACATCAAAGGGAATGTCTCTTGACGATATCAATCAAGATATTCAGAGAATCCTAACTCTTCCTGGTATGAACACTCCATCACAGCATGTTCGTCGTCCTAGAATGAGAAGTGAAAACCCTTAAGACACGAGCATTCTATACATCCTGAGAGTAAAGAGAAACTACATATTGATGTATTCTCCGAACATCATACTACTGTTTAACCTTTAATATATAACCATAATTAGATTTAATTTGAATTTATCATACTTTTATACCATTTATACTGCTATTCTTAACCATTTAGAAAAAAAAAAAAAACTGTTGACATGCAACTTGGAGGAGTACTAAGAAAATTCAAATATGAGAATAATTTTGGCGATAACTCCGTCAATTTTCAGGAATACGGCATGAAAACGGTGACCATTTTGGTCTACGAAGAAGTATTAGAGACGGAAAATGTCTCACCGAAAAACAAAGTCTGGATAACTGTTCCAGCTTACATAAAGAAAACTGATCCGTCGTTTAAAATTTTAAACCATTACTCAAGGACAGCAGTTAAAGCCTCATTAACATCACTAAGATATGGATCAACCACAAGAGTAAGATCTGGTGAAATAGAAGCAGTTATCACCCTTGTGCAATTGGAGAATACAGGTCTCGATTCAAAAGCTGCTTCACTGAAAGTAGCTTCACATGGAGGGAAAATTCCTTTATCTTACGACCAAGCTGCTGCATTCCTTGCTACCAAGGGCATAGATCTTCCTGTTGTTACTAATCCCAATGATGCTCAAGACCCCAGACAATTAATTAATCTCATGAATCATTATTGGTCACGGTTCTTAGTTGCTCTTGGAAAAGTCCATGCAACAGATCTTTGCGGTCAGATTATTGAGGCAGGATACCTATCATCAGAGAAACTTATAGGATCATTTTTCTCTGAAAATAATTTGGATATTAATGTCTCCGTAAACTCTATACTTCTCGGGGCATTTATTTATCCTGTTGCTCCTTTCAAAAATGCCAATGCTGATGTTGTGACCGGGTTTTTGACCAATCGAACAAAAACCCTCTCCATAAGTCTCCCTGTAGCTGTGACTGTTGACACAACAAGATCATTTGTAACAGATTTCAAGATGCTCCAACAAGCTAAATTAAGATATCCAATGTTTTTTCAGCAGATATATCGCTTTCTTTGTATGACAACTCTGACAGCAGATAATATCTCCTCAGGTCTTCAGATTCAATGGAGAATGATACTGGAATGGGCAGAGCTATCTACTTTCAAGATCACATATGATTACGCAAAAACACCCAATATGGCAGCCCACTTACAACCCAATGTTTTAAGAGAATGTAAAGCCATAGAAGAAGCTATGGAGGCTGTTCAGAATGAGTGTGACAAGCTGGGTGTGGATGCAAAATATTACTCATTGTGTTGCAACCATTCAACAAGTGTCCTATTAAAGAATTATCCAAACGTTGCTTATTGCGCTCTATTTTCACAACTAAATAGTGAGGCTGGAGTGTCATGGAATAATTATATCAGCTCAGTAAGTCCGACGGTCAACAGAACTATGCTAGAAAATATGTCAATGGTACCTCTTAAGACAGGTTCTCTAATTTCGACTCTCCCTCAATATCTAATTGATTGGTTAACATCAAAGGGAATGTCTCTTGACGATATCAATCAAGATATTCAGAGAATCCTAACTCTTCCTGGTATGAACACTCCATCACAGCATGTTCGTCGTCCTAGAATGAGAAGTGAAAACCCTTAAGACACGAGCATTCTATACATCCTGAGAGTAAAGAGAAACTACATATTGATGTATTCTCCGAACATCATACTACTGTTTAACCTTTAATATATAACCATAATTAGATTTAAGGAATACGGCATGAAAACGGTGACCATTTTGGTCTACGAAGAAGTATTAGAGACGGAAAATATCTCACCGAAAAACAAAGTCTGGATAACTATTCCAGCTTACATAAAGAAAACTGATCCGACGTTTAAAATTTTAAACCATTACTCAATGACAGCAGTTAAAGCCTCATTAACATCACTAAGATATGGATCAACCACAAGAGTAAGATCTGGTGAAGTAGAAGCAGTTATCACCCTTGTGCAATTGGAGAATACAGGTCTCGATTCAAAAGCTGCTTCACTGAAAGTAGCTTCACATGGAGGGAAAATTCCTTTATCTTACGACCAAGCTGCTGCATTCCTTGCTACCAAGGGCATAGATCTTCCTGTTGTTACTAATCCCAATGATGCTCAAGACCCCAGACAATTAATTAATCTCATGAATCATTATTGGTCACGGCTCTTAGTTGCTCTTGGGAAAGTCCATGCAACAGATCTTTGCGGTCAGATTATTGAGGCAGGATATAAGATATTCTGACTATCATCAGAGAATCTTATAGGATAATTTTTCTCTGAAAATAATTTGGATATTAATGTCTTCGTAAACTCTATACTTCTCGGGGCATTTATTTATCCTGTTGCTCCTTTCAAAAATGCCAATGCTGATGTTGTGACCGGGTTTTTGACCAATCGAACAAAAACCCTCTCCATAAGTCTCCCTGTAGCTGTGACTGTTGACACAACAAGATCATTTGTAACAGATTTCAAGATGCTCCAAGAAGCTAAATTAAGATATCCAATGTTTTTTCAGCAGATATATCGCTTTCTTTGTATGAAAACTCTGACAGCAGATAATATCTCCTCAGGTCTTCAGATTCAATTGAGAATGATACTGGAATGGGCAGAGCTATCTACTTTCAAGATCACATATGATTACGCAAAAACACCCAATATGGCAGCCCACTTACAACCCGATGTTTTAAGAGAATGTAAAGCCATAGAAGAAGCTATGGAGGCTGTTCAAAATGAGTGTGACAAGCTGGGTGTGGATGCGAAATATTACTCATTGTGTTGCAACCATTCAACAAGTGTCCTATTAAAGAATTATCCAAACGTTGCTTATTGCGCTCTATTTTCACAACTAAATAGTGAGGCTGGAGTGTCATGGAATAATTATATCAGCTCAGTAAGTCCGACGGTCAACAGAACTATGATAGAAAATATGTCAATGGTACCTCTTAAGACAGGTTCTCTAATTTCGACTCTCCCTCAAGATCTAATTGATTGGTTAACATCAAAGGGAATGTCTCTTGACGATATCAATCAAGATACTCAGAGAATCCTAACTCTTCCTGGTATGAACACTCCATCACAGCATGTTCGTCGTCCTAGAATGAGAAGTGAAAACCCTTAAGACACGAGCATTCTATACATCCTGAGAGTAAAGAGAAACTACATATTGATGTATTCTCCGAACATCATACTACTGTTTAACCTTTAATATATAACCATAATTAGATTTAATTTGAATTTATCATACTTTTATACCATTTATACTGCTATTCTTAACCATTTAGAAAAAAAAAAAAAAAAAAAACTGTTGACATGCAACTTGGAGGAGTACTAAGAAAATTCAAATATGAGAATGATTTTGGCGATAACTCCGTCAATTTTCAGGAATACGGCATGAAAACGGTGACCATTTTGGTCTACGAAGAAGTATTAGAGACGGAAAATGTCTCACCGAAAAACAAAGTCTGGATAACTGTTCCAGCTTACATAAAGAAAACTGATCCGTCGTTTAAAATTTTAAACCATTACTCAAGGACAGCAGTTAAAGCCTCATTAACATCACTAAGATATGGATCAACCACAAGAGTAAGATCTGGTGAAATAGAAGCAGTTATCACCCTTGTGCAATTGGAGAATACAGGTCTCGATTCAAAAGCTGCTTCACTGAAAGTAGCTTCACATGGAGGAAAAATTCCTTTATCTTACGACCAAGCTGCTGCATTCCTTGCTACCAAGGGCATAGATCTTCCTGTTGTTACTAATCCCAATGATGCTCAAGACCCCAGACAATTAATTAATCTCATGAATCATTATTGGTCACGGTTCTTAGTTGCTCTTGGGAAACTCCATGCAACAGATCTTTGCGGTCAGATTATTGAGGCAGGATACCTATCATCAGAGAAACTTATAGGATCATTTTTCTCTGAAAATAATTTGGATATTAATGTCTCCGTAAACTCTATACTTCTCGGGGCATTTATTTATCCTGTTGCTCCTTTCAAAAATGCCAATGCTGATGTTGTGACCGGGTTTTTGACCAATCGAACAAAAACCCTCTCCATAAGTCTCCCTGTAGCTGTGACTGTTGACACAACAAGATCATTTGTAACAGATTTCAAGATGCTCCAAGAAGCTAAATTAAGATATCCAATGTTTTTTCAGCAGATATATCGCTTTCTTTGTATGAAAACTCTGACAGCAGATAATATCTCCTCAGGCCTTCAGATTCAATTGAGAATGATACTGGAATGGGCAGAGCTATCTACTTTCAAGATCACATATGATTACGCGAAAACACCCAATATGGCAGCCCACTTACAACCCGATGTTTTAAGAGAATGTAAAGCCATAGAAGAAGCTATGGAGGCTGTTCAAAATGAGTGTGACAAGCTGGGTGTGGATGCGAAATATTACTCATTGTGTTGCAACCATTCAACAAGTGTCCTATTAAAGAATTATCCAAACGTTGCTTATTGCGCTCTATTTTCACAACTAAATAGTGAGGCTGGAGTGTCATGGAATAATTATATCAGCTCAGTAAGTCCGACGGTCAACAGAACTATGCTAGAAAATATGTCAATGGTACCTCTTAAGACAGGTTCTCTAATTTCGACTCTCCCTCAAGATCTAATTGATTGGTTAACATCAAAGGGAATGTCTCTTGACGATATCAATCAAGATACTCAGAGAATCCTAACTCTTCCTGGTATGAACACTCCATCACAGCATGTTCGTCGTCCTAGAATGAGAAGTGAAAACCCTTAAGACACGAGCATTCTATACATCCTGAGAGTAAAGAGAAACTACATATTGATGTATTCTCCGAACATCATACTACTGTTTAACCTTTAATATATAACCATAATTAGATTTAAGGAATACGGCATGAAAACGGTGACCATTTTGGTCTACGAAGAAGTATTAGAGACGGAAAATGTCTCACCGAAAAACAAAGTCTGGATAACTATTCCAGCTTACATAAAGAAAACTGATCCGACGTTTAAAATTTTAAACCATTACTCAAGGACAGCAGTTAAAGCCTCATTAACATCACTAAGATATGGATCAACCACAAGAGTAAGATCTGGTGAAATAGAAGCAGTTATCACCCTTGTGCAATTGGAGAATACAGGTCTCGATTCAAAAGCTGCTTCACTGAAAGTAGCTTCACATGGAGGGAAAATTCCTTTATCTTACGACCAAGCTGCTGCATTCCTTGCTACCAAGGGCATAGATCTTCCTGTTGTTACTAATCCCAATGATGCTCAAGACCCCAGACAATTAATTAATCTCATGAATCATTATTGGTCACGGCTCTTAGTTGCTCTTGGGAAAGTCCATGCAACAGATCTTTGCGGTCAGATTATTGAGGCAGGATATAAGATATTCTGACTATCATCAGAGAAACTTATAGGATCATTTTTCTCTGAAAATAATTTGGATATTAATGTCTTCGTAAACTCTATACTTCTCGGGGCATTTATTTATCCTGTTGCTCCTTTCAAAAATGCCAATGCTGATGTTGTGACCGGGTTTTTGACCAATCGAACAAAAACCCTCTCCATAAGTCTCCCTGTAGCTGTGACTGTTGACACAACAAGATCATTTGTAACAGATTTCAAGATGCTCCAAGAAGCTAAATTAAGATATCCAATGTTTTTTCAGCAGATATATCGCTTTCTTTGTATGACAACTCTGACAGCAGATAATATCTCCTCAGGTCTTCAGATTCAATGGAGAATAATACTGGAATGGGCAGAGCTATCTACTTTCAAGATCACATATGATTACGCGAAAACACCCAATATGGCAGCCCACTTACAACCCGATGTTTTAAGAGAATGTAAAGCCATAGAAGAAGCTATGGAGGCTGTTCAGAATGAGTGTGACAAGCTGGGTGTGGATGCGAAATATTACTCATTGTGTTGCAACCATTCAACAAGTGTCCTATTAAAGAATTATCCAAACGTTGCTTATTGCGCTCTATTTTCACAACTAAATAGTGAGGCTGGAGTGTCATGGAATAATTATATCAGCTCAGTAAGTCCGACGGTCAACAGAACTATGCTAGAAAATATGTCAATGGTACCTCTTAAGACAGGTTCTCTAATTTCGACTCTCCCTCAAGATCTAATTGAATGGTTAACATCAAAGGGAATGTCTCTTGACGATATCAATCAAGATATTCAGAGAATCCTAACTCTTCCTGGTATGAACACTCCATCACAGCATGTTCGTCGTCCTAGAATGAAAAGTGGAAACCCTTAAGACACGAGCATTCTATACATCCTGAGAGTAAAGAGAAACTACATATTGATGTATTCTCCGAACATCATACTACTGTTTAACCTTTAATATATAACCATAATTAGATTTAATTTGAATTTATCATACTTTTATACCATTTATACTGCTATTCTTAACAATTTAGAAAAAAAAAACTGTTGACATGCAACTTGGAGGAGTACTAGGAAAATTCAAATATGAGAATGATTTTGGCGATAACTCCGTCAATTTTCAGGAATACGGCATGAAAACGGTGACCATTTTGGTCTACGAAGAAGTATTAGAGACGGAAAATGTCTCACCGAAAAACAAAGTCTGGATAACTGTTCCAGCTTACATAAAGAAAACTGATCCGACGTTTAAAATTTTAAACCATTACTCAAGGACAGCAGTTAAAGCCTCATTAACATCACTAAGATATGGATCAACCACAAGAGTAAGATCTGGTGAAATAGAAGCAGTTATCACCCTTGTGCAATTGGAGAATACAGGTCTCGATTCAAAAGCTGCTTCACTGAAAGTAGCTTCACATGAAGGGAAAATTCCTTTATCTTACGACCAAGCTGCTGCATTACTTGCTACCAAGGGCATAGATCTTCCTGTTGTTACTAATCCCAATGATGCTCAAGACCCCAGACAATTAATTAATCTCATGAATCATTATTGGTCACGGTTCTTAGTTCCTCTTGGGAAAGTCCATGCAACAGATCTTTGCGGTCAGATTATTGAGGCAGGATACCTATCATCATAGAAACTTATAGGATCATTTTTCTCTGAAAATAATTTGGATATTAATGTCTCCGTAAACTCTATACTTCTCGGGGCATTTATTTATCCTGTTGCTCCTTTCAAAAATGCCAATGCTGATGTTGTGACCGGGTTTTTGACCAATCGAACAAAAACCCTCTCCATAAGTCTCCCTGTAGCTGTGACTGTTGACACAACAAGATCATTTGTAACAGATTTCAAGATGCTCCAAGAAGCTAAATTAAGATAACCAATGTTTTTTCAGCAGATATATCGCTTTCTTTGTATGACAACTCTGACAGCAGATAATATCTCCTCAGGTCTTCAGATTCAATGGAGAATGATACTGGAATGGGCAGAGCTATCTACTTTCAATATGGCAGCCCACTTACAACCCGATGTTTTAAGAGAATGTAAAGCCATAGAAGAAGCTATGGAGGCTGTTCAGAATGAGTGTGACAAGCTGGGTGTGGATGCGAAATATTCAACAAGTGTCCTATTAAAGAATTATCCAAATGTTGCTTATTGCGCTCTATTTTCACAACTAAATAGTGAGGCTGGAGTGTCATGGAATAATTATATCAGCTCAGTAAGTCCGACGGTCAACAGAACTATGCTAGAAAATATGTCAATGGTACAGACAGGTTCTCTAATTTCGACTCTCCCTCAAGATCTAATTGATTGGTTAACATCAAAGGAAATGTCTCTTGACGATATCAATCAAGATATTCAGAGAATCCTAACTCTTCCTGGTATGAACACTCCATCACAGCATGTTCGTCGTCCTAGAATGAGAAGTGGAAACCCTTAAGACACGAGCATTCTATACATCCTGAGAGTAAAGAGAAACTACATATTGATGTATTCTCCGAACATCATACTACTGTTTAACCTTTAATATATAACCATAATTAGATTTAATTTGAATTTATCATACTTTTATACCATTTATACTGCTATTCTTAACCTTTTAGAAAAAAAAAAAAAAAAAACTGTTGACATGCAACTTGGAGGAGTACTAGGAAAATTCAAATATGAGAATGATTTTGGCGATAACTCCGTCAATTTTCAGGAATACGGCATGAAAACGGTGACCATTTTGGTCTACGAAGAAGTATTAGAGACGGAAAATGTCTCACCGAAAAACAAAGTCTGGATAACTGTTCCAGCTTACATAAAGAAAACTGATCCGACGTTTAAAATTTTAAACCATTACTCAAGGACAGCAGTTAAAGCCTCATTAACATCACTAAGATATGGATCAACCACAAGAGTAAGATCTGGTGAAATAGAAGCAGTTATCACCCTTGTGCAATTGGAGAATACAGGTCTCGATTCAAAAGCTGCTTCACTGAAAGTAGCTTCACATGAAGGGAAAATTCCTTTATCTTACGACCAAGCTGCTGCATTACTTGCTACCAAGGGCATAGATCTTCCTGTTGTTACTAATCCCAATGATGCTCAAGACCCCAGACAATTAATTAATCTCATGAATCATTATTGGTCACGGTTCTTAGTTGCTCTTGGGAAAGTCCATGCAACAGATCTTTGCGGTCAGATTATTGAGGCAGGATACCTATCATCAGAGAAACTTATAGGATCATTTTTCTCTGAAAATAATTTGGATATTAATGTCTCCGTAAACTCTATACTTCTCGGGGCATTTATTTATCCTGTTGCTCCTTTCAAAAATGCCAATGCTGATGTTGTGACCGGGTTTTTGTCCAATCGAACAAAAACCCTCTCCATAAGTCTCCCTGTAGCTGTGACTGTTGACACAACAAGATCATTTGTAACAGATTTCAAGATGCTCCAAGAAGCTAAATTAAGATATCCAATGTTTTTTCAGCAGATATATCGCTTTCTTTGTATGACAACTCTGACAGCAGATAATATCTCCTCAGGTCTTCAGATTCAATGGAGAATGATACTGGAATGGGCAGAGCTATCTACTTTCAAGATCACATATGATTACGCGAAAACACCCAATATGGCAGCCCACTTACAACCCGATGTTTTAAGAGAATGTAAAGCCATAGAAGAAGCTATGGAGGCTGTTCAGAATGAGTGTGACAAGCTGGGTGTGGATGCGAAATATTACTCATTGTGTTGCAACCATTCAACAAGTGTCCTATTAAAGAATTATCCAAACGTTGCTTATTGCGCTCTATTTTCACAACTAAATAATGAGGCTGGAGTGTCATGGAATAATTATATCAGCTCAGTAAGTCCGACGGTCAACAGAACTATGCTAGAAAATATGTCAATGGTACCTCTTAAGACAGGTTCTCTAATTTCGACTCTCCCTCAAGATCTAATTGATTGGTTAACATCAAAGGGAATGTCTCTTGACGATATCAATCAAGATATTCAGAGAATCCTAACTCTTCCTGGTATGAACACTCCATCACAGCATGTTCGTCGTCCTAGAATGAGAAGTGGAAACCCTTAAGACACGAGCATTCTATACATCCTGAGAGTAAAGAGAAACTACATATTGATGTATTCTCCGAACATCATACTACTGTTTAACCTTTAATATATAACCATAATTAGATTTAATTTGAATTTATCATACTTTTATACCATTTATACTGCTATTCTTAACCATTTAGAAAAAAAAAAAAAAAACTGTTGACATGCAACTTGGAGGAGTACTAGGAAAATTCAAATATGAGAATGATTTTGGCGATAACTCCGTCAATTTTCAGGAATACGGCATGAAAACGGTGACCATTTTGGTCTACGAAGAAGTATTAGAGACGGAAAATGTCTCACCGAAAAACAAAGTCTGGATAACTGTTCCAGCTTACATAAAGAAAACTGATCCGACGTTTATAATTTTAAACCATTACTCAAGGACAGCAGTTAAAGCCTCATTAACATCACTAAGATATGGATCAACCACAAGAGTAAGATCTGGTGAAATAGAAGCAGTTATCACCCTTGTGCAATTGGAGAATACAGGTCTCGATTCAAAAGCTGCTTCACTGAAAGTAGCTTCACATGGAGGGAAAATTCCTTTATCTTACGACCAAGCTGCTGCATTCCTTGCTACCAAGGGCATAGATCTTCCTGTTGTTACTAATCCCAATGATGCTCAAGACCCCAGACAATTAATTAATCTCATGAATCATTATTGGTCACGGTTCTTAGTTGCTCTTGGGAAAGTCCATGCAACAGATCTTTGCGGTCAGATTATTGAGGCAGGATACCTATCATCAGAGAAACTTATAGGATCATTTTTCTCTGAAAATAATTTGGATATTAATGTCTCCGTAAACTCTATACTTCTCGGGGCATTTATTTATCCTGTTGCTCCTTTCAAAAATGCCAATGCTGATGTTGTGACCGGGTTTTTGACCAATCGAACAAAAACCCTCTCCATAAGTCTCCCTGTAGCTGTGACTGTTGACACAACAAGATCATTTGTAACAGATTTCAAGATGCTCCAAGAAGCTAAATTAAGATATCCAATGTTTTTTCAGCAGATATATCGCTTTCTTTGTATGACAACTCTGACAGCAGATAATATCTCCTCAGGTCTTCAGATTCAATTGAGAATGATACTGGAATGGGCAGAGCTATCTACTTTCAAGATCACATATGATTACGCGAAAACACCCAATATGGCAGCCCACTTACAACCCGATGTTTTAAGAGAATGTAAAGCCATAGAAGAAGCTATGGACGCTGTTCAGAATGAGTGTGACAAGCTGGGTGTGGATGCGAAATATTACTCATTGTGTTGCAACCATTCAACAAGTGTCCTATTAAAGAATTATCCAAACGTTGCTTATTGCGCTCTATTTTCACAACTAAATAGTGAGGCTGGAGTGTCATGGAATAATTATATCAGCTCAGTAAGTCCGACGGTCAACAGAACTATGCTAGAAAATATGTCAATGGTACCTCTTAAGACAGGTTCTCTAATTTCGACTCTCCCTCAAGATCTAATTGATTGGTTAACATCAAAGGGAATGTCTCTTGACGATATCAATCAAGATATTCAGAGAATCCTAACTCTTCCTGGTATGAACACTCCATCACAGCATGTTCGTCGTCCTAGAATGAGAAGTGAATACCCTTAAGACACGAGCATTCTATACATCCTGAGAGTAAAGAGAAACTACATATTGATGTATTCTCCGAACATCATACTACTGTTTAACCTTTAATATATAACCATAATTAGATTTAATTTGAATTTATCATACTTTTATACCATTTATACTGCTATTCTTAACCATTTAGAAAAAAAAAAAAAAACTGTTGACATGCAACTTGGAGGAGTACTAAGAAAATTCAAATATGAGAATGATTTTGGCGATAACTCCGTCAATTTTCAGGAATACGGCATGAAAACGGTGACCATTTTGGTCTACGAAGAAGTATTAGAGACGGAAAATGTCTCACCGAAAAACAAAGTCTGGATAACTGTTCCAGCTTACATAAAGAAAACTGATCCGTCGTTTAAAATTTTAAACCATTACTCAAGGACAGCAGTTAAAACCTCATTAACATCACTAAGATATGGATCAACCACAAGAGTAAGATCTGGTGAAATAGAAGCAGTTATCACCCTTGTGCAATTGGAGAATACAGGTCTCGATTCAAAAGCTGCTTCACTGAAAGTAGCTTCACATGGAGGGAAAATTCCTTTATCTTACGACCAAGCTGCTGCATTCCTTGCTACCAAGGGCATAGATCTTCCTGTTGTTACTAATCCCAATGATGCTCAAGACCCCAGACAATTAATTAATCTCATGAATCATTATTGGTCACGGTTCTTAGTTGCTCTTGGGAAAGTCCATGCAACAGATCTTTGCAGTCAGATTATTGAGGCAGGATACCTATCATCAGAGAAACTTATAGGATCATTTTTCTCTGAAAATAATTTGGATATTAATATCTCCGTAAACTCTATACTTCTCGGGGCATTTATTTATCCTATTGCTCCTTTCAAAAATGCCAATGCTGATGTTGTGACCGGGTTTTTGACCAATCGAACAAAAACCCTCTCCATAAGTCTCCCTGTAGCTGTGACTGTTGACACAACAAGATCATTTGTAACAGATTTCAAGATGCTCCAAGAAGCTAAATTAAGATATCCAATGTTTTTTCAGCAGATATATCGCTTTCTTTGTATGACAACTCTGACAGCAGATAATATCTCCTCAGGTCTTCAGATTCAATGGAGAATGATACTGGAATGGGCAGAGCTATCTACTTTCAAGATCACATATGATTACGCGAAAACACCCAATATGGCAGCCCACTTACAACCCGATGTTTTAAGAGAATGTAAAGCCATAGAAGAAGCTATGGAGGCTGTTCAGAATGAGTGTGACAAGCTGGGTGTGGATGCAAAATATTACTCATTGTGTTGCAGCCATTCAACAAGTGTCCTATTAAAGAATTATCCAAACGTTGCTTATTGCGCTCTATTTTCACAACTAAATAGTGAGGCTGGAGTGTCATGGAATAATTATATCAGCTCAGTAAGTCCGACGGTCAACAGAACTATGCTAGAAAATATGTCAATGGTACCTCTTAAGACAGGTTCTCTAATTTCGACTCTCCCTCAAGATCTAATTGATTGGTTAACATCAAAGGGAATGTCTCTTGACGATATCAATCAAGATATTCAGAGAATCCTAACTCTTCCTGGTATGAACACTCCATCACAGCATGTTCGTCGTCCTAGAATGAGAAGTGAATACCCTTAAGACACGAGCATTCTATACATCCTGAGAGTAAAGAGAAACTACATATTGATGTATTCTCCGAACATCATACTACTGTTTAACCTTTAATATATAACCATAATTAGATTTAATTTGAATTTATCATAGTTTTATACCATTTATACTGCTATTCTTAACCAATTAGAAAAAAAAAAAAAAACTGTTGACATGCAACTTAGAGGAGTACTAAGAAAATTCAAATATGAGAATGATTTTGGCGATAAATCCGTCAATTTTCAGGAATACGGCATGAAAACGGTGACCATTTTGGTCTACGAAGAAGTATTAGAGACGGAAAATGTCTCACCGAAAAACAAAGTCTGGATAACTGTTCCAGCTTACATAAAGAAAACTGATCCGTCGTTTAAAATTTTAAACCATTACTCAAGGACAGCAGTTAAAACCTCATTAACATCACTAAGATATGGATCAACCACAAGAGTAAGATCTGGTGAAATAGAAGCAGTTATCACCCTTGTGCAATTGGAGAATACAGGTCTCGATTCAAAAGCTGCTTCACTGAAAGTAGCTTCACATGGAGGGAAAATTCCTTTATCTTACGACCAAGCTGCTGCATTCCTTGCTACCAAGGGCATAGATCTTCCTGTTGTTACTAATCCCAATGATGCTCAAGACCCCAGACAATTAATTAATCTCATGAATCATTATTGGTCACGGTTCTTAGTTGCTCTTGGGAAAGTCCATGCAACAGATCTTTGCAGTCAGATTATTGAGGCAGGATACCTATCATCAGAGAAACTTATAGGATCATTTTTCTCTGAAAATAATTTGGATATTAATATCTCCGTAAACTCTATACTTCTCGGGGCATTTATTTATCCTATTGCTCCTTTCAAAAATGCCAATGCTGATGTTGTGACCGGGTTTTTGACCAATCGAACAAAAACCCTCTCCATAAGTCTCCCTGTAGCTGTGACTGTTGACACAACAAGATCATTTGTAACAGATTTCAAGATGCTCCAAGAAGCTAAATTAAGATATCCAATGTTTTTTCAGCAGATATATCGCTTTCTTTGTATGACAACTCTGACAGCAGATAATATCTCCTCAGGTCTTCAGATTCAATGGAGAATGATACTGGAATGGGCAGAGCTATCTACTTTCAAGATCACATATGATTACGCGAAAACACCCAATATGGCAGCCCACTTACAACCCGATGTTTTAAGAGAATGTAAAGCCATAGAAGAAGCTATGGAGGCTGTTCAGAATGAGTGTGACAAGCTGGGTGTGGATGCAAAATATTACTCATTGTGTTGCAGCCATTCAACAAGTGTCCTATTAAAGAATTATCCAAACGTTGCTTATTGCGCTCTATTTTCACAACTAAATAGTGAGGCTGGAGTGTCATGGAATAATTATATCAGCTCAGTAAGTCCGACGGTCAACAGAACTATGCTAGAAAATATGTCAATGGTACCTCTTAAGACAGGTTCTCTAATTTCGACTCTCCCTCAAGATCTAATTGATTGGTTAACATCAAAGGGAATGTCTCTTGACGATATCAATCAAGATATTCAGAGAATCCTAACTCTTCCTGGTATGAACACTCCATCACAGCATGTTCGTCGTCCTAGAATGAGAAGTGGAAACCCTTAAGACACGAGCATTCTATACATCCTGAGAGTAAAGAGAAACTACATATTGATGTATTCTCCGAACATCATACTACTGTTTAACCTTTAATATATAACCATAATTAGATTTAAGGAATACGGCATGAAAACGGTGACCATTTTGGTCTACGAAGAAGTATTAGAGACGGAAAATGTCTCACCGAAAAACAAAGTCTGGATAACTATTCCAGCTTACATAAAGAAAACTGATCCGACGTTTAAAATTTTAAACCATTACTCAAGGACAGCAGTTAAAGCCTCATTAACATCACTAAGATATGGATCAACCACAAGAGTAAGATCTGGTGAAATAGAAGCAGTTATCACCCTTGTGCAATTGGAGAATACAGGTCTCGATTCAAAAGCTGCTTCACTGAAAGTAGCTTCACATGGAGGGAAAATTCCTTTATCTTACGACCAAGCTGCTGCATTCCTTGCTACCAAGGGCATAGATATTCCTGTTGTTACTAATCCCAATGATGCTCAAGACCCCAGACAATTAATTAATCTCATGAATCATTATTGGTCACGGTTCTTAGTTGCTCTTGGGAAAGTCCATGCAACAGATCTTTGCGGTCAGATTATTGAGGCAAGATACCTATCATCAGAGAAACTTATAGGATCATTTTTCTCTGAAAATAATTTGGATATTAATGTCTCCGTAAACTCTATACTTCTCGGGGCATTTATTTATCCTGTTGCTCCTTTCAAAAATGCCAATGCTGATGTTGTGACCGGGTTTTTGACCAATCGAACAAAAACCCTCTCCATAAGTCTCCCTGTAGCTGTGACTGTTGACACAACAAGATCATTTGTAACAGATTTCAAGATGCTCCAAGAAGCTAAATTAAGATATCCAATGTTTTTTCAGCAGATATATCGCTTTCTTTGTATGACAACTCTGACAGCAGATAATATCTCCTCAGGTCTTCAGATTCAATGGAGAATGATACTGGAATGGGCAGAGCTATCTACTTTCAAGATCACATATGATTACGCGAAAACACCCAATATGGCAGCCCACTTACAACCCGATGTTTTAAGAGAATGTAAAGCCATAGAAGAAGCTATGGAGGCTGTTCAGAATGAGTGTGACAAGCTGGGTGTGGATGCGAAATATTACTCATTGTGTTGCAACCATTCAACAAGTGTCCTATTAAAGAATTATCCAAACGTTGCTTATTGCGCTCTATTTTCACAACTAAATAGTGAGGCTGGAGTGTCATGGAATAATTATATCAGCTCAGTAAGTCCGACGGTCAACAGAACTATGCTAGAAAATATGTCAATGGTACCTCTTAAGACAGGTTCTCTAATTTCGACTCTCCCTCAAGATCTAATTGATTGGTTAACATCAAAGGGAATGTCTCTTGACGATATCAATCAAGATATTCAGAGAATCCTAACTCTTCCTAGTATGAACACTCCATCACAGCATGTTCGTCGTCCTAGAATGAAAAGTGGAAACCCTTAAGACACGAGCATTCTATACATCCTGAGAGTAAAGAGAAACTACATATTGATGTATTCTCCGAACATCATACTACTGTTTAACCTTTAATATATAACCATAATTAGATTTAATTTGAATTTATCATACTTTTATACCATTTATACTGCTATTCTTAACCATTTAGAAAAAAAAAAACTGTTGACATGCAACTTGGAGGAGTACTAGGAAAATTCAAATATGAGAATGATTTTGGCGATAACTCCGTCAATTTTCAGGAATACGGCATGAAAACGGTGACCATTTTGGTCTACGAAGAAGTATTAGAGACGGAAAATGTCTCACCGAAAAACAAAGTCTGGATAACTGTTCCAGCTTACATAAAGAAAACTGATCCGACGTTTAAAATTTTAAACCATTACTCAAGGACAGCAGTTAAAGCCTCATTAACATCACTAAGATATGGATCAACCACAAGAGTAAGATCTGGTGAAATAGAAGCAGTTATCACCCTTGTGCAATTGGAGAATACAGGTCTCGATTCAAAAGCTGCTTCACTGAAAGTAGCTTCACATGGAAGGAAAATTCCTTTATCTTACGACCAAGCTGCTGCATTCCTTGCTACCAAGGGCATAGATCTTCCTGTTGTTACTAATCCCAATGATGCTCAAGACCCCAGACAATTAATTAATCTCATGAATCATTATTGGTCACGGTTCTTAGTTGCTCTTGGGAAAGTCCATGCAACAGATCTTTGCGGTCAGATTATTGAGGCAGGATACCTATCATCAGAGAAACTTATAGGATCATTTTTCTCTGAAAATAATTTGGATATTAATGTCTCCGTAAACTCTATACTTCTCGGGGCATTTATTAATCCTGTTGCTCCTTTCAAAAATGCCAATGCTGATGTTGTGACCGGGTTTTTGACCAATCGAACAAAAACCCTCTCCATAAGTCTCCCTGTAGCTGTGACTGTTGACACAACAAGATCATTTGTAACAGATTTCAAGATGCTCCAAGAAGCTAAATTAAGATATCCAATGTTTTTTCAGCAGATATATCGCTTTCTTTGTATGACAACTCTGACAGCAGATAATATCTCCTCAGGTCTTCAGATTCAATGGAGAATGATACTGGAATGGGCAGAGCTATCTACTTTCAAGATCACATATGATTACGCGAAAACACCCAATATGGCAGCCCACTTACAACCCGATGTTTTAAGAGAATGTAAAGCCATAGAAGAAGCTATGGAGGCTGTTCAGAATGAGTGTGACAAGCTGGGTGTGGATGCGAAATATTACTCATTGTGTTGCAACCATTCAACAAGTGTCCTATTAAAGAATTATCCAAACGTTGCTTATGGCGCTCTATTTTCACAACTAAATAGTGAGGCTGGAGTGTCATGGAATAATTATATCAGCTCAGTCAGTCCGACGGTCAACAGAACTATGCTAGAAAATATGTCAATGGTACCTCTTAAGACAGGTTCTCTAATTTCGACTCTCCCTCAAGATTTAATTGATTGGTTAACATCAAAGGGAATGTCTCTTGACGATATCAATCAAGATATTCAGAGAATCCTAACTCTTCCTGGTATGAACACTCCATCACAGCCTGTTCGTCGTCCTAGAATGAAAAGTGGAAACCCTTAAGACACGAGCATTCTATACATCCTGAGAGTAAAGAGAAACTACATATTGATGTATTCTCCGAACATCATACTACTGTTTAACCTTTAATATATAACCATAATTAGATTTAATTTGAATTTATCATACTTTTATACCATTTATACTGCTATTCTTAACCATTTAGAAAAAAAAACTGTTGACATGCAACTTGGAGGAGTACTAGGAAAATTCAAATATGAGAATGATTTTGGCGATAACTCCGTCAATTTTCAGGAATACGGCATGAAAACGGTGACCATTTTGGTCTACGAAGAAGTATTAGAGACGGAAAATGTCTCACCGAAAAACAAAGTCTGGATAACTGTTCCAGCTTACATAAAGAAAACTGATCCGACGTTTAAAATTTTAAACCATTACTCAAGGACAGCAGTTAAAGCCTCATTAACATCACTAAGATATGGATCAACCACAAGAGTAAGATCTGGTGAAATAGAAGCAGTTATCACCCTTGTGCAATTGGAGAATACAGGTCTCGATTCAAAAGCTGCTTCACTGAAAGTAGCTTCACATGGAGGGAAAATTCCTTTATCTTACGACCAAGCTGCTGCATTCCTTGCTACCAAGGGCATAGATCTTCCTGTTGTTACTAATCCCAATGATGCTCAAGACCCCAGACAATTAATTAATCTCATGAATCATTATTGGTCACGGTTCTTAGTTGCTCTTGGGAAAGTCCATGCAACAGATCATTGCGGTCAGATTATTGAGGCAGGATACCTATCATCAGAGAAACTTATAGGATCATTTTTCTCTGAAAATAATTTGGATATTAATGTCTCCGTAAACTCTATACTTCTCGGGGCATTTATTAATCCTGTTGCTCCTTTCAAAAATGCCAATTCTGATGTTGTGACCGGGTTTTTGACCAATCGAACAAAAACCCTCTCCATAAGTCTCCCTGTAGCTGTGACTGTTGACACAACAAGATCATTTGTAACAGATTTCAAGATGCTCCAAGAAGCTAAATTAAGATATCCAATGTTTTTTCAGCAGATATATCGCTTTCTTTGTATGACAACTCTGACAGCAGATAATATCTCCTCAGGTCTTCAGATTCAATGGAGAATGATACTGGAATGGGCAGAGCTATCTACTTTCAAGATCACATATGATTACGCGAAAACACCCAATATGGCAGCCCACTTACAACCCGATGTTTTAAGAGAATGTAAAGCCATAGAAGAAGCTATGGAGGCTGTTCAGAATGAGTGTGACAAGCTGGGTGTGGATGCGAAATATTACTCATTGTGTTGCAACCATTCAACAAGTGTCCTATTAAAGAATTATCCAAACGTTGCTTATTGCGCTCTATTTTCACAACTAAATAGTGAGGCTGGAGTGTCATGGAATAATTATATCAGCTCAGTCAGTCCGACGGTCAACAGAACTATGCTAGAAAATATGTCAATGGTACCTCTTAAGACAGGTTCTCTAATTTCGACTCTCCCTCAAGATTTAATTGATTGGTTAACATCAAAGGGAATGTCTCTTGACGATATCAATCAAGATATTCAGAGAATCCTAACTCTTCCTGGTATGAACACTCCATCACAGCATGTTCGTCGTCCTAGAATGAAAAGTGGAAACCCTTAAGACACGAGCATTCTATACATCCTGAGAGTAAAGAGAAACTACATATTGATGTATTCTCCGAACATCATACTACTGTTTAACCTTTAATATATAACCATAATTAGATTTAATTTGAATTTATCATACTTTTATACCATTTATACTGCTATTCTTAACCATTTAGAAAAAAAAAACTGTTGACATGCAACTTGGAGGAGTACTAGGAAAATTCAAATATGAGAATGATTTTGGCGATAACTCCGTCAATTTTCAGGAATACGGCATGAAAACGGTGACCATTTTGGTCTACGAAGAAGTATTAGAGACGGAAAATGTCTCACCGAAAAACAAAGTCTGGATAACTGTTCCAGCTTACATAAAGAAAACTGATCCGACGTTTAAAATTTTAAACCATTACTCAAGGACAGCAGTTGAAGCCTCATTAACATCACTAAGATATGGATCAACCACAAGAGTAAGATCTGGTGAAATAGAAGCAGTTATCACCCTTGTGCAATTGGAGAATACAGGTCTCGATTCAAAAGCTGCTTCACTGAAAGTAGCTTCACATGGAGGGAAAATTCCTTTATCTTACGACCAAGCTGCTGCATTCCTTGCTACCAAGGGCATAGATATTCCTGTTGTTACTAATCCCAATGATGCTGAAGACCCCAGACAATTAATTAATCTCATGAATCATTATTGGTCACGGTTCTTAGTTGCTCTTGGGAAAGTCCATGCAACAGATCTTTGCGGTCAGATTATTGAGGCAAGATACCTATCATCAGAGAAACTTATAGGATCATTTTTCTCTGAAAATAATTTGGATATTAATGTCTCCGTAAACTCTATACTTCTCGGGGCATTTATTTATCCTGTTGCTCCTTTCAAAAATGCCAATGCTGATGTTGTGACCGGGTTTTTGACCAATCGAACAAAAACTCTCTCCATAAGTCTCCCTGCAGCTGTGACTGTTGACACAACAAGATCATTTGTAACAGATTTCAAGATGCTCCAAGAAGCTAAATTAAGATATCCAATGTTTTTTCAGCAGATATATCGCTTTCTTTGTATGACAACTCTGACAGCAGATAATATCTCCTCAGGTCTTCAGATTCAATGGAGAATGATACTGGAATGGGCAGAGCTATCTACTTTCAAGATCACATATGATTACGCGAAAACACCCAATATGGCAGCCCACTTACAACCCGATGTTTTAAGAGAATGTAAAGCCATAGAAGAAGCTATGGAGGCTGTTCAGAATGAGTGTGACAAGCTGGGTGTGGATGCGAAATATTACTCATTGTGTTGCAACCATTCAACAAGTGTCCTATTAAAGAATTATCCAAACGTTGCTTATTGCGCTCTATTTTCACAACTAAATAGTGAGGCTGGAGTGTCATGGAATAATTATATCAGCTCAGTCAGTCCGACGGTCAACAGAACTATGCTAGAAAATATGTCAATGGTACCTCTTAAGACAGGTTCTCTAATTTCGACTCTCCCTCAAGATTTAATTGATTGGTTAACATCAAAGGGAATGTCTCTTGACGATATCAATCAAGATATTCAGAGAATCCTAACTCTTCCTGGTATGAACACTCCATCACAGCATGTTCGTCGTCCTAGAATGAAAAGTGGAAACCCTTAAGACACGAGCATTCTATACATCCTGAGAGTAAAGAGAAACTACATATTGATGTATTCTCCGAACATCATACTACTGATTAACCTTTAATATATAACCATAATTAGATTTAATTTGAATTTATCATACTTTTATACCATTTATACTGCTATTCTTAACCATTTAGAAAAAAAAAACTGTTGACATGCAACTTGGAGGAGTACTAGGAAAATTCAAATATGAGAATGATTTTGGCGATAACTCCGTCAATTTTCAGGAATACGGCATGAAAACGGTGACCATTTTGGTCTACGAAGAAGTATTAGAGACGGAAAATGTCTCACCGAAAAACAAAGTCTGGATAACTGTTCCAGCTTACATAAAGAAAACTGATCCGACGTTTAAAATTTTAAACCATTACTCAAGGACAGCAGTTAAAGCCTCATTAACATCACTAAGATATGGATCAACCACAAGAGTAAGATCTGGTGAAATAGAAGCAGTTATCACCCTTGTGCAATTGGAGAATACAGGTCTCGATTCAAAAGCTGCTTCACTGAAAGTAGCTTCACATGGAGGGAAAATTCCTTTATCTTACGACCAAGCTGCTGCATTCCTTGCTACCAAGGGCATAGATCTTCCTGTTGTTACTAATCCCAATGATGCTCAAGACCCCAGACAATTAATTAATCTCATGAATCATTATTGGTCACGGTTCTTAGTTGCTCTTGGGAAAGTCCATGCAACAGATCTTTGCGGTCAGATTATTGAGGCAGGATACCTATCATCAGAGAAACTTATAGGATCATTTTTCTCTGAAAATAATTTGGATATTAATGTCTCCGTAAACTCTATACTTCTCGGGGCATTTATTTATCCTGTTGCTCCTTTCAAAAATGCCAATGCTGATGTTGTGACCGGGTTTTTGACCAATCGAACAAAAACCCTCTCCATAATCTCCCTGTAGCTGTGACTGTTGACACAACAAGATCATTTGTAACAGATTTCAAGATGCTCCAAGAAGCTAAATTAAGATATCCAATGTTTTTTCAGCAGATATATCGCTTTCTTTGTATGACAACTCTGACAGCAGATAATATCTCCTCAGGTCTTCAGATTCAATGGAGAATGATACTGGAATGGGCAGAGCTATCTACTTTCAAGATCACATATGATTACGCGAAAACACCCAATATGGCAGCCCACTTACAACCCGATGTTTTAAGAGAATGTAAAGCCATAGAAGAAGCTATGGAGGCTGTTCAGAATGAGTGTGACAAGCTGGGTGTGGATGCGAAATATTACTCATTGTGTTGCAACCATTCAACAAGTGTCCTATTAAAGAATTATCCAAACGTTGCTTATTGCGCTCTATTTTCACAACTAAATAGTGAGGCTGGAGTGTCATGGAATAATTATATCTGTTGAAATTGACATTGTTTTAATTTTTCTCTGTTAGATGTCGGTCATGTGCATGTTTACTGTATTTTTCTCATGTTTATGATTATGCAACCTGTAATGTTTGACAAATATAAGACACTGTTTTGTCGAACACACTCGCCTATATATCGCAGCTTGCTTTTGACGTGTGTGTAAGACTAGCTTGAATAAATCGTTGATAACTAGATATTGAAAGTGCTTATCATTTACCTGAAAAACCTAACAGGTTATGGGCCCAGGACGTTGGACAAGAATAAGGTAAATTGATTCAAGCTGCTTGAACATTGAGTGGATATACTCAGAAAACAACACAAGAAAGGAAAATAGGGTGTGGTCGTAAAATGGCGTCGAGAACTTCATCAGAGCATTTTCTGCTTTCACATCGTTTGAATGGGACGAATTTCAAACTGTGGAATCTTCAGATCCAAGCGGTTTTGCGTAGCCATAGCTTACTTGATATAGTAAATGGCTCTACTCCAAAACCAACCGAACAAGAAGAAGCTGGAAAATGGATGATGCGTGACGGTAAGGCAATGGCAATTTTGATCTCATCTCTTGAAGTAGAGCAAGCGAATCACATTTTAAATTGTACCTGCTCGAAAGAAGTTTTTGAAAAGATAGAAAGTTTGCATAAAACCAAAAGTGAGGTTAGAATCATGAATTTGTACGAAGAATATTTTTCATTGAAAATGAATGAAGATGAATCGGTTGCAGCGTATTTTTCACGATGTTCAATGCTAGCGTCAGAAATTGAAGATCAAGGCGAAAAATTGTCTGAAAATATTAAAATGGTTCGAATCATAAGCAGTCTCACATCGAAATACAAGAACTTTCGAACCGTCTGGTACAATGTTAAAGAAGGTCGCAAACTAGATAACATGCTTTCGCAGCTACAATTGGAAGAAGATCAGTTGAGCAAAACACTAAACGATGAAACAACTGAAGCAGCGTTCCATGCAAAGTTCCATGACTCGGGTAAGAAACCGAAGAGTAAGACATCAATTGAAGAGCTTAAGAAAAATACGAGATGCAATTTCTGCAAAGAAAAAGGTCATTGGAGACGCGAATGTCCGAAGCGCAATCGAACAAAAGAGCGAAATAGTGATTCATCAGAGCAACGAAGGTCAAATGAAATGGCTTTTAATGCAGAGATTTCCGATGTGATTTCAGCAAGTTACAATGATGTTTGGTTGGTGGACTCGGGGGCATCGAAACATATGACATCGCGAAAGGAATGGTTTAGTGATTTAACGTTGATTAATGTTGACCGATACGTGACGATCGCAAATGATGAACGTTTACCAATTCGAGGTTATGGCACAATACATTTGGAGGCATGGTGCAATGATAGCTGGAGTGCAATACGATTGGAAAATGTGCAATATGTTCCCGAAATGAAGAAAAATCTATTCTCGACTGCAGCAACAACAGAGAAAGGATTTTCAGTCACATTTTTAAGTGATTACTGTGAGATAATTCGCGAAGGTGAAACAAAAGCTTTTGGTTTCAAAGATGCAACAAACCAATTCAGAATGGTGTTTCGAAGAGAACAGAATGTTGATGAACATGCATATGTTTCTGCGACAAAATCCGTTTCACTGCAACAATGGCATCGTCGCTTGGGTCACATTAACATAGCTGCAATTAAGAAGATGAGCAAGAATCAATTGGTCGTGGGAGTTGATTTTTCGAACGAGAACGATTTCTTTTGTGAAGAATGTCATTTTGGAAAAATGAAAAGATCGTCGCATCCGTCACGTGATTTACGCAATGCAAAAGTTGGGGAATACATTCATGCAGATTTATGTGGACCGATGGAAGAAAATGGAATTGGTGGCGTTCGCTATTTTTTGCTTCTGAAGGACGAAGTATCGAACTTTCGGTACGTATTTTTCTTAAATCAAAAATCTAATATCTATGATTTGTTAAAGGATTTTTTGCCATTGGTGAAAAATACTACTGGAAATAATTTGAGGTTTTTTCGCTGCGACAATGGGAGTGAATTCATCAACAGAGAAGTGCGACATCTGATGTCATCAAACGGAGTGGTGTTCGAACGAATTTCACCATATACACCAGAACAAAATGGTTTCATTGAGCGAGACAATCGTACAGTCCAGGAATCCGCTCGAACTATGTTAATCGCAAGTGGACTCGAAAAGAAATTGTGGCCGGAAGCAGTACGTACAGCAGTGTATTTTTTGAATAGATCGTGCAATTCGCGTAATTTAACGACAACGCCGTTTGAATTGTGGTTTGGAGAAAAGCCGCACTTGGGTCACGTGAAAGAGTTTGGTACAATCGGATATGCGCTTGTGCCAAAGCAATTGGGTCGTAAGAAATGGGATTCCAAAGCGCAGATGGTTCATCTTGTTGGATATGAGCCGACTTCGAAAAATTTTCGTGTATACAATCCAGAAACGAATAAGGTTTTTGTCAGCTGTGATGTTTCATTTAATGAAAAAATTGTACAGGATGAATGTGTGCATTTGTGGGATGAAGCCGGCAGTGAAAAAGACGAGCATCAAACCAACAAAGACTTGAAAACTGAAATAACTGAAGCCATAGAATCAGACGAGCTAAATGAATTGATTCTTGATGAAGATCAAAACAATAGACAATCGAGGACAAAGTATAATTTGCGAACAAATATTGTTCCGCCCAAGAAATATATTGATGAGACGAGTTATTCAGCGATAATCAATGAACCATTGACATACGCTGATGCAATTAAATCAAACGAAGCAAATGATTGGTTAGCTGCAGTAAATGATGAACTTCGATCACTTGAAGAAAATAATACTTGGGTTTTGGTTGACAAACCAGTAGGACGCAATATTATTGGGTGCAAATGGGTATTCAAATTGAAAACGCGCCCGGACGACAACAATAGAAGGTACAAAGCGAGACTTCTAGCAAAGGGATATTCTCAACACGCAGGCATCGATTATGGTGAAACTTTTTCACCAGTAGTACGGTACGATTCAATACGAGCAATATTAGCACTAGCTGCGGCTGAAGATTTGGAGATAATGCAATTCGATGTCAAAACCGCTTTTCTTAATGGTGATCTCCATGAAGAAATTTATATGACAATACCAGAAGGAGTGAATGGTGCTAATGATGATAAAGTATGTCGGCTACGAAAAAGCCTATATGGTCTCAAGCAGGCGTCGAGAGCATGGAACCTAAAATTCTCAAATTTCCTGAGAGAATGCAATCTGGAACAATCTGAAGCTGATAATTGCGTGTTTTCCGGCTATCTAGATGGTAATAAAGTAATTTTACTTTTGTACGTAGATGATGGAATGATTCTGTCCAACAACAGAGCCACACTGAACATATTAAAACAAAAACTGGATGATGTTTTTGAGGTGACGTATGGATCTGGTGATTTTTATGTTGGTATGGAAATTCAGAGAGATAGGCCGAAGAAAATGATCGCTATTACGCAATCAGCGTACATAAGAAAAATCATCGAAAAATTCAACATGGTTGATGCTAATCCTATATCAACACCAGCTGATCCGAATGTTACATTGATAAAGACTGATGAAGTGAACGAAATCTTTCCATATAGACAAGCGGTAGGATCATTAATGTATGCAGCAACAGTTTCGCGACCCGACATTTCATATGCAGTTGGAGAAGTCAGTCGATTTCTTGACAATCCATCATCTGAACATATCACGGCCGTGAAACGCATAATTCGATATTTAATGAAAACTGTGAATTATGGTATTCTGTATGGCAGAGTGAAAAACAGTGAATTTATTTTGACTGGCTATACCGATGCGAATTTTGCCAGAAACATCGAAAGTCGTCGATCTACAACTGGGTATGCTTTTATGATTGGTAACAGCATAATTATATGGCGTAGCATGCGACAAAAGACGGTCGCATTATCGACAACCGAAGCGGAATATATGGCTGCTTGTGAAGGTGCAAAAGAGGCGGTTTGGTTACGTCAGTTGTTAAAAGACATTGGTTTTGAGCAAAGAATTGCAACACCAATATTGATAGATAATCAAAGTGCGATCAGGTTGATTAAGAACCCTGAATTGCATCATCGCACGAAACATATTGATGTGAGATTACATTTCATAGGAGAGCTCTACGAATCTCACGTTATTTCAATTGAATATGTGCAAAGTAATGAGCAATTAGCGGACATATTTACGAAACCGCTCCAATTGCGGGATTTTTAAAGAAACACTGATAGTTTTGGAATCGAAGAAATTAAATAATGAGTGGGAGTGTTGAAATTGACATTGTTTTAATTTTTCTCTGTTAGATGTCGGTCATGTGCATGTTTACTGTATTTTTCTCATGTTTATGATTATGCAACCTGTAATGTTTGACAAATATAAGACACTGTTTTGTCGAACACACTCGCCTATATATCGCAGCTTGCTTTTGACGTGTGTGTAAGACTAGCTTGAATAAATCGTTGATAACTAGATATTGAAAGTGCTTATCATTTACCTGAAAAACCTAACAATATCAGCTCAGTAAGTCCGACGGTCAACAGAACTATGCTAGAAAATATGTCAATGGTACCTCTTAAGACAGGTTCTCTAATTTCGACTCTCCCTCAAGATCTAATTGATTGGTTAACATCAAAGGGAATGTCTCTTGACGATATCAATCAAGATATTCAGAGAATCCTAACTCTTCCTGGTATGAACACTCCATCACAGCATGTTCGTCGTCCTAGAATGAGAAGTGAAAACCCTTAAGACACGAGCATTCTATACATCCTGAGAGTAAAGAGAAACTACATATTGATGTATTCTCCGAACATCATACTACTGTTTAACCTTTAATATATAACCATAATTAGATTTAATTTGAATTTATCATACTTTTATACCATTTATACTGCTATTCTTAACCATTTAGAAAAAAAAAAAAAAAAACTGTTGACATGCAACTTGGAGGAGTACTAGGAAAATTCAAATATGAGAATGATTTTGGCGATAACTCCGTCAATTTTCAGGAATACGGCATGAAAACGGTGACCATTTTGGTCTACGAAGAAGTATTAGAGACGGAAAATGTCTCACCGAAAAACAAAGTCTGGATAACTGTTCCAGCTTACATAAAGAAAACTGATCCGTCGTTTAAAATTTTAAACCATTACTCAAGGACAGCAGTTAAAGCCTCATTAACATCACTAAGATATGGATCAACCACAAGAGTAAGATCTGGTGAAATAGAAGCAGTTATCACCCTTGTGCAATTGGAGAATACAGGTCTCGATTCAAAAGCTGCTTCACTGAAAGTAGCTTCACATGGAGGGAAAATTCCTTTATCTTACGACCAAGCTGCTGCATTCCTTGCTATCAAGGGCATAGATCTTCCTGTTGTTACTAATCCCAATGATGCTCAAGACCCCAGACAATTAATTAATCTCATGAATCATTATTGGTCACGGTTCTTAGTTGCTCTTGGGAAAGTCCATGCAACAGATCTTTGCGGTCAGATTATTGAGGCAGGATACCTATCATCAGAGAAACTTATAGGATCATTTTTCTCTGAAAATAATTTGGATATTAATGTCTCCGTAAACTCTATACTTCTCGGGGCATTTATTTATCCTGTTGCTCCTTTCAAAAATGCCAATGCTGATGTTGTGACCGGGTTTTTGACCAATCGAACAAAAACCCTCTCCATAAGTCTCCCTGTAGCTGTGACTGTTGACACAACAAGATCATTTGTAACAGATTTCAAGATGCTCCAAGAAGCTAAATTAAGATATCCAATGTTTTTTCAGCAGATATATCGCTTTCTTTGTATGACAACTCTGACAGCAGATAATATCTCCTCAGGTCTTCAGATTCAATGGAGAATGATACTGGAATGGGCAGAGCTATCTACTTTCAAGATCACATATGATTACGCGAAAACACCCAATATGGCAGCCCACTTACAACCCGATGTTTTAAGAGAATGTAAAGCCATATAAGAAGCTATGGAGGCTGTTCAGAATGAGTGTGACAAGCTGGGTGTGGATGCGAAATATTACTCATTGTGTTGCAACCATTCAACAAGTGTCCTATTAAAGAATTATCCAAACGTTGCTTATTGCGCTCTATTTTCACAACTAAATAGTGAGGCTGGAGTGTCATGGAATAATTATATCAGCTCAGTAAGTCCGACGGTCAACAGAACTATGTTAGAAAATATGTCAATGGTACCTCTTAAGACAGGTTCTCTAATTTCGACTCTCCCTCAAGATCTAATTGATTGGTTAACATCAAAGGGAATGTCTCTTGACGATATCAATCAAGATATTCAGAGAATCCTAACTCTTCCTGGTATGAACACTCCATCACAGCATGTCGTCCTAGAATGAAAAGTGGAAACCCTTAAGACACGAGCATTCTATACATCCTGAGAGTAAAGAGAAACTACATATTGATGTATTCTCCGAACATCATACTACTGTTTAACCTTTAATATATAACCATAATTAGATTTAAGGAATACGGCATGAAAACGGTGACCATTTTGGTCTACGAAGAAGTATTAGAGACGGAAAATGTCTCACCGAAAAACAAAGTTTGGATAACTATTCCAGCTTACATAAAGAAAACTGATCCGACGTTTAAAATTTTAAACCATTACTCAAGGACAGCAGTTAAAGCCTCATTAACATCACTAAGATATGGATCAACCACAAGAGTAAGATCTGGTGAAATAGAAGCAGTTCTCACCCTTGTGCAATTGGAGAATACAGGTCTCGATTCAAAAGCTGCTTCATTGAAAGTAGCTTCACATGGAGGGAAAATTCCTTTATCTTACGACCAAGCTGCTGCATTCCTTGCTACCAAGGGCATAGATATTCCTGTTGTTACTAATCCCAATGATGCTCAAGACCCCAGACAATTAATTAATCTCATGAATCATTATTGGTCACGGTTCTTAGTTGCTCTTGGGAAAGTCCATGCAACAGATCTTTGCGGTCAGATTATATTGAGGCAAGATACCTATCATCAGAGAAACTTATAGGATCATTTTTCTCTGAAAATAATTTGGATATTAATGTCTCCGTAAACTCTATACTTCTCGGGGCATTTATTTATCCTGTTGCTCCTTTCAAAAATGCCAATGCTGATGTTGTGACCGGGTTTTTGACCAATCGAACAAAAACCCTCTCCATAAGTCTCCCTGTAGCTGTGACTGTTGACACAACAAGATCATTTGTAACAGATTTCAAGATGCTCCAAGAAGCTAAATTAAGATATCCAATGTTTTTTCAGCAGATATATCGCTTTCTTTGTATGACAACTCTGACAGCAGATAATATCTCCTCAGGTCTTCAGATTCAATGGAGAATGATACTGGAATGGGCAGAGCTATCTACTTTCAAGATCACATATGATTACGCGAAAACACCCAATATGGCAGCCCACTTACAACCCGATGTTTTAAGAGAATGTAAAGCCATATAAGAAGCTATGGAGGCTGTTCAGAATGAGTGTGACAAGCTGGGTGTGGATGCGAAATATTACTCATTGTGTTGCAACCATTCAACAAGTGTCCTATTAAAGAATTATCCAAACGTTGCTTATTGCGCTCTATTTTCACAACTAAATAGTGAGGCTGGAGTGTCATGGAATAATTATATCAGCTCAGTAAGTCCGACGGTCAACAGAACTATGTTAGAAAATATGTCAATGGTACCTCTTAAGACAGGTTCTCTAATTTCGACTCTCCCTCAAGATCTAATTGATTGGTTAACATCAAAGGGAATGTCTCTTGACGATATCAATCAAGATATTCAGAGAATCCTAACTCTTCCTGGTATGAACACTCTATCACAGCATGTTCGTCGTCCTAGAATGAAAAGTGGAAACCCTTAAGACACGAGCATTCTATACATCCTGAGAGTAAAGAGAAACTACATATTGATGTATTCTCCGAACATCATACTACTGTTTAACCTTTAATATATAACCATAATTAGATTTAATTTGAATTTATCATATTTTTATACCATTTATACTGCTATTCTTAACCATTTAGAAAAAAAAAAAAAAAAAAAAACTGTTGACATGCAACTTGGAGGAGTACTAAGAAAATTCAAATATGAGAATGATTTTGGCGATAACTCCGTCAATTTTCAGGAATACGGCATGAAAACGGTGACCATTTTGGTCTACGAAGAAGTATTAGAGACGGAAAATGTCTCACCGAAAAACAAAGTCTGGATAACTGTTCCAGCTTACATAAAGAAAACTGATCCGACGTTTAAAATTTTAAACCATTACTCAAGGACAGCAGTTAAAGCCTCATTAACATCACTAAGATATGGGTCAACCACAAGAGTAAGATCTGGTGAAATAGAAGCAGTTATCACCCTTGTGCAATTGGAGAATACAGGTCTCGATTCAAAAGCTGCTTCACTGAAAGTAGCTTCACATGGAGGGAAAATTCCTTTATCTTACGACCAAGCTGCTGCATTCCTTGCTACCAAGGGCATAGATATTCCTGTTGTTACTAATCCCAATGATGCTCAAGACCCCAGACAATTAATTAATCTCATGAATCATTATTGGTCACGGTTCTTAGTTGCTCTTGGGAAAGTCCATGCAACAGATCTTTGCGGTCAGATTATTGAGGCAGGATACCTATCATCAGAGAAACTTATAGGATCATTTTTCTCTGAAAATAATTTGGATATTAATGTCTCCGTAAACTCTATACTTCTCGGGGCATTTATTTATCCTGTTGCTCCTTTCAAAAATGCCAATGCTGATGTTGTGACCGGGTTTTTGACCAATCGAACAAAAACCCTCTCCATAAGTCTCCCTGTAGCTGTGACTGTTGACACAACAAGATCATTTGTAACAGATTTCAAGATGCTCCAAGAAGCTAAATTAAGATATCCAATGTTTTTTCAGCAGATATATCGCTTTCTTTGTATGACAACTCTGACAGCAGATAATATCTCCTCAGGTCTTCAGATTCAATGGAGAATGATACTGGAATGGGCAGAGCTATCTACTTTCAAGATCACATATGATTACGCGAAAACACCCAATATGGCAGCCCACTTACAACCCGATGTTTTAAGAGAATGTAAAGCCATAGAAGAAGCTATGAAGGCTGTTCAGAATGAGTGTGACAAGCTGGGTGTGGATGCAAAATATTACTCATTGTGTTGCAACCATTCAACAAGTGTCCTATTAAAGAATTATCCAAACGTTGCTTATTGCGCTCTATTTTCACAACTAAATAATGAGGCTGGAGTGTCATGGAATAATTATATCAGCTCAGTAAGTCCGACGGTCAACAGAACTATGCTAGAAAATATGTCAATGGTACCTCTTAAGACAGGTTCTCTAATTTCGACTCTCCCTCAAGATCTAATTGATTGGTTAACATCAAAGGGAATGTCTCTTGACGATATCAATAAAGATATTCAGAGAATCCTAACTCTTCCTGGTATGAACACTCCATCACAGCATGTTCGTCGTCCTAGAATGAGAAGTGGAAACCCTTAAGACACGAGCATTCTATACATCCTGAGAGTAAAGAGAAACTACATATTGATGTATTCTCCGAACATCATACTACTGTTTAACCTTTAATATATAACCATAATTAGATTTAAGGAATACGGCATGAAAACGGTGACCATTTTGGTCTACGAAGAAGTATTAGAGACGGAAAATGTCTCACCGAAAAACAAAGTCTGGATAACTATTCCAGCTTACATAAAGAAAACTGATCCGACGTTTAAAATTTTAAACCATTACTCAAGGACAGCAGTTAAAGCCTCATTAACATCACTAAGATATGGATCAACCACAAGAGTAAGATCTAGTGAAATAGAAGCAGTTATCACCCTTGTGCAATTGGAGAATACAGGTCTCGATTCAAAAGCTGCTTCATTGAAAGTAGCTTCACATGGAGGGAAAATTCCTTTATCTTACGACCAAGCTGCTGCATTCCTTGCTACCAAGGGCATAGATATTCCTGTTGTTACTAATCCCAATGATGCTCAAGACCCCAGACAATTAATTAATCTCATGAATCATTATTGGTCACGGTTCTTAGTTGCTCTTGGGAAAGTCCATGCAACAGATCTTTGCGGTCAGATTATTGAGGCAGGATACCTATCATCAGAGAAACTTATAGGATCATTTTTCTCTGAAAATAATTTGGATATTAATGTCTCCGTAAACTCTATACTTCTCGGGGCATTTATTTATCCTGTTGCTCCTTTCAAAAATGCCAATGCTGATGTTGTGACCGGGTTTTTGACCAATCGAACAAAAACCCTCTCCATAAGTCTCCCTGTAGCTGTGACTGTTGACACAACAAGATCATTTGTAACAGATTTCAAGATGCTCCAAGAAGCTAAATTAAGATATCCAATGTTTTTTCAGCAGATATATCGCTTTCTTTGTATGACAACTCTGACAGCAGATAATATCTCCTCAGAACTTCAGATTCAATGGAGAATGATACTGGAATGGGCAGAGCTATCTACTTTCAAGATCACATATGATTACGCGAAAACACCCAATATGGCAGCCCACTTACAACCCGATGTTTTAAGAGAATGTAAAGCCATAGAAGAAGCTATGGAGGCTGTTCAGAATGAGTGTGACAAGCTGGGTGTGGATGCGAAATATTACTCATTGTGTTGCAACCATTCAACAAGTGTCCTATTAAAGAATTATCCAAACGTTGCTTATTGCGCTCTATTTTCACAACTAAAGAGTGAGGCTGGAGTGTCATGGAATAATTATATCAGCTCAGTCAGTCCGACGGTCAACAGAACTATGCTAGAAAATATGTCAATGGTACCTCTTAAGACAGGTTCTCTAATTTCGACTCTCCCTCAAGATTTAATTGATTGGTTAACATCAAAGGGAATGTCTCTTGACGATATCAATCAAGATATTCAGAGAATCCTAACTCTTCCTGGTATGAACACTCCATCACAGCATGTTCGTCGTCCTAGAATGAAAAGTGGAAACCCTTAAGACACGAGCATTCTATACATCCTGAGAGTAAAGAGAAACTACATATTGATGTATTCTCCGAACATCATACTACTGTTTAACCTTTAATATATAACCATAATTAGATTTAATTTGAATTTATCATACTTTTATACCATTTATACTGCTATTCTTAACCATTTAGAAAAAAAAAACTGTTGACATGCAACTTGGAGGAGTACTAGGAAAATTCAAATATGAGAATGATTTTGGCGATAACTCCGTCAATTTTCAGGAATACGGCATGAAAACGGTGACCATTTTGGTCTACGAAGAAGTATTAGAGACGGAAAATGTCTCACCGAAAAACAAAGTCTGGATAACTGTTCCAGCTTACATAAAGAAAACTGATCCGACGTTTAAAATTTTAAACCATTACTCAAGGACAGCAGTTAAAGCCTCATTAACATCACTAAGATATGGATCAACCACAAGAGTAAGATCTGGTGAAATAGAAGCAGTTATCACCCTTGTGCAATTGGAGAATACAGGTCTCGATTCAAAAGCTGCTTCACTGAAAGTAGCTTCACATGGAGGGAAAATTCCTTTATCTTACGACCAAGCTGCTGCATTCCTTGCTACCAAGGGCATAGATATTCCTGTTGTTACTAATCCCAATGATGCTCAAGACCCCAGACAATTAATTAATCTCATGAATCATTATTGGTCACGGTTCTTAGTTGCTCTTGGGAAAGTCCATGCAACAGATCTTTGCGGTCAGATTATTGAGGCAAGATACCTATCATCAGAGAAACTTATAGGATCATTTTTCTCTGAAAATAATTTGGATATTAATGTCTCCGTAAACTCTATACTTCTCGGGGCATTTATTTATCCTGTTGCTCCTTTCAAAAATGCCAATGCTGATGTTGTGACCGGGTTTTTGACCAATCGAACAAAAACCCTCTCCATAAGTCTCCCTGTAGCTGTGACTGTTGACACAACAAGATCATTTGTAACAGATTTCAAGATGCTCCAAGAAGCTAAATTAAGATATCCAATGTTTTTTCAGCAGATATATCGCTTTCTTTGTATGACAACTCTGACAGCAGATAATATCTCCTCAGAACTTCAGATTCAATGGAGAATGATACTGGAATGGGCAGAGCTATCTACTTTCAAGATCACATATGATTACGCGAAAACACCCAATATGGCAGCCCACTTACAACCCGATGTTTTAAGAGAATGTAAAGCCATAGAAGAAGCTATGGAGGCTGTTCAGAATGAGTGTGACAAGCTGGGTGTGGATGCGAAATATTACTCATTGTGTTGCAACCATTCAACAAGTGTCCTATTAAAGAATTATCCAAACGTTGCTTATTGCGCTCTATTTTCACAACTAAATAGTGAGGCTGGAGTGTCATGGAATAATTATATCAGCTCAGTAAGTCCGACGGTCAACAGAACTATGCTAGAAAATATGTCAATGGTACCTCTTAAGACAGGTTCTCTAATTTCGACTCTCCCTCAAGATCTAATTGATTGGTTAACATCAAAGGGAATGTCTCTTGACGATATCAATCAAGATATTCAGAGAATCCTAACTCTTCCTGGTATGAACACTCCATCACAGCATGTTCGTCGTCCTAGAATGAGAAGTGGAAACCCTTAAGACACGAGCATTCTATACATCCTGAGAGTAAAGAGAAACTACATATTGATGTATTCTCCGAACATCATACTACTGTTTAACCTTTAATATATAACCATAATTAGATTTAAGGAATACGGCATGAAAACGGTGACCATTTTGGTCTACGAAGAAGTATTAGAGACGGAAAATGTCTCACCGAAAAACAAAGTCTGGATAACTATTCCAGCTTACATAAAGAAAACTGATCCGACGTTTAAAATTTTAAACCATTACTCAAGGACAGCAGTTAAAGCCTCATTAACATCACTAAGATATGGATCAACCACAAGAGTAAGATCTGGTGAAATAGAAGCAGTTATCACCCTTGTGCAATTGGAGAATACAGGTCTCGATTCAAAAGCTGCTTCATTGAAAGTAGCTTCACATGGAGGGAAAATTCCTTTATCTTACGACCAAGCTGCTGCATTCCTTGCTACCAAGGGCATAGATATTCCTGTTGTTACTAATCCCAATGATGCTCAAGACCCCAGACAATTAATTAATCTCATGAATCATTATTGGTCACGGTTCTTAGTTGCTCTTGGGAAAGTCCATGCAACAGATCTTTGCGGTCAGATTATATTGAGGCAAGATACCTATCATCAGAGAAACTTATAGGATCATTTTTCTCTGAAAATAATTTGGATATTAATGTCTCCGTAAACTCTATACTTCTCGGGGCATTTATTTATCCTGTTGCTCCTTTCAAAAATGCCAATGCTGATGTTGTGACCGGGTTTTTGACCAATCGAACAAAAACCCTCTCCATAAGTCTCCCTGTAGCTGTGACTGTTGACACAACAAGATCATTTGTAACAGATTTCAAGATGCTCCAAGAAGCTAAATTAAGATATCCAATGTTTTTTCAGCAGATATATCGCTTTCTTTGTATGACAACTCTGACAGCAGATAATATCTCCTCAGGTCTTCAGATTCAATGGAGAATGATACTGGAATGGGCAGAGCTATCTACTTTCAAGATCACATATGATTACGCGAAAACACCCAATATGGCAGCCCACTTACAACCCGATGTTTTAAGAGAATGTAAAGCCATATAAGAAGCTATGGAGGCTGTTCAGAATGAGTGTGACAAGCTGGGTGTGGATGCGAAATATTACTCATTGTGTTGCAACCATTCAACAAGTGTCCTATTAAAGAATTATCCAAACGTTGCTTATTGCGCTCTATTTTCACAACTAAATAGTGAGGCTGGAGTGTCATGGAATAATTATATCAGCTCAGTAAGTCCGACGGTCAACAGAACTATGTTAGAAAATATGTCAATGGTACCTCTTAAGACAGGTTCTCTAATTTCGACTCTCGCTCAAGATCTAATTGATTGGTTAACATCAAAGGGAATGTCTCTTGACGATATCAATCAAGATATTCAGAGAATCCTAACTCTTCCTGGTATGAACACTCTATCACAGCATGTTCGTCGTCCTAGAATGAAAAGTGGAAACCCTTAAGACACGAGCATTCTATACATCCTGAGAGTAAAGAGAAACTACATATTGATGTATTCTCCGAACATCATACTACTGTTTAACCTTTAATATATAACCATAATTAGATTTAATTTGAATTTATCATATTTTTATACCATTTATACTGCTATTCTTAACCATTTAGAAAAAAAAAAAAAAAAAAAACTGTTGACATGCAACTTGGAGGAGTACTAAGAAAATTCAAATATGAGAATGATTTTGGCGATAACTCCGTCAATTTTCAGGAATACGGCATGAAAACGGTGACCATTTTGGTCTACGAAGAAGTATTAGAGACGGAAAATGTCTCACCGAAAAACAAAGTCTGGATAACTGTTCCAGCTTACATAAAGAAAACTGATCCGACGTTTAAAATTTTAAACCATTACTCAAGGACAGCAGTTAAAGCCTCATTAACATCACTAAGATATGGGTCAACCACAAGAGTAAGATCTGGTGAAATAGAAGCAGTTATCACCCTTGTGCAATTGGAGAATACAGGTCTCGATTCAAAAGCTGCTTCACTGAAAGTAGCTTCACATGGAGGGAAAATTCCTTTATCTTACGACCAAGCTGCTGCATTCCTTGCTACCAAGGGCATAGATATTCCTGTTGTTACTAATCCCAATGATGCTCAAGACCCCAGACAATTAATTAATCTCATGAATCATTATTGGTCACGGTTCTTAGTTGCTCTTGGGAAAGTCCATGCAACAGATCTTTGCGGTCAGATTATTGAGGCAGGATACCTATCATCAGAGAAACTTATAGGATCATTTTTCTCTGAAAATAATTTGGATATTAATGTCTCCGTAAACTCTATACTTCTCGGGGCATTTATTTATCCTGTTGCTCCTTTCAAAAATGCCAATGCTGATGTTGTGACCGGGTTTTTGACCAATCGAACAAAAACCCTCTCCATAAGTCTCCCTGTAGCTGTGACTGTTGACACAACAAGATCATTTGTAACAGATTTCAAGATGCTCCAAGAAGCTAAATTAAGATATCCAATGTTTTTTCAGCAGATATATCGCTTTCTTTGTATGACAACTCTGACAGCAGATAATATCTCCTCAGGTCTTCAGATTCAATGGAGAATGATACTGGAATGGGCAGAGCTATCTACTTTCAAGATCACATATGATTACGCGAAAACACCCAATATGGCAGCCCACTTACAACCCGATGTTTTAAGAGAATGTAAAGCCATAGAAGAAGCTATGAAGGCTGTTCAGAATGAGTGTGACAAGCTGGGTGTGGATGCAAAATATTACTCATTGTGTTGCAACCATTCAACAAGTGTCCTATTAAAGAATTATCCAAACGTTGCTTATTGCGCTCTATTTTCACAACTAAATAGTGAGGCTGGAGTGTCATGGAATAATTATATCAGCTCAGTAAGTCCGACGGTCAACAGAACTATGCTAGAAAATATGTCAATGGTACCTCTTAAGACAGGTTCTCTAATTTCGACTCTCCCTCAAGATCTAATTGATTGGTTAACATCAAAGGGAATGTCTCTTGACGATATCAATCAAGATATTCAGAGAATCCTAACTCTTCCTGGTATGAACACTCCATCACAGCATGTTCGTCGTCCTAGAATGAGAAGTGGAAACCCTTAAGACACGAGCATTCTATACATCCTGAGAGTAAAGAGAAACTACATATTGATGTATTCTCCGAACATCATACTACTGTTTAACCTTTAATATATAACCATAATTAGATTTAAGGAATACGGCATGAAAACGGTGACCATTTTGGTCTACGAAGAAGTATTAGAGACGGAAAATGTCTCACCGAAAAACAAAGTCTGGATAACTATTCCAGCTTACATAAAGAAAACTGATCCGACGTTTAAAATTTTAAACCATTACTCAAGGACAGCAGTTAAAGCCTCATTAACATCACTAAGATATGGATCAACCACAAGAGTAAGATCTGGTGAAATAGAAGCAGTTATCACCCTTGTGCAATTGGAGAATACAGGTCTCGATTCAAAAGCTGCTTCATTGAAAGTAGCTTCACATGGAGGGAAAATTCCTTTATCTTACGACCAAGCTGCTGCATTCCTTGCTACCAAGGGCATAGATATTCCTGTTGTTACTAATCCCAATGATGCTCAAGACCCCAGACAATTAATTAATCTCATGAATCATTATTGGTCACGGTTCTTAGTTGCTCTTGGGAAAGTCCATGCAACAGATCTTTGCGGTCAGATTATTGAGGCAGGATACCTATCATCAGAGAAACTTATAGGATCATTTTTCTCTGAAAATAATTTGGATATTAATGTCTCCGTAAACTCTATACTTCTCGGGGCATTTATTTATCCTGTTGCTCCTTTCAAAAATGCCAATGCTGATGTTGTGACCGGGTTTTTGACCAATCGAACAAAAACCCTCTCCATAAGTCTCCCTGTAGCTGTGACTGTTGACACAACAAGATCATTTGTAACAGATTTCAAGATGCTCCAAGAAGCTAAATTAAGATATCCAATGTTTTTTCAGCAGATATATCGCTTTCTTTGTATGACAACTCTGACAGCAGATAATATCTCCTCAGAACTTCAGATTCAATGGAGAATGATACTGGAATGGGCAGAGCTATCTACTTTCAAGATCACATATGATTACGCGAAAACACCCAATATGGCAGCCCACTTACAACCCGATGTTTTAAGAGAATGTAAAGCCATAGAAGAAGCTATGGAGGCTGTTCAGAATGAGTGTGACAAGCTGGGTGTGGATGCGAAATATTACTCATTGTGTTGCAACCATTCAACAAGTGTCCTATTAAAGAATTATCCAAACGTTGCTTATTGCGCTCTATTTTCACAACTAAAGAGTGAGGCTGGAGTGTCATGGAATAATTATATCAGCTCAGTCAGTCCGACGGTCAACAGAACTATGCTAGAAAATATGTCAATGGTACCTCTTAAGACAGGTTCTCTAATTTCGACTCTCCCTCAAGATTTAATTGATTGGTTAACATCAAAGGGAATGTCTCTTGACGATATCAATCAAGATATTCAGAGAATCCTAACTCTTCCTGGTATGAACACTCCATCACAGCATGTTCGTCGTCCTAGAATGAAAAGTGGAAACCCTTAAGACACGAGCATTCTATACATCCTGAGAGTAAAGAGAAACTACATATTGATGTATTCTCCGAACATCATACTACTGTTTAACCTTTAATATATAACCATAATTAGATTTAATTTGAATTTATCATACTTTTATACCATTTATACTGCTATTCTTAACCATTTAGAAAAAAAAAACTGTTGACATGCAACTTGGAGGAGTACTAGGAAAATTCAAATATGAGAATGATTTTGGCGATAACTCCGTCAATTTTCAGGAATACGGCATGAAAACGGTGACCATTTTGGTCTACGAAGAAGTATTAGAGACGGAAAATGTCTCACCGAAAAACAAAGTCTGGATAACTGTTCCAGCTTACATAAAGAAAACTGATCCGACGTTTAAAATTTTAAACCATTACTCAAGGACAGCAGTTAAAGCCTCATTAACATCACTAAGATATGGATCAACCACAAGAGTAAGATCTGGTGAAATAGAAGCAGTTATCACCCTTGTGCAATTGGAGAATACAGGTCTCGATTCAAAAGCTGCTTCACTGAAAGTAGCTTCACATGGAGGGAAAATTCCTTTATCTTACGACCAAGCTGCTGCATTCCTTGCTACCAAGGGCATAGATATTCCTGTTGTTACTAATCCCAATGATGCTCAAGACCCCAGACAATTAATTAATCTCATGAATCATTATTGGTCACGGTTCTTAGTTGCTCTTGGGAAAGTCCATGCAACAGATCTTTGCGGTCAGATTATTGAGGCAAGATACCTATCATCAGAGAAACTTATAGGATCATTTTTCTCTGAAAATAATTTGGATATTAATGTCTCCGTAAACTCTATACTTCTCGGGGCATTTATTTATCCTGTTGCTCCTTTCAAAAATGCCAATGCTGATGTTGTGACCGGGTTTTTGACCAATCGAACAAAAACCCTCTCCATAAGTCTCCCTGTAGCTGTGACTGTTGACACAACAAGATCATTTGTAACAGATTTCAAGATGCTCCAAGAAGCTAAATTAAGATATCCAATGTTTTTTCAGCAGATATATCGCTTTCTTTGTATGACAACTCTGACAGCAGATAATATCTCCTCAGAACTTCAGATTCAATGGAGAATGATACTGGAATGGGCAGAGCTATCTACTTTCAAGATCACATATGATTACGCGAAAACACCCAATATGGCAGCCCACTTACAACCCGATGTTTTAAGAGAATGTAAAGCCATAGAAGAAGCTATGGAGGCTGTTCAGAATGAGTGTGACAAGCTGGGTGTGGATGCGAAATATTACTCATTGTGTTGCAACCATTCAACAAGTGTCCTATTAAAGAATTATCCAAACGTTGCTTATTGCGCTCTATTTTCACAACTAAATAGTGAGGCTGGAGTGTCATGGAATAATTATATCAGCTCAGTAAGTCCGACGGTCAACAGAACTATGCTAGAAAATATGTCAATGGTACCTCTTAAGACAGGTTCTCTAATTTCGACTCTCCCTCAAGATCTAATTGATTGGTTAACATCAAAGGGAATGTCTCTTGACGATATCAATCAAGATATTCAGAGAATCCTAACTCTTCCTGGTATGAACACTCCATCACAGCATGTTCGTCGTCCTAGAATGAGAAGTGGAAACCCTTAAGACACGAGCATTCTATACATCCTGAGAGTAAAGAGAAACTACATATTGATGTATTCTCCGAACATCATACTACTGTTAAACCTTTAATATATAACCATAATTAGATTTAATTTGAATTTATCATACTTTTATACCATTTATACTGCTATTCTTAACCATTTAGAAAAAAAAAAAAAAAAAAACTGTTGACATGCAACTTGGAGGAGTACTAGGAAAATTCAAATATGAGAATGATTTTGGCGATAACTCCGTCAATTTTCAGGAATACGGCATGAAAACGGTGACCATTTTGGTCTACGAAGAAGTATTAGAGACGGAAAATGTCTCACCGAAAAACAAAGTCTGGATAACTGTTCCAGCTTACATAAAGAAAACTGATCCGACGTTTAAAATTTTAAACCATTACTCAAGGACAGCAGTTAAAGCCTCATTAACATCACTAAGATATGGATCAACCACAAGAGTAAGATCTGGTGAAATAGAAGCAGTTATGACCCTTGTGCAATTGGAGAATACAGGTCTCGATTCAAAAGCTGCTTCACTGAAAGTAGCTTCACATGGAGGGAAAATTCCTTTATCTTACGACCAAGCTGCTGCATTCCTTGCTACCAAGGGCATAGATCTTCCTGTTGTTACTAATCCCAATGATGCTCAAGACCCCAGACAATTAATTAATCTCATGAATCATTATTGGTCACGGTTCTTAGTTGCTCTTGGGAAAGTCCATGCAACAGATCTTTGCGGTTAGATTATTGAGGCAGGATACCTATCATCAGAGAAACTTATAGGATCATTTTTCTCTGAAAATAATTTGGATATTAATGTCTCCGTAAACTCTATACTTCTCGGGGCATTTATTTATCCTGTTGCTCCTTTCAAAAATGCCAATGCTGATGTTGTGACCGGGTTTTTGACCAATCGAACAAAAACCCTCTCCATAAGTCTCCCTGTAGCTGTGACTGTTGACACAACAAGATCATTTGTAACAGATTTCAAGATGCTCCAAGAAGCTAAATTAAGATATCCAATGTTTTTTCAGCAGATATATCGCTTTCTTTGTATGACAACTCTGACAGCAGATAATATCTCCTCAGGTCTTCAGATTCAATGGAGAATGATACTGGAATGGGCAGAGCTATCTACTTTCAAGATCACATATGATTACGCGAAAACACCCAATATGGCAGCCCACTTACAACCCGATGCTTTAAGAGAATGTAAAGCCATAGAAGAAGCTATGGAGGCTGTTCAGAATGAGTGTGACAAGCTGGGTGTGGATGCGAAATATTACTCATTGTGTTGCAACCATTCAACAAGTGTCCTATTAAAGAATTATCCAAACGTTGCTTATTGCGCTCTATTTTCACAACTAAATAGTGAGGCTGGAGTGTCATGGAATAATTATATCAGCTCAGTAAGTCCGACGGTCAACAGAACTATGCTAGAAAATATGTCAATGGTACCTCTTAAGACAGGTTCTCTAATTTCAACTCTCCCTCAAGATCTAATTGATTGGTTAACATCAAAGGGAATGTCTCTTGACGATATCAATCAAGATATTCAGAGAATCCTAACTCTTCCTAGTATGAACACTCCATCACAGCATGTTCGTCGTCCTAGAATGAAAAGTGGAAACCCTTAAGACACGAGCATTCTATACATCCTGAGAGTAAAGAGAAACTACATATTGATGTATTCTCCGAACATCATACTACTGTTTAACCTTTAATATATAACCATAATTAGATTTAATTTGAATTTATCATACTTTTATACCATTTATACTGCTATTCTTAACCATTTAGAAAAAAAAAAAAAAACTGTTGACATGCAACTTGGAGGAGTACTAGGAAAATTCAAATATGAGAATGATTTTGGCGATAACTCCGTCAATTTTCAGGAATACGGCATGAAAACGGTGACCATTTTGGTCTACGAAGAAGTATTAGAGACGGAAAATGTCTCACCGAAAAACAAAGTCTGGATAACTGTTCCAGCTTACATAAAGAAAACTGATCCGACGTTTAAAATTTTTAAACCATTACTCAAGGACAGCAGTTAAAGCCTCATTAACATCACTAAGATATGGATCAACCACAAGAGTAAGATCTGGTGAAATAGAAGCAGTTATCACCCTTGTGCAATTGGAGAATACAGGTCTCGATTCAAAAGCTGCTTCACTGAAAGTAGCTTCACATGGAGGGAAAATTCCTTTATCTTACGACCAAGCTGCTGCATTCCTTGCTACCAAGGGCATAGATATTCCTGTTGTTACTAATCCCAATGATGCTCAAGACCCCAGACAATTAATTAATCTCATGAATCATTATTGGTCACGGTTCTTAGTTGCTCTTGAGAAAGTCCATGCAACAGATCTTTGCGGTCAGATTATTGAGGCAAGATACCTATCATCAGAGAAACTTATAGGATCATTTTTCTCTGAAAATAATTTGGATATTAATGTCTCCGTAAACTCTATACTTCTCGGGGCATTTATTTATCCTGTTGCTCCTTTCAAAAATGCCAATGCTGATGTTGTGACCGGGTTTTTGAGCAATCGAACAAAAACCCTCTCCATAAGTCTCCCTGTAGCTGTGACTGTTGACACAACAAGATCATTTGTAACAGATTTCAAGATGCTCCAAGAAGCTAAATTAAGATATCCAATGTTTTTTCAGCAGATATATCGCTTTCTTTGTATGACAACTCTGACAGCAGATAATATCTCCTCAGGTCTTCAGATTCAATGGAGAATGATACTGGAATGGGCAGAGCTATCTACTTTCAAGATCACATATGATTACGCGAAAACACCCAATATGGCAGCCCACTTACAACCCGATGTTTTAAGAGAATGTAAAGCCATAGAAGAAGCTATGGAGGCTGTTCAGAATGAGTGTGACAAGCTGGGTGTGGATGCAAAATATTACTCATTGTGTTGCAACCATTCAACAAGTGTCCTATTAAAGAATTATCCAAACGTTGCTTATTGCGCTCTATTTTCACAACTAAATAGTGAGGCTGGAGTGTCATGGAATAATTATATCAGCTCAGTAAGTCCGACGGTCAACAGAACTATGCTAGAAAATATGTCAATGGTACCTCTTAAGACAGGTTCTCTAATTTCGACTCTCCCTCAAGATCTAATTGATTGGTTAACATCAAAGGGAATGTCTCTTGACGATATCAATCAAGATATTCAGAGAATCCTAACTCTTCCTGGTATGAACACTCCATCACAGCATGTTCGTCGTCCTGGAATGAGAAGTGGAAACCCTTAAGACACGAGCATTCTATACATCCTGAGAGTAAAGAGAAACTACATATTGATGTATTCTCCGAACATCATACTACTGTTAAACCTTTAATATATAACCATAATTAGATTTAATTTGAATTTCTCATACTTTTATACCATTTATACTGCTATTCTTAACCATTTAGAAAAAAAAAAAAAAAACTGTTGACATGCAACTTGGAGGAGTACTAGGAAAATTCAAATATGAGAATGATTTTGGCGATAACTCCGTCAATTTTCAGGAATACGGCATGAAAACGGTGACCATTTTGGTCTACGAAGAAGTATTAGAGACGGAAAATGTCTCACCGAAAAACAAAGTCTGGATAACTGTTCCAGCTTACATAAAGAAAACTGATCCGACGTTTAAAATTTTAAACCATTACTCAAGGACAGCAGTTAAAGCCTCATTAACATCACTAAGATATGGATCAACCACAAGAGTAAGATCTGGTGAAATAGAAGCAGTTATCACCCTTGTGCAATTGGAGAATACAGGTCTCGATTCAAAAGCTGCTTCACTGAAAGTAGCTTCACATGGAGGGAAAATTCCTTTATCTTACGACCAAGCTGCTGCATTCCTTGCTACCAAGGGCATAGATCTTCCTGTTGTTACTAATCCCAATGATGCTCAAGACCCCAGACAATTAATTAATCTCATGAATCATTATTGGTCACGGTTCTTAGTTGCTCTTGGGAAAGTCCATGCAACAGATCTTTGCGGTCAGATTATTGAGGCAGGATACCTATCATCGGAGAAACTTATAGGATCATTTTTCTCTGAAAATAATTTGGATATTAATGTCTCCGTAAACTCTATACTTCTCGGGGCATTTATTTATCCTGTTGCTCCTTTCAAAAATGCCAATGCTGATGTTGTGACCGGGTTTTTGACCAATCGAACAAAAACCCTCTCCATAAGTCTCCCTGTAGCTGTGACTGTTGACACAACAAGATCATTTGTAACAGATTTCAAGATGCTCCAAGAAGCTAAATTAAGATATCCAATGTTTTTTCAGCAGATATATCGCTTTCTTTGTATGACAACTCTGACAGCAGATAATATCTCCTCAGGTCTTCAGATTCAATGGAGAATGATACTGGAATGGGCAGAGCTATCTACTTTCAAGATCACATATGATTACGCGAAAACACCCAATATGGCAGCCCACTTACAACCCGATGCTTTAAGAGAATGTAAAGCCATAGAAGAAGCTATGGAGGCTGTTCAGAATGAGTGTGACAAGCTGGGTGTGGATGCGAAATATTACTCATTGTGTTGCAACCATTCAACAAGTGTCCTATTAAAGAATTATCCAAACGTTGCTTATTGCGCTCTATTTTCACAACTAAATAGTGAGGCTGGAGTGTCATGGAATAATTATATCAGCTCAGTAAGTCCGACGGTCAACAGAACTATGCTAGAAAATATGTCAATGGTACCTCTTAAGACAGGTTCTCTAATTTCAACTCTCCCTCAAGATCTAATTGATTGGTTAACATCAAAGGGAATGTCTCTTGACGATATCAATCAAGATATTCAGAGAATCCTAACTCTTCCTAGTATGAACACTCCATCACAGCATGTTCGTCGTCCTAGAATGAAAAGTGGAAACCCTTAAGACACGAGCATTCTATACATCCTGAGAGTAAAGAGAAACTACATATTGATGTATTCTCCGAACATCATACTACTGTTTAACCTTTAATATATAACCATAATTAGATTTAATTTGAATTTATCATACTTTTATACCATTTATACTGCTATTCTTAACCATTTAGAAAAAAAAAAAAAAACTGTTGACATGCAACTTGGAGGAGTACTAGGAAAATTCAAATATGAGAATGATTTTGGCGATAACTCCGTCAATTTTCAGGAATACGGCATGAAAACGGTGACCATTTTGGTCTACGAAGAAGTATTAGAGACGGAAAATGTCTCACCGAAAAACAAAGTCTGGATAACTGTTCCAGCTTACATAAAGAAAACTGATCCGACGTTTAAAATTTTAAACCATTACTCAAGGACAGCAGTTAAAGCCTCATTAACATCACTAAGATATGGATCAACCACAAGAGTAAGATCTGGTGAAATAGAAGCAGTTATCACCCTTGTGCAATTGGAGAATACAGGTCTCGATTCAAAAGCTGCTTCACTGAAAGTAGCTTCACATGGAGGGAAAATTCCTTTATCTTACGACCAAGCTGCTGCATTCCTTGCTACCAAGGGCATAGATATTCCTGTTGTTACTAATCCCAATGATGCTCAAGACCCCAGACAATTAATTAATCTCATGAATCATTATTGGTCACGGTTCTTAGTTGCTCTTGGGAAAGTCCATGCAACAGATCTTTGCGGTCAGATTATTGAGGCAAGATACCTATCATCAGAGAAACTTATAGGATCATTTTTCTCTGAAAATAATTTGGATATTAATGTCTCCGTAAACTCTATACTTCTCGGGGCATTTATTTATCCTGTTGCTCCTTTCAAAAATGCCAATGCTGATGTTGTGACCGGGTTTTTGAGCAATCGAACAAAAACCCTCTCCATAAGTCTCCCTGTAGCTGTGACTGTTGACACAACAAGATCATTTGTAACAGATTTCAAGATGCTCCAAGAAGCTAAATTAAGATATCCAATGTTTTTTCAGCAGATATATCGCTTTCTTTGTATGACAACTCTGACAGCAGATAATATCTCCTCAGGTCTTCAGATTCAATGGAGAATGATACTGGAATGGGCAGAGCTATCTACTTTCAAGATCACATATGATTACGCGAAAACACCCAATATGGCAGCCCACTTACAACCCGATGTTTTAAGAGAATGTAAAGCCATATAAGAAGCTATGCAGGCTGTTCAGAATGAGTGTGACAAGCTGGGTGTGGATGCGAAATATTACTCATTGTGTTGCAACCATTCAACAAGTGTCCTATTAAAGAATTATCCAAACGTTGCTTATTGCGCTCTATTTTCACAACTAAATAGTGAGGCTGGAGTGTCATGGAATAATTATATCAGCTCAGTAAGTCCGACGGTCAACAGAACTATGTTAGAAAATATGTCAATGGTACCTCTTAAGACAGGTTCTCTAATTTCGACTCTCCCTCAAGATCTAATTGATTGGTTAACATCAAAGGGAATGTCTCTTGACGATATCAATCAAGATATTCAGAGAATCCTAACTCTTCCTGGTATGAACACTCCATCACAGCATGTTCGTCGTCCTAGAATGAAAAGTGGAAACCCTTAAGACACGAGCATTCTATACATCCTGAGAGTAAAGAGAAACTACATATTGATGTATTCTCCGAACATCATACTACTGTTTAACCTTTAATATATAACCATAATTAGATTTAAGGAATACGGCATGAAAACGGTGACCATTTTGGTCTACGAAGAAGTATTAGAGACGGAAAATGTCTCACCGAAAAACAAAGTCTGGATAACTATTCCAGCTTACATAAAGAAAACTGATCCGATGTTTAAAATTTTAAACCATTACTCAAGGACAGCAGTTAAAGCCTCATTAACATCACTAAGATATGGATCAACCACAAGAGTAAGATCTGGTGAAATAGAAGCAGTTATCACCCTTGTGCAATTGGAGAATACAGGTCTCGATTCAAAAGCTGCTTCATTGAAAGTAGCTTCACATGGAGGGAAAATTCCTTTATCTTACGACCAAGCTGCTGCATTCCTTGCTACCAAGGGCATAGATATTCCTGTTGTTACTAATCCCAATGATGCTCAAGACCCCAGACAATTAATTAATCTCATGAATCATTATTGGTCACGGTTCTTAGTTGCTCTTGGGAAAGTCCATGCAACAGATCTTTGCGGTCAGATTACACAGTAAGAAATTTGATCCGAGTTAACTGTCTAGTGTATGTTGTTAATTTCACGAGTTAATATTCAGAGTAGAACATTGAAATATATTTACACTATTGAAATATTCAACTCTAATTGACTCTAATAAAACAACAACTCTATTTTTATTTAAATTCATTAAGACGTAGTTAATATTACACTTGCAGTGACAGTTTAAAATATGATTCAACTCTAAAATGACACTAAAAATATTTAAAAATGTAACTTTTCAAGAGTTGTTTTTTACTCCTAAAATATTGAATTTGTTTTTTGTCATAGGCGATTTTATTTCGAGTTCAGTAAATTTGCCATTTATGCGAGTTAATATTGACTTTTTTAGTGTAATTTTTCCGAGGGACTACGGATTGAGGCGAATTTATTTTAAACAACAGGTGTTATTGCCATACGGACCGCGTTCTGCATCTGTATAACATCGTTTAACTGCGCAATTATAGTACATATTACAAGAGTATCATTCATAAATCATAGTAAAACAAAGTATAACTGGTGATAGTGATTGTGTTTGTGAATTTGCAGCATGGCGTTTATTAGGATTAGATACATTAATTTGACAAAGGTTGTTAAAATTGAGGAAAATTGGACATATGAAAACTATATGGAAATTGGTAAGTATTTAAGTCAACTATTTAATCGAGTATTTAATCATAAAATATCAAGATCAACTTCATTTGTAAATTGAATATTGACTGAATATAGTCTTATTACAAGAAGAAATTTTATCCTTTTTCAGAATATTACTTATTTATGTTTTTTACTGCATATGAAATGTGTTTGAATTTAATCAATTGCTTGTGATTGACCAACGAATAATATAATTCACGTTTCATTTTAGCTCGGGAAAAATTCCCAAACATAAAATGTCCATTTTACTTTATGGATTCCGAACTTGCGATATTAGAAGAAGGAGTTTTATGCGAGTTTGTGAATAATGAAATCAAAAATAATAAATCGGTGTTGTTAATTGTATCATCGCTGCAGCCTGACGAAGATGGTAAATTATTCTATATACCGCCTGTTTCACAATCAACCCCCGATTCTGAAGCCCCTATGATTTGCCAACAATAAATTACATTAATTAATTATACGCATGCAATTTCTTTTTAAATGAGTAACATTTTTTAAAGCTTGTTTTGCACTGCATATTATTTATGAATTAATGTAAAACCAGCTGAGAAAATTAATTCTAAAGAACATTTTCCCTATTGACTTTTTAATCAGTACAAACACTGTATCAATATTTATTTTTTAACTTTGAGTGTTTATTTTATTTTACTATACAAAATACTATTTAAGGCTTGTCATCTACTGGATCAACTGTTACCCTCTTAAGCAATGCTAGCTATTTGAATGATAATGTTATTGATAATTGGTTGGCCACTGTACCTTTACCATGTGATGATCCTCCAACGAACCCAAGCATGGGGCAAAGTATTTCAATTCCCTTGGAATACCCCATAAAAAATATCCCATTAACAGAATCTGTTCAATTTGCACAGCCTCTGCAATGTTTTTCAGTTTTGGTAATTTATTTCCAAACAACGAATATTTTGTGTATAAAAGTACATTTATTTTCAAGGAATGGAAGGAAATAATTTATTCAAAAGGTGGAAAATTTATTTTTGATGAATATGATGCTAATAAACTTTTAACCAATTCTACAAGAATTAAGCTTGTAAATATCATATGCTCAGTATTAGTGGAAAAATACTCCCAAAAAGTTCCAGAATTTGCCAAAAGAAACGCAGGGATTGCAATCATCTCATTGTTTCCAAACCTCCGGAATCAACATGGTAAAACGGGATATGTAAGTAACATAAATCTAAATTTTGCATATGAATTTTTATTTATTTTGAAAATCATCTATTGAATCGACCTAATTATATACTCTTACGCATTACGGTTTTCGTCCTAGGAAGCATTTTATACAAACAACAATGGAGGGGAAGGGTATCTCTCATGGCGCTTGAGAACAATGGTCCGCACAAGAACAACTGGTATGCCAACTGGTTTGAAACGAAAACGCAAAACTTTGGATAGCAAAGAGAATGAAGAACCACAAAGAAAAAAACTAGCAATGACCCCTCTGATAGAAGAAGCTATTGATTTCCTTAAAAATGCAAACATAAAACTAGAGCTTGAAGAAATAAAAGCAAAAATGGAGTTTACCTTTGAATATCGATATTCTCTTAATGGAATAGGGATATTCGAAATATTTCCTAGGTTCTTAGATTGTCCTGGCTTGGTAACATGATTTGTAGTTTTCTATTTTTTTTTTTTTTTGTAGTATCATGCAGTAAATTTCAAATTATCTTCATCTATTGCAAATGAAATTGGTTAACTTAAAGCAGGTCATATAGTTAATACCTAAATACTATTTAGAGTATCTAGTTAATAACTTTGACTTAAAATAAATTGATTTATTTAACATATTTAACATAACCATATTTTTCAGATTGTCAATGATTACTTAAAAAAACACGAAGAATCTAACTTTGAAGAACGTTTTTTTAAAGACATCGACAAAATCTTACAGATATACGAATTTTCTATGAAATATCCAGAGGCCTCAATTTTAGCTAAAGACTGTTCTGATCCTGGTATACTTCTGATGTTATACGTTATTTCAAAAATATAAATATATTTTTTTTTCAGTATGGAATAAGCCAACTCGGGCGCTGTTAGCCATACTGCACATGCTTCCTCCAACAACACGAACAAAAAAGAAAGAGAATAAAACTTTAAACTTTGAAGATAAGTTAATAGTTTTTAAAAATGTAAGTCTATTTATTGTTCAATATTTTCACAAACAATAAACAATTGTTTCTTCCAGACAAACATACCAATTGAAGAATTATTGAAGAAATTGGGTAACAGACAACCTTTTATATTGGCTCAAGGAACCAACCCAGGCGCAATTACTCAGTATAATCTGATCATTGACGGCTACACTATCCCTTGCCCAAAAGGTTGTTCTATTTATACAGCTTTTGAAACACTATTTATGAGTTTCTTTGTGTTTAACATTCAGTTTGATGAGTTTATTTCTCACTTTTGGGAATTCTGTCAAAGTCATTATTTTGGCATTACAACAAATAACTCATATACTGCAAAAATGATTGAACTCAGAACAAGATTGTCCAATTAAATTTTGATGTCATAATATTTAAAATGTTCTTTTGTTATTTGTGCCAAACTCAATTTTCAACATCAAACTTTTTAGTCAAACATTTACGAATTTTGCATTGTTTATTTGATAACAAATATTTAGTTCTTGAGTGCGGTTTCAAAAACTGCCAATTGTCGTTTAAATCATTTAGTGGACTTACAAAACATTTAAAAAAACATGAAAAGAATTTAACAGAAGAGAAATGCAATACTACTTTTCTCATAAACGATTCAATTGAAGCAGATTTCATAAACTTAAATATTGAAAATAATAATTCCAATCTTTGCCAAACAAATTGTTCCGGCACTTCAGACACAGGAAACATAGGTAATCTCACAGAAACAGAAGAACATGTTGAATATAAAACAGTTTTTAAAATTTTTTGTAATCAGATTTCAGTTTTGTCGTTGCCATATTCAAAAGAACAAGCTGTATATGAAACAGTGTATGAGTTGATAGAAAATGTTTTTGAAAATTTAACACTCTCTTCTAATAGCATTCAGTTTAATTATAAGGAAATTAAAACCGAGTTTAATCACATTAAAACAGCATATAAACGAGAAAAACGTTTGAAAAAAGCAGAATGGGTACAACCAAAAGAAATGTCAATTGGTATGAGGTCTGAGAAAGTATTTGAGAATGGTCTTAGTGTTGAAAAATCTGTACCTTGTACATTCCAATATATTTCTATTTTAGAGACTTTAAAATTAATACTTTCAAAGCCAAATTCTAATATATTATTCAATGTAGATGAACAATCGAATGATTTTAAAGGAACAAAAGAACAGATACAAATATATTTTGATGAATTTGAGACAACTAATCCATTAGGTTCCAAAACCGGATGCCACAAAATGGGAGCCATATACTTTAAAATTTTGAATTTTTCCAAATCATTGCTGTCTCAGTTAAAAAACATCCATTTGTTGGCATTGTTTTATTCAATCGACTTAAAAAATTCTGATAATCACAATTCAATTTCTATCAATACAATTTTGGAACCAATAGTTCGAGATTTAAAAGTTTTGGAATCAAATGGATTAGTTATCGATGAATTTGAAGAGCCAATTTATGGCACAATTGTGTCATTATCTCACGATAATCTGGGAGCGAATTGCTTACATGGGATGGTAGAATCTTTTCAGGCCAATTACTACTGCAGAATTTGTGTTGGTCATAAAACTGAACTTCAACAATTGTGTAATGATAAAAATAATACTTTCCGAACATCTGAAATGTATGAAATGCATTGTAAGCAAGTGGTTAAACATGGGGAAAACAATGTACGTGGCGTTAAATTTAGAAGTATTTTAAATGATCTTAGTTATTTCAAATTATTTGATTCTGCTTCCGTTGATATAATGCACGATATTCTTGAAGGGTGTGTTCCTCTTGAGCTAAAATTATTTGCATCTGAATTAATCAATAGCAAATCGATATCTTTAGTTTCTCTGAATAAAAGGATTAAATTGTTTGATTATGGTCAAATAAATCAATCCGTCAAACCAAGTCCTATAGTTTTAGACAAAGTTGGGAATTTAATAGGCCAAAGAGCAATGCAAACTTGGTGCCTTATTCGATATTTTCCTTTATTGATCGCAGATATAAAATTGACAGCCAAGTTGCAGAGTATGTGGAAAGTCATATTACTTTTATTAGAAATTATGAGTATTATTTTTTCAGAAATTATCACTCCTGAAATGGTAGATAATTTAAGCATGCTAATATCACAACATCATAGTTTATTTATTAAACATTATAATCATCACATTACGCCGAAATTACATTTTATGTCGCATTATCCTCGAATTATTCATCTTATGGGACCATTGACAAATTTGTGGTGTATGCGATATGAAGGCAAGCATGCGGTTTTGAAAAACATGGCAACTAAATTCAAAAATTTTAAAAATATTGCGAAAACACTTTCGTTTCGTATTCAAAAACAAACTATTTTTGATTACGATCATCTTTTCGAAATCAATTATCAAAAAGGCCCACAAACAATAACTTCGTTTTCTGAATATGTATATAAAGACTTGATTAGGACTCAAATTGATTCTTTCGATAATAACGAACCTGTAGTTATTTTAAAATGGTTACAGTGTGGGTATCGCTATAAAAATGATACAATTATTTGTTGTGGAAAGAAGAATAGCCTTCCACAATTTGAAAAAATTGTCCAAATAATTCTTATACAAAATTGTCCCTTTTTTATAACAAATAAGTACTCAACGGTAGAATTAGATAAAAACGTTCATGCATATAAACTAAAAATACCAAACGACGCTAATGTTAATGTGGTTGACTTGAGGACGCTCAGATTTCAGGAACCTTTTAATGTACATCAAAGTACCTCATCAACTAATTTTTGGTATATGGTACCTAAATACCAGTATGTGTTTTAAAGTTTAAATTTTCATATACAGCTTGTTTAATATATTTTTTAGTTTGATCTCTTACGTGTATGTGTATCTTGAAAATATGTATCATACATTTTGCTTTATATGTTTGTTTTTGTTGTGCAGAATTTTTATTTTGTTTTTTTATTATAAATATATTTATAAACATTTTATAGTTTTTGTTATTGTTTTCATTATGTATTAAATAAAAATACAATTAGTCACCAATAAAAAGGGTTTTTATTAATTTTTTCCTTCTATTTCATTAAATATACTTAGAGGTAAATTTACTCTGTTATGGATTAAATACTACCCCAAAATTGATTTTTTTTTCTAATTTTAGTGAAAAACTTACCTAAAAGTTATTTAAATTTACTCTAGTTATTATATATTATCTACTCGAATATAGATTTTTTTATAGTGCTTAGAGGGAAATCTACAATATTTAGTGAAAATGTTGACTCTAAAATTATAATATTATAACACTATTCATAGAGAAAACTTACTCTAACAATACTAAAATTAACAACATAATATTGGACTTTACTCTAAGTAGTGTATAGAGAAACACTATTTAGTGTACTATTGACAAAAAAAACAAGTTCATCTTAACACTACAAAAATACAATATCACTTAATAGTATTTGGTCAACTTACCTTTATATTTGCACTAAGCTTTCGTGTTAATATTAACACTAAAAACGGTGGACATATATACCCCCGGTTTAGAGTAAAATAGAGTTGATTATTTTTAACTGTGTATTGAGGCAAGATACCTATCATCAGAGAAACTTATAGGATCATTTTTCTCTGAAAATAATTTGGATATTAATGTCTACGTAAACTCTATACTTCTCGGGGCATTTATTTATCCTGTTGCTCCTTTCAAAAATGCCAATGCTGATGTTGTGACCGGGTTTTTGACCAATCGAACAAAAACCCTCTCCATAAGTCTCCCTGTAGCTGTGACTGTTGACACAACAAGATCATTTGTAACAGATTTCAAGATGCTCCAAGAAGCTAAATTAAGATATCCAATGTTTTTTCAGCAGATATATCGCTTTCTTTGTATGACAACTCTGACAGCAGATAATATTTCCTCAGGTCTTCAGATTCAATGGAGAATGATACTGGAATGGGCAGAGCTATCTACTTTCAAGATCACATATGATTACGCGAAAACACCCAATATGGCAGCCCACTTACAACCCGATGTTTTAAGAGAATGTAAAGCCATATAAGAAGCTATGGAGGCTGTTCAGAATGAGTGTGACAAGCTGGGTGTGGATGCGAAATATTACTCATTGTGTTGCAACCATTCAACAAGTGTCCTATTAAAGAATTATCCAAACGTTGCTTATTGCGCTCTATTTTCACAACTAAATAGTGAGGCTGGAGTGTCATGGAATAATTATATCAGCTCAGTAAGTCCGACGGTCAACAGAACTATGTTAGAAAATATGTCAATGGTACCTCTTAAGACAGGTTCTCTAATTTCGACTCTCCCTCAAGATCTAATTGATTGGTTAACATCAAAGGGAATGTCTCTTGACGATATCAATCAAGATATTCAGAGAATCCTAACTCTTCCTGGTATGCACACTCTATCACAGCATGTTCGTCGTCCTAGAATGAAAAGTGGAAACCCTTAAGACACGAGCATTCTATACATCCTGAGAGTAAAGAGAAACTACATATTGATGTATTCTCCGAACATCATACTACTGTTTAACCTTTAATATATAACCATAATTAGATTTAATTTGAATTTATCATATTTTTATACCATTTATACTGCTATTCTTAACCATTTAGAAAAAAAAAACTGTTGACATGCAACTTGGAGGAGTACTAAGAAAATTCAAATATGAGAATGATTTTGGCGATAACTCCGTCAATTTTCAGGAATACGGCATGAAAACGGTGACCATTTTGGTCTACGAAGAAGTATTAGAGACGGAAAATGTCTCACCGAAAAACAAAGTCTGGATAACTGTTCCAGCTTACATAAAGAAAACTGATCCGACGTTTAAAATTTTAAACCATTACTCAAGGACAGCAGTTAAAGCCTCATTAACATCACTAAGATATGGGTCAACCACAAGAGTAAGATCTGGTGAAATAGAAGCAGTTATCACCCTTGTGCAATTGGAGAATACAGGTCTCGATTCAAAAGCTGCTTCACTGAAAGTAGCTTCACATGGAGGGAAAATTCCTTTATCTTACGACCAAGCTGCTGCATTCCTTGCTACCAAGGGCATAGATATTCCTGTTGTTACTAATCCCAATGATGCTCAAGACCCCAGACAATTAATTAATCTCATGAATCATTATTGGTCACGGTTCTTAGTTGCTCTTGGGAAAGTCCATGCAACAGATCTTTGCGGTCAGATTATTGAGGCAGGATACCTATCATCAGAGAAACTTATAGGATCATTTTTCTCTGAAAATAATTTGGATATTAATGTCTCCGTAAACTCTATACTTCTCGGGGCATTTATTTATCCTGTTGCTCCTTTCAAAAATGCCAATGCTGATGTTGTGACCGGGTTTTTGACCAATCGAACAAAAACCCTCTCCATAAGTCTCCCTGTAGCTGTGACTGTTGACACAACAAGATCATTTGTAACAGATTTCAAGATGCTCCAAGAAGCTAAATTAAGATATCCAATGTTTTTTCAGCAGATATATCGCTTTCTTTGTATGACAACTCTGACAGCAGATAATATCTCCTCAGGTCTTCAGATTCAATGGAGAATGATACTGGAATGGGCAGAGCTATCTACTTTCAAGATCACATATGATTACGCGAAAACACCCAATATGGCAGCCCACTTACAACCCGATGTTTTAAGAGAATGTAAAGCCATAGAAGAAGCTATGAAGGCTGTTCAGAATGAGTGTGACAAGCTGGGTGTGGATGCAAAATATTACTCATTGTGTTGCAACCATTCAACAAGTGTCCTATTAAAGAATTATCCAAACGTTGCTTATTGCGCTCTATTTTCACAACTAAATAGTGAGGCTGGAGTGTCATGGAATAATTATATCAGCTCAGTAAGTCCGACGGTCAACAGAACTATGCTAGAAAATATGTCAATGGTACCTCTTAAGACAGGTTCTCTAATTTCGACTCGCCCTCAAGATCTAATTGATTGGTTAACATCAAAGGGAATGTCTCTTGACGATATCAATCAAGATATTCAGAGAATCCTAACTCTTCCTGGTATGAACACTCCATCACAGCATGTTCGTCGTCCTAGAATGAGAAGTGGAAACCCTTAAGACACGAGCATTCTATACATCCTGAGAGTAAAGAGAAACTACATATTGATGTATTCTCCGAACATCATACTACTGTTTAACCTTTAATATATAACCATAATTAGATTTAAGGAATACGGCATGAAAACGGTGACCATTTTGGTCTACGAAGAAGTATTAGAGACGGAAAATGTCTCACCGAAAAACAAAGTCTGGATAACTATTCCAGCTTACATAAAGAAAACTGATCCGACGTTTAAAATTTTAAACCATTACTCAAGGACAGCAGTTAAAGCCTCATTAACATCACTAAGATATGGATCAACCACAAGAGTAAGATCTGGTGAAATAGAAGCAGTTATCACCCTTGTGCAATTGGAGAATACAGGTCTCGATTCAAAAGCTGCTTCATTGAAAGTAGCTTCACATGGAGGGAAAATTCCTTTATCTTACGACCAAGCTGCTGCATTCCTTGCTACCAAGGGCATAGATATTCCTGTTGTTACTAATCCCAATGATGCTCAAGACCCCAGACAATTAATTAATCTCATGAATCATTATTGGTCACGGTTCTTAGTTGCTCTTGGGAAAGTCCATGCAACAGATCTTTGCGGTCAGATTATTGAGGCAGGATACCTATCATCAGAGAAACTTATAGGATCATTTTTCTCTGAAAATAATTTGGATATTAATGTCTCCGTAAACTCTATACTTCTCGGGGCATTTATTTATCCTGTTGCTCCTTTCAAAAATGCCAATGCTGATGTTGTGACCGGGTTTTTGACCAATCGAACAAAAACCCTCTCCATAAGTCTCCCTGTAGCTGTGACTGTTGACACAACAAGATCATTTGTAACAGATTTCAAGATGCTCCAAGAAGCTAAATTAAGATATCCAATGTTTTTTCAGCAGATATATCGCTTTCTTTGTATGACAACTCTGACAGCAGATAATATCTCCTCAGAACTTCAGATTCAATGGAGAATGATACTGGAATGGGCAGAGCTATCTACTTTCAAGATCACATATGATTACGCGAAAACACCCAATATGGCAGCCCACTTACAACCCGATGTTTTAAGAGAATGTAAAGCCATAGAAGAAGCTATGGAGGCTGTTCAGAATGAGTGTGACAAGCTGGGTGTGGATGCGAAATATTACTCATTGTGTTGCAACCATTCAACAAGTGTCCTATTAAAGAATTATCCAAACGTTGCTTATTGCGCTCTATTTTCACAACTAAAGAGTGAGGCTGGAGTGTCATGGAATAATTATATCAGCTCAGTCAGTCCGACGGTCAACAGAACTATGCTAGAAAATATGTCAATGGTACCTCTTAAGACAGGTTCTCTAATTTCGACTCTCCCTCAAGATTTAATTGATTGGTTAACATCAAAGGGAATGTCTCTTGACGATATCAATCAAGATATTCAGAGAATCCTAACTCTTCCTGGTATGAACACTCCATCACAGCATGTTCGTCGTCCTAGAATGAAAAGTGGAAACCCTTAAGACACGAGCATTCTATACATCCTGAGAGTAAAGAGAAACTACATATTGATGTATTCTCCGAACATCATACTACTGTTTAACCTTTAATATATAACCATAATTAGATTTAATTTGAATTTATCATACTTTTATACCATTTATACTGCTATTCTTAACCATTTAGAAAAAAAAAAACTGTTGACATGCAACTTGGAGGAGTACTAGGAAAATTCAAATATGAGAATGATTTTGGCGATAACTCCGTCAATTTTCAGGAATACGGCATGAAAACGGTGACCATTTTGGTCTACGAAGAAGTATTAGAGACGGAAAATGTCTCACCGAAAAACAAAGTCTGGATAACTGTTCCAGCTTACATAAAGAAAACTGATCCGACGTTTAAAATTTTAAACCATTACTCAAGGACAGCAGTTAAAGCCTCATTAACATCACTAAGATATGGATCAACCACAAGAGTAAGATCTGGTGAAATAGAAGCAGTTATCACCCTTGTGCAATTGGAGAATACAGGTCTCGATTCAAAAGCTGCTTCACTGAAAGTAGCTTCACATGGAGGGAAAATTCCTTTATCTTACGACCAAGCTGCTGCATTCCTTGCTACCAAGGGCATAGATATTCCTGTTGTTACTAATCCCAATGATGCTCAAGACCCCAGACAATTAATTAATCTCATGAATCATTATTGGTCACGGTTCTTAGTTGCTCTTGGGAAAGTCCATGCAACAGATCTTTGCGGTCAGATTATTGAGGCAAGATACCTATCATCAGAGAAACTTATAGGATCATTTTTCTCTGAAAATAATTTGGATATTAATGTCTCCGTAAACTCTATACTTCTCGGGGCATTTATTTATCCTGTTGCTCCTTTCAAAAATGCCAATGCTGATGTTGTGACCGGGTTTTTGACCAATCAAACAAAAACCCTCTCCATAAGTCTCCCTGTAGCTGTGACTGTTGACACAACAAGATCATTTGTAACAGATTTCAAGATGCTCCAAGAAGCTAAATTAAGATATCCAATGTTTTTTCAGCAGATATATCGCTTTCTTTGTATGACAACTCTGACAGCAGATAATATCTCCTCAGAACTTCAGATTCAATGGAGAATGATACTGGAAAGGGGCAGAGCTATCTACTTTCAAGATCACATATGATTACGCGAAAACACCCAATATGGCAGCCCACTTACAACCCGATGTTTTAAGAGAATGTAAAGCCATAGAAGAAGCTATGGAGGCTGTTCAGAATGAGTGTGACAAGCTGGGTGTGGATGCGAAATATTACTCATTGTGTTGCAACCATTCAACAAGTGTCCTATTAAAGAATTATCCAAACGTTGCTTATTGCGCTCTATTTTCACAACTAAATAGTGAGGCTGGAGTGTCATGGAATAATTATATCAGCTCAGTAAGTCCGACGGTCAACAGAACTATGCTAGAAAATATGTCAATGGTACCTCTTAAGACAGGTTCTCTAATTTCGACTCTCCCTCAAGATCTAATTGATTGGTTAACATCAAAGGGAATGTCTCTTGACGATATCAATCAAGATATTCAGAGAATCCTAACTCTTCCTGGTATGAACACTCCATCACAGCATGTTCGTCGTCCTAGAATGAGAAGTGGAAACCCTTAAGACACGAGCATTCTATACATCCTGAGAGTAAAGAGAAACTACATATTGATGTATTCTCCGAACATCATACTACTGTTTAACCTTTAATATATAACCATAATTAGATTTAATTTGAATTTATCATACATTTATACCATTTATACTGCTATTCTTAACCATTTAGAAAAAAAAAAAAAAACTGTTGACATGCAACTTGGAGGAGTACTAGGAAAATTCAAATATGAGAATGATTTTGGCGATAACTCCGTCAATTTTCAGGAATACGGCATGAAAACGGTGACCATTTTGGTCTACGAAGAAGTATTAGAGACGGAAAATGTCTCACCGAAAAACAAAGTCTGGATAACTGTTCCAGCTTACATAAAGAAAACTGATCCGACGTTTAAAATTTTAAACCATTACTCAAGGACAGCAGTTAAAGCCTCATTAACATCACTAAGATATGGATCAACCACAAGAGTAAGATCTGGTGAAATAGAAGCAGTTATCACCCTTGTGCAATTGGAGAATACAGGTCTCGATTCAAAAGCTGCTTCACTGAAAGTAGCTTCACATGGAGGGAAAATTCCTTTATCTTACGACCAAGCTGCTGCATTCCTTGCTACCAAGGGCATAGATATTCCTGTTGTTACTAATCCCAATGATGCTCAAGACCCCAGACAATTAATTAATCTCATGAATCATTATTGGTCACGGTTCTTAGTTGCTCTTGGGAAAGTCCATGCAACAGATCTTTGCGGTCAGATTATTGAGGCAAGATACCTATCATCAGAGAAACTTATAGGATCATTTTTCTCTGAAAATAATTTGGATATTAATGTCTCCGTAAACTCTATACTTCTCGGGGCATTTATTTATCCTGTTGCTCCTTTCAAAAATGCCAATGCTGATGTTGTGACCGGGTTTTTGACCAATCAAACAAAAACCCTCTCCATAAGTCTCCCTGTAGCTGTGACTGTTGACACAACAAGATCATTTGTAACAGATTTCAAGATGCTCCAAGAAGCTAAATTAAGATATCCAATGTTTTTTCAGCAGATATATCGCTTTCTTTGTATGACAACTCTGACAGCAGATAATATCTCCTCAGAACTTCAGATTCAATGGAGAATGATACTGGAAAGGGGCAGAGCTATCTACTTTCAAGATCACATATGATTACGCGAAAACACCCAATATGGCAGCCCACTTACAACCCGATGTTTTAAGAGAATGTAAAGCCATAGAAGAAGCTATGGAGGCTGTTCAGAATGAGTGTGACAAGCTGGGTGTGGATGCGAAATATTACTCATTGTGTTGCAACCATTCAACAAGTGTCCTATTAAAGAATTATCCAAACGTTGCTTATTGCGCTCTATTTTCACAACTAAATAGTGAGGCTGGAGTGTCATGGAATAATTATATCAGCTCAGTAAGTCCGACGGTCAACAGAACTATGCTAGAAAATATGTCAATGGTACCTCTTAAGACAGGTTCTCTAATTTCGACTCTCCCTCAAGATCTAATTGATTGGTTAACATCAAAGGGAATGTCTCTTGACGATATCAATCAAGATATTCAGAGAATCCTAACTCTTCCTGGTATGAACACTCCATCACAGCATGTTCGTCGTCCTAGAATGAGAAGTGGAAACCCTTAAGACACGAGCATTCTATACATCCTGAGAGTAAAGAGAAACTACATATTGATGTATTCTCCGAACATCATACTACTGTTTAACCTTTAATATATAACCATAATTAGATTTAATTTGAATTTATCATACATTTATACCATTTATACTGCTATTCTTAACCATTTAGAAAAAAAAAAAAAAACTGTTGACATGCAACTTGGAGGAGTACTAGGAAAATTCAAATATGAGAATGATTTTGGCGATAACTCCGTCAATTTTCAGGAATACGGCATGAAAACGGTGACCATTTTGGTCTACGAAGAAGTATTAGAGACGGAAAATGTCTCACCGAAAAACAAAGTCTGGATAACTGTTCCAGCTTACATAAAGAAAACTGATCCGACGTTTAAAATTTTAAACCATTACTCAAGGACAGCAGTTAAAGCCTCATTAACATCACTAAGATATGGATCAACCACAAGAGTAAGATCTGGTGAAATAGAAGCAGTTATCACCCTTGTGCAATTGGAGAATACAGGTCTCGATTCAAAAGCTGCTTCACTGAAAGTAGCTTCACATGAAGGGAAAATTCCTTTATCTTACGACCAAGCTGCTGCATTCCTTGCTACCAAGGGCATAGATATTCCTGTTGTTACTAATCCCAATGATGCTCAAGACCCCAGACAATTAATTAATCTCATGAATCATTATTGGTCACGGTTCTTAGTTGCTCTTGGGAAAGTCCATGCAACAGATCTTTGCGGTCAGATTATTGAGGCAAGATACCTATCATCAGAGAAACTTATAGGATCATTTTTCTCTGAAAATAATTTGGATATTAATGTCTCCGTAAACTCTATACTTCTCGGGGCATTTATTTATCCTGTTGCTCCTTTCAAAAATGCCAATGCTGATGTTGTGACCGGGTTTTTGAGCAATCGAACAAAAACCCTCTCCATAAGTCTCCCTGTAGCTGTGACTGTTGACACAACAAGATCATTTGTAACAGATTTCAAGATGCTCCAAGAAGCTAAATTAAGATATCCAATGTTTTTTCAGCAGATATATCGCTTTCTTTGTATGACAACTATGACAGCAGATAATATCTCCTCAGGTCTTCAGATTCAATGGAGAATGATACTGGAATGGGCAGAGCTATCTACTTTCAAGATCACATATGATTACGCGAAAACACCCAATATGGCAGCCCACTTACAACCCGATGTTTTAAGAGAATGTAAAGCCATAGAAGAAGCTATGGAGGCTGTTCAGAATGAGTGTGACAAGCTGGGTGTGGATGCAAAATATTACTCATTGTGTTGCAACCATTCAACAAGTGTCCTATTAAAGAATTATCCAAACGTTGCTTATTGCGCTCTATTTTCACAACTAAATAGTGAGGCTGGAGTGTCATGGAATAATTATATCAGCTCAGTAAGTCCGACGGTCAACAGAACTATGCTAGAAAATATGTCAATGGTACCTCTTAAGACAGGTTCTCTAATTTCGACTCTCCCTCAAGATTTAATTGATTGGTTAACATCAAAGGGAATGTCTCTTGACGATATCAATCAAGATATTCAGAGAATCCTAACTCTTCCTGGTATGAACACTCCATCACAGCATGTTCGTCGTCCTAGAATGAGAAGTGGAAACCCTTAAGACACGAGCATTCTATACATCCTGAGAGTAAAGAGAAACTACATATTGATGTATTCTCCGAACATCATACTACTGTTTAACCTTTAATATATAACCATAATTAGATTTAAGGAATACGGCATGAAAACGGTGACCATTTTGGTCTACGAAGAAGTATTAGAGACGGAAAATGTCTCACCGAAAACAAAGTCTGGATAACTATTCCAGCTTACATAAAGAAAACTGATCCGACGTTTAAAATTTTAAACCATTACTCAAGGACAGCAGTTAAAGCCTCATTAACATCACTAAGATATGGATCAACCACAAGAGTAAGATCTGGTGAAATAGAAGCAGTTATCACCCTTGTGCAATTGGAGAATACAGGTCTCGATTCAAAAGCTGCTTCATTGAAAGTAGCTTCACATGGAGGGAAAATTCCTTTATCTTACGACCAAGCTGCTGCATTCCTTGCTACCAAGGGCATAGATATTCCTGTTGTTACTAATCCCAATGATGCTCAAGACCCCAGACAATTAATTAATCTCATGAATCATTATTGGTCACGGTTCTTAGTTGCTCTTGGGAAAGTCCATGCAACAGATCTTTGCGGTCAGATTATTGAGGCAGGATACCTATCATCAGAGAAACTTATAGGATCATTTTTCTCTGAAAATAATTTGGATATTAATGTCTCCGTAAACTCTATACTTCTCGGGGCATTTATTTATCCTGTTGCTCCTTTCAAAAATGCCAATGCTGATGTTGTGACCGGGTTTTAGACCAATCGAACAAAAACCCTCTCCATAAGTCTCCCTGTAGCTGTGACTGTTGACACAACAAGATCATTTGTAACTGTTGACACAACAAGATCATTTGTAACAGATTTCAAGATGCTCCAAGAAGCTAAATTAAGATATCCAATGTTTTTTCAGCAGATATATCGCTTTCTTTGTATGACAACTCTGACAGCAGATAATATCTCCTCAGAACTTCAGATTCAATGGAGAATGATACTGGAATGGGCAGAGCTATCTACTTTCAAGATCACATATGATTACGCGAAAACACCCAATATGGCAGCCCACTTACAACCCGATGTTTTAAGAGAATGTAAAGCCATAGAAGAAGCTATGGAGGCTGTTCAGAATGAGTGTGACAAGCTGGGTGTGGATGCGAAATATTACTCATTGTGTTGCAACCATTCAACAAGTGTCCTATTAAAGAATTATCCAAACGTTGCTTATTGCGCTCTATTTTCACAACTAAATAGTGAGGCTGGAGTGTCATGGAATAATTATATCAGCTCAGTCAGTCCGACGGTCAACAGAACTATGCTAGAAAATATGTCAATGGTACCTCTTAAGACAGGTTCTCTAATTTCGACTCTCCCTCAAGATTTAATTGATTGGTTAACATCAAAGGGAATGTCTCTTGACGATATCAATCAAGATATTCAGAGAATCCTAACTCTTCCTGGTATGAACACTCCATCACAGCATGTTCGTCGTCCTAGAATGAAAAGTGGAAACCCTTAAGACACGAGCATTCTATACATCCTGAGAGTAAAGAGAAACTACATATTGATGTATTCTCCGAACATCATACTACTGTTTAACCTTTAATATATAACCATAATTAGATTTAATTTGAATTTATCATATTTTTATACCATTTATACTGCTATTCTTAACCATTTAGAAAAAAAAAAAAAAAAAAAAAAAAAACTGTTGACATGCAACTTGGAGGAGTACTAAGAAAATTCAAATATGAGAATGATTTTGGCGATAACTCCGTCAATTTTCAGGAATACGGCATGAAAACGGTGACCATTTTGGTCTACGAAGAAGTATTAGAGACGGAAAATGTCTCACCGAAAAACAAAGTCTGGATAACTGTTCCAGCTTACATAAAGAAAACTGATCCGACGTTTAAAATTTTAAACCATTACTCAAGGACAGCAGTTAAAGCCTCATTAACATCACTAAGATATGGGTCAACCACAAGAGTAAGATCTGGTGAAATAGAAGCAGTTATCACCCTTGTGCAATTGGAGAATACAGGTCTCGATTCAAAAGCTGCTTCACTGAAAGTAGCTTCACATAGAGGGAAAATTCCTTTATCTTACGACCAAGCTGCTGCATTCCTTGCTACCAAGGGCATAGATATTCCTGTTGTTACTAATCCCAATGATGCTCAAGACCCCAGACAATTAATTAATCTCATGAATCATTATTGGTCACGGTTCTTAGTTGCTCTTGGGAAAGTCCATGCAACAGATCTTTGCGGTCAGATTATTGAGGCAGGATACCTATCATCAGAGAAACTTATAGGATCATTTTTCTCTGAAAATAATTTGGATATTAATGTCTCCGTAAACTCTATACTTCTCGGGGCATTTATTTATCCTGTTGCTCCTTTCAAAAATGCCAATGCTGATGTTGTGACCGGGTTTTTGACCAATCGAACAAAAACCCTCTCCATAAGTCTCCCTGTAGCTGTGACTGTTGACACAACAAGATCATTTGTAACAGATTTCAAGATGCTCCAAGAAGCTAAATTAAGATATCCAATGTTTTTTCAGCAGATATATCGCTTTCTTTGTATGACAACTCTGACAGCAGATAATATCTCCTCAGGTCTTCAGATTCAATGGAGAATGATACTGGAATGGGCAGAGCTATCTACTTTCAAGATCACATATGATTACGCGAAAACACCCAATATGGCAGCCCACTTACAACCCGATGTTTTAAGAGAATGTAAAGCCATAGAAGAAGCTATGAAGGCTGTTCAGAATGAGTGTGACAAGCTGGGTGTGGATGCAAAATATTACTCATTGTGTTGCAACCATTCAACAAGTGTCCTATTAAAGAATTATCCAAACGTTGCTTATTGCGCTCTATTTTCACAACTAAATAGTGAGGCTGGAGTGTCATGGAATAATTATATCAGCTCAGTAAGTCCGACGGTCAACAGAACTATGCTAGAAAATATGTCAATGGTACCTCTTAAGACAGGTTCTCTAATTTCGACTCTCCCTCAAGATCTAATTGATTGGTTAACATCAAAGGGAATGTCTCTTGACGATATCAATCAAGATATTCAGAGAATCCTAACTCTTCCTGGTATGAACACTCCATCACAGCATGTTCGTCGTCCTAGAATGAGAAGTGGAAACCCTTAAGACACGAGCATTCTATACATCCTGAGAGTAAAGAGAAACTACATATTGATGTATTCTCCGAACATCATACTACTGTTTAACCTTTAATATATAACCATAATTAGATTTAAGGAATACGGCATGAAAACGGTGACCATTTTGGTCTACGAAGAAGTATTAGAGACGGAAAATGTCTCACCGAAAAACAAAGTCTGGATAACTATTCCAGCTTACATAAAGAAAACTGATCCGACGTTTAAAATTTTAAACCATTACTCAAGGACAGCAGTTAAAGCCTCATTAACATCACTAAGATATGGATCAACCACAAGAGTAAGATCTGGTGAAATAGAAGCAGTTATCACCCTTGTGCAATTGGAGAATACAGGTCTCGATTCAAAAGCTGCTTCATTGAAAGTAGCTTCACATGGAGGGAAAATTCCTTTATCTTACGACCAAGCTGCTGCATTCCTTGCTACCAAGGGCATAGATATTCCTGTTGTTACTAATCCCAATGATGCTCAAGACCCCAGACAATTAATTAATCTCATGAATCATTATTGGTCACGGTTCTTAGTTGCTCTTGGGAAAGTCCATGCAACAGATCTTTGCGGTCAGATTATTGAGGCAGGATACCTATCATCAGAGAAACTTATAGGATCATTTTTCTCTGAAAATAATTTGGATATTAATGTCTCCGTAAACTCTATACTTCTCGGGGCATTTATTTATCCTGTTGCTCCTTTCAAAAATGCTAATGCTGATGTTGTGACCGGGTTTTTGACCAATCGAACAAAAACCCTCTCCATAAGTCTCCCTGTAGCTGTGACTGTTGACACAACAAGATCATTTGTAACAGATTTCAAGATGCTCCAAGAAGCTAAATTAAGATATCCAATGTTTTTTCAGCAGATATATCGCTTTCTTTGTATGACAACTCTGACAGCAGATAATATCTCCTCAGAACTTCAGATTCAATGGAGAATGATACTGGAATGGGCAGAGCTATCTACTTTCAAGATCACATATGATTACGCGAAAACACCCAATATGGCAGCCCACTTACAACCCGATGTTTTAAGAGAATGTAAAGCCATAGAAGAAGCTATGGAGGCTGTTCAGAATGAGTGTGACAAGCTGGGTGTGGATGCGAAATATTACTCATTGTGTTGCAACCATTCAACAAGTGTCCTATTAAAGAATTATCCAAACGTTGCTTATTGCGCTCTATTTTCACAACTAAATAGTGAGGCTGGAGTGTCATGGAATAATTATATCAGCTCAGTCAGTCCGACGGTCAACAGAACTATGCTAGAAAATATGTCAATGGTACCTCTTAAGACAGGTTCTCTAATTTCGACTCTCCCTCAAGATTTAATTGATTGGTTAACATCAAAGGGAATGTCTCTTGACGATATCAATCAAGATATTCAGAGAATCCTAACTCTTCCTGGTATGAACACTCCATCACAGCATGTTCGTCGTCCTAGAATGAAAAGTGGAAACCCTTAAGACACGAGCATTCTATACATCCTGAGAGTAAAGAGAAACTACATATTGATGTATTCTCCGAACATCATACTACTGTTTAACCTTTAATATATAACCATAATTAGATTTAATTTGAATTTATCATACTTTTATACCATTTATACTGCTATTCTTAACCATTTAGAAAAAAAAAACTGTTGACATGCAACTTGGAGGAGTACTAGGAAAATTCAAATATGAGAATGATTTTGGCGATAACTCCGTCAATTTTCAGGAATACGGCATGAAAACGGTGACCATTTTGGTCTACGAAGAAGTATTAGAGACGGAAAATGTCTCACCGAAAAACAAAGTCTGGATAACTGTTCCAGCTTACATAAAGAAAACTGATCCGACGTTTAAAATTTTAAACCATTACTCAAGGACAGCAGTTAAAGCCTCATTAACATCACTAAGATATGGATCAACCACAAGAGTAAGATCTGGTGAAATAGAAGCAGTTATCACCCTTGTGCAATTGGAGAATACAGGTCTCGATTCAAAAGCTGCTTCACTGAAAGTAGCTTCACATGGAGGGAAAATTCCTTTATCTTACGACCAAGCTGCTGCATTCCTTGCTACCAAGGGCATAGATATTCCTGTTGTTACTAATCCCAATGATGCTCAAGACCCCAGACAATTAATTAATTTCATGAATCATTATTGGTCACGGTTCTTAGTTGCTCTTGGGAAAGTCCATGCAACAGATCTTTGCGGTCAGATTATTGAGGCAAGATACCTATCATCAGAGAAACTTATAGGATCATTTTTCTCTGAAAATAATTTGGATATTAATGTCTCCGTAAACTCTATACTTCTCGGGGCATTTATTTATCCTGTTGCTCCTTTCAAAAATGCCAATGCTGATGTTGTGACCGGGTTTTTGACCAATCGAACAAAAACCCTCTCCATAAGTCTCCCTGTAGCTGTGACTGTTGACACAACAAGATCATTTGTAACAGATTTCAAGATGCTCCAAGAAGCTAAATTAAGATATCCAATGTTTTTTCAGCAGATATATCGCTTTCTTTGTATGACAACTCTGACAGCAGATAATATCTCCTCAGAACTTCAGATTCAATGGAGAATGATACTGGAATGGGCAGAGCTATCTACTTTCAAGATCACATATGATTACGCGAAAACACCCAATATGGCAGCCCACTTACAACCCGATGTTTTAAGAGAATGTAAAGCCATAGAAGAAGCTATGGAGGCTGTTCAGAATGAGTGTGACAAGCTGGGTGTGGATGCGAAATATTACTCATTGTGTTGCAACCATTCAACAAGTGTCCTATTAAAGAATTATCCAAACGTTGCTTATTGCGCTCTATTTTCACAACTAAATAGTGAGGCTGGAGTGTCATGGAATAATTATATCAGCTCAGTAAGTCCGACGGTCAACAGAACTATGCTAGAAAATATGTCAATGGTACCTCTTAAGACAGGTTCTCTAATTTCGACTCTCCCTCAAGATCTAATTGATTGGTTAACATCAAAGGGAATGTCTCTTGACGATATCAATCAAGATATTCAGAGAATCCTAACTCTTCCTGGTATGAACACTCCATCACAGCATGTTCGTCGTCCTAGAATGAGAAGTGGAAACCCTTAAGACACGAGCATTCTATACATCCTGAGAGTAAAGAGAAACTACATATTGATGTATTCTCCGAACATCATACTACTGTTAAACCTTTAATATATAACCATAATTAGATTTAATTTGAATTTATCATACTTTTATACCATTTATACTGCTATTCTTAACCATTTAGAAAAAAAAAAAAAAACTGTTGACATGCAACTTGGAGGAGTACTAGGAAAATTCAAATATGAGAATGATTTTGGCGATAACTCCGTCAATTTTCAGGAATACGGCATGAAAACGGTGACCATTTTGGTCTACGAAGAAGTATTAGAGACGGAAAATGTCTCACCGAAAAACAAAGTCTGGATAACTGTTCCAGCTTACATAAAGAAAACTGATCCGACGTTTAAAATTTTAAACCATTACTCAAGGACAGCAGTTAAAGCCTCATTAACATCACTAAGATATGGATCAACCACAAGAGTAAGATCTGGTGAAATAGAAGCAGTTATCACCCTTGTGCAATTGGAGAATACAGGTCTCGATTCAAAAGCTGCTTCACTGAAAGTAGCTTCACATGGAGGGAAAATTCCTTTATCTTACGACCAAGCTGCTGCATTCCTTGCTACCAAGGGCATAGATCTTCCTGTTGTTACTAATCCCAATGATGCTCAAGACCCCAGACAATTAATTAATCTCATGAATCATTATTGGTCACGGTTCTTAGTTGCTCTTGGGAAAGTCCATGCAACAGATCTTTGCGGTCAGATTATTGAGGCAGGATACCTATCATCAGAGAAACTTATAGGATCATTTTTCTCTGAAAATAATTTGGATATTAATGCCTCCGTAAACTCTATACTTCTCGGGGCATTTATTTATCCTGTTGCTCCTTTCAAAAATGCCAATGCTGATGTTGTGACCGGGTTTTTGACCAATCGAACAAAAACCCTCTCCATAAGTCTCCCTGTAGCTGTGACTGTTGACACAACAAGATCATTTGTAACAGATTTCAAGATGCTCCAAGAAGCTAAATTAAGATATCCAATGTTTTTTCAGCAGATATATCGCTTTCTTTGTATGACAACTCTGACAGCAGATAATATCTCCTCAGGTCTTCAGATTCAATGGAGAATGATACTGGAATGGGCAGAGCTATCTACTTTCAAGATCACATATGATTACGCGAAAACACCCAATATGGCAGCCCACTTACAACCCGATGCTTTAAGAGAATGTAAAGCCATAGAAGAAGCTATGGAGGCTGTTCAGAATGAGTGTGACAAGCTGGGTGTGGATGCGAAATATTACTCATTGTGTTGCAACCATTCAACAAGTGTCCTATTAAAGAATTATCCAAACGTTGCTTATGGCGCTCTATTTTCACAACTAAATAGTGAGGCTGGAGTGTCATGGAATAATTATATCAGCTCAGTAAGTCCGACGGTCAACAGAACTATGCTAGAAAATATGTCAATGGTACCTCTTAAGACAGGTTCTCTAATTTCAACTCTCCCTCAAGATCTAATTGATTGGTTAACATCAAAGGGAATGTCTCTTGACGATATCAATCAAGATATTCAGAGAATCCTAACTCTTCCTAGTATGAACACTCCATCACAGCATGTTCGTCGTCCTAGAATGAAAAGTGGAAACCCTTAAGACACGAGCATTCTATACATCCTGAGAGTAAAGAGAAACTACATATTGATGTATTCTCCGAACATCATACTACTGTTTAACCTTTAATATATAACCATAATTAGATTTAATTTGAATTTATCATACTTTTATACCATTTATACTGCTATTCTTAACCATTTAGAAAAAAAAAAAAAACTGTTGACATGCAACTTGGAGGAGTACTAGGAAAATTCAAATATGAGAATGATTTTGGCGATAACTCCGTCAATTTTCAGGAATACGGCATGAAAACGGTGACCATTTTGGTCTACGAAGAAGTATTAGAGACGGAAAATGTCTCACCGAAAAACAAAGTCTGGATAACTGTTCCAGCTTACATAAAGAAAACTGATCCGACGTTTAAAATTTTAAACCATTACTCAAGGACAGCAGTTAAAGCCTCATTAACATCACTAAGATATGGATCAACCACAAGAGTAAGATCTGGTGAAATAGAAGCAGTTATCACCCTTGTGCAATTGGAGAATACAGGTCTCGATTCAAAAGCTGCTTCACTGAAAGTAGCTTCACATGGAGGGAAAATTCCTTTATCTTACGACCAAGCTGCTGCATTCCTTGCTACCAAGGGCATAGATATTCCTGTTGTTACTAATCCCAATGATGCTCAAGACCCCAGACAATTAATTAATCTCATGAATCATTATTGGTCACGGTTCTTAGTTGCTCTTGGGAAAGTCCATGCAACAGATCTTTGCGGTCAGATTATTGAGGCAAGATACCTATCATCAGAGAAACTTATAGGATCATTTTTCTCTGAAAATAATTTGGATATTAATGTCTCCGTAAACTCTATACTTCTCGGGGCATTTATTTATCCTGTTGCTCCTTTCAAAAATGCCAATGCTGATGTTGTGACCGGGTTTTTGAGCAATCGAACAAAAACCCTCTCCATAAGTCTCCCTGTAGCTGTGACTGTTGACACAACAAGATCATTTGTAACAGATTTCAAGATGCTCCAAGAAGCTAAATTAAGATATCCAATGTTTTTTCAGCAGATATATCGCTTTCTTTGTATGACAACTCTGACAGCAGATAATATCTCCTCAGGTCTTCAGATTCAATGGAGAATGATACTGGAATGGGCAGAGCTATCTACTTTCAAGATCACATATGATTACGCGAAAACACCCAATATGGCAGCCCAATTACAACCCGATGTTTTAAGAGAATGTAAAGCCATAGAAGAAGCTATGGAGGCTGTTCAGAATGAGTGTGACAAGCTGGGTGTGGATGCAAAATATTACTCATTGTGTTGCAACCATTCAACAAGTGTCCTATTAAAGAATTATCCAAACGTTGCTTATTGCGCTCTATTTTCACAACTAAATAGTGAGGCTGGAGTGTCATGGAATAATTATATCAGCTCAGTAAGTCCGACGGTCAACAGAACTATGCTAGAAAATATGTCAATGGTACCTCTTAAGACAGGTTCTCTAATTTCGACTCCCCTCAAGATTTAATTGATTGGTTAACATCAAAGGGAATGTCTCTTGACGATATCAATCAAGATATTCAGAGAATCCTAACTCTTCCTGGTATGAACACTCCATCACAGCATGTTCGTCGTCCTAGAATGAGAAGTGGAAACCCTTAAGACACGAGCATTCTATACATCCTGAGAGTAAAGAGAAACTACATATTGATGTATTCTCCGAACATCATACTACTGTTTAACCTTTAATATATAACCATAATTAGATTTAATTTGAATTTATCATACTTTTATACCATTTATACTGCTATTCTTAACCATTTAGAAAAAAAAAAAAAACTGTTGACATGCAACTTGGAGGAGTACTAGGAAAATTCAAATATGAGAATGATTTTGGCGATAACTCCGTCAATTTTCAGGAATACGGCATGAAAACGGTGACCATTTTGGTCTACGAAGAAGTATTAGAGACGGAAAATGTCTCACCGAAAAACAAAGTCTGGATAACTGTTCCAGCTTACATAAAGAAAACTGATCCGACGTTTAAAATTTTAAACCATTACTCAAGGACAGCAGTTAAAGCCTCATTAACATCACTAAGATATGGATCAACCACAAGAGTAAGATCTGGTGAAATAGAAGCAGTTATCACCCTTGTGCAATTGGAGAATACAGGTCTCGATTCAAAAGCTGCTTCACTGAAAGTAGCTTCACATGGAGGGAAAATTCCTTTATCTTACGACCAAGCTGCTGCATTCCTTGCTACCAAGGGCATAGATATTCCTGTTGTTACTAATCCCAATGATGCTCAAGACCCCAGACAATTAATTAATCTCATGAATCATTATTGGTCACGGTTCTTAGTTGCTCTTGGGAAAGTCCATGCAACAGATCTTTGCGGTCAGATTATTGAGGCAGGATACCTATCATCAGAGAAACTTATAGGATCATTTTTCTCTGAAAATAATTTGGATATTAATGTCTCCGTAAACTCTATACTTCTCGGGGCATTTATTTATCCTGTTGCTCCTTTCAAAAATGCCAATGCTGATGTTGTGACCGGGTTTTTGACCAATCGAACAAAAACCCTCTCCATAAGTCTCCCTGTAGCTGTGACTGTTGACACAACAAGATCATTTGTAACAGATTTCAAGATGCTCCAAGAAGCTAAATTAAGATATCCAATGTTTTTTCAGCAGATATATCGCTTTCTTTGTATGACAACTCTGACAGCAGATAATATCTCCTCAGAACTTCAGATTCAATGGAGAATGATACTGGAATGGGCAGAGCTATCTACTTTCAAGATCACATATGATTACGCGAAAACACCCAATATGGCAGCCCACTTACAACCCGATGTTTTAAGAGAATGTAAAGCCATAGAAGAAGCTATGGAGGCTGTTCAGAATGAGTGTGACAAGCTGGGTGTGGATACGAAATATTACTCATTGTGTTGCAACCATTCAACAAGTGTCCTATTAAAGAATTATCCAAACGTTGCTTATTGCGCTCTATTTTCACAACTAAATAGTGAGGCTGGAGTGTCATGGAATAATTATATCAGCTCAGTAAGTCCGACGGTCAACAGAACTATGCTAGAAAATATGTCAATGGTACCTCTTAAGACAGGTTCTCTAATTTCAACTCTCCCTCAAGATCTAATTGATTGGTTAACATCAAAGGGAATGTCTCTTGACGATATCAATCAAGATATTCAGAGAATCCTAACTCTTCCTAGTATGAACACTCCATCACAGCATGTTCGTCGTCCTAGAATGAAAAGTGGAAACCCTTAAGACACGAGCATTCTATACATCCTGAGAGTAAAGAGAAACTACATATTGATGTATTCTCCGAACATCATACTACTGTTTAACCTTTAATATATAACCATAATTAGATTTAATTTGAATTTATCATACTTTTATACCATTTATACTGCTATTCTTAACCATTTAGAAAAAAAAAAAACTGTTGACATGCAACTTGGAGGAGTACTAGGAAAATTCAAATATGAGAATGATTTTGGCGATAACTCCGTCAATTTTCAGGAATACGGCATGAAAACGGTGACCATTTTGGTCTACGAAGAAGTATTAGAGACGGAAAATGTCTCACCGAAAAACAAAGTCTGGATAACTGTTCCAGCTTACATAAAGAAAACTGATCCGACGTTTAAAATTTTAAACCATTACTCAAGGACAGCAGTTATAGCCTCATTAACATCACTAAGATATGGATCAACCACAAGAGTAAGATCTGGTGAAATAGAAGCAGTTATCACCCTTGTGCAATTGGAGAATACAGGTCTCGATTCAAAAGCTGCTTCACTGAAAGTAGCTTCACATGGAGGGAAAATTCCTTTATCTTACGACCAAGCTGCTGCATTCCTTGCTACCAAGGGCATAGATATTCCTGTTGTTACTAATCCCAATGATGCTCAAGACCCCAGACAATTAATTAATCTCATGAATCATTATTGGTCACGGTTCTTAGTTGCTCTTGGGAAAGTCCATGCAACAGATCTTTGCGGTCAGATTATTGAGGCAAGATACCTATCATCAGAGAAACTTATAGGATCATTTTTCTCTGAAAATAATTTGGATATTAATGTCTCCGTAAACTCTATACTTCTCGGGGCATTTATTTATCCTGTTGCTCCTTTCAAAAATGCCAATGCTGATGTTGTGACCGGGTTTTTGAGCAATCGAACAAAAACCCTCTCCATAAGTCTCCCTGTAGCTGTGACTGTTGACACAACAAGATCATTTGTAACAGATTTCAAGATGCTCCAAGAAGCTAAATTAAGATATCCAATGTTTTTTCAGCAGATATATCGCTTTCTTTGTATGACAACTCTGACAGCAGATAATATCTCCTCAGGTCTTCAGATTCAATGGAGAATGATACTGGAATGGGCAGAGCTATCTACTTTCAAGATCACATATGATTACGCGAAAACACCCAATATGGCAGCCCACTTACAACCCGATGTTTTAAGAGAATGTAAAGCCATAGAAGAAGCTATGGAGGCTGTTCAGAATGAGTGTGACAAGCTGGGTGTGGATGCAAAATATTACTCATTGTGTTGCAACCATTCAACAAGTGTCCTATTAAAGAATTATCCAAACGTTGCTTATTGCGCTCTATTTTCACAACTAAATAGTGAGGCTGGAGTGTCATGGAATAATTATATCAGCTCAGTAAGTCCGACGGTCAACAGAACTATGCTAGAAAATATGTCAATGGTACCTCTTAAGACAGGTTCTCTAATTTCGACTCTCCCTCAAGATTTAATTGATTGGTTAACATCAAAGGGAATGTCTCTTGACGATATCAATCAAGATATTCAGAGAATCCTAACTCTTCCTGGTATGAACACTCCATCACAGCATGTTCGTCGTCCTAGAATGAGAAGTGGAAACCCTTAAGACACGAGCATTCTATACATCCTGAGAGTAAAGAGAAACTACATATTGATGTATTCTCCGAACATCATACTACTGTTTAACCTTTAATATATAACCATAATTAGATTTAATTTGAATTTATCATACTTTTATACCATTTATAATGCTATTCTTAACCATTTAGAAAAAAAAAAAACTGTTGACATGCAACTTGGAGGAGTACTAGGAAAATTCAAATATGAGAATGATTTTGGCGATAACTCCGTCAATTTTCAGGAATACGGCATGAAAACGGTGACCATTTTGGTCTACGAAGAAGTATTAGAGACGGAAAATGTCTCACCGAAAAACAAAGTCTGGATAACTGTTCCAGCTTACATAAAGAAAACTGATCCGACGTTTAAAATTTTAAACCATTACTTAAGGACAGCAGTTAAAGCCTCATTAACATCACTAAGATATGGATCAACCACAAGAGTAAGATCTGGTGAAATAGAAGCAGTTATCACCCTTGTGCAATTGGAGAATACAGGTCTCGATTCAAAAGCTGCTTCACTGAAAGTAGCTTCACATGGAGGGAAAATTCCTTTATCTTACGACCAAGCTGCTGCATTCCTTGCTACCAAGGGCATAGATCTTCCTGTTGTTACTAATCCCAATGATGCTCAAGACCCCAGACAATTAATTAATCTCATGAATCATTATTGGTCACGGTTCTTAGTTGCTCTTGGGAAAGTCCATGCAACAGATCTTTGCGGTCAGATTATTGAGGCAGGATACCTATCATCAGAGAAACTTATAGGATCATTTTTCTCTGAAAATAATTTGGATATTAATGTCTCCGTAAACTCTATACTTCTCGGGGCATTTATTTATCCTGTTGCTCCTTTCAAAAATGTTAATGCTGATGTTGTGACCGGGTTTTTGACCAATCGAACGAAAACCCTCTCCATAAGTCTCCCTGTAGCTGTGACTGTTGACACAACAAGATCATTTGTAACAGATTTCAAGATGCTCCAAGAAGCTAAATTAAGATATCCAATGTTTTTTCAGCAGATATATCGCTTTCTTTGTATGACAACTCTGACAGCAGATAATATCTCCTCAGGTCTTCAGATTCAATGGAGAATGATACTGGAATGGGCAGAGCTATCTACTTTCAAGATCACATATGATTACGCGAAAACACCCAATATGGCAGCCCACTTACAACCCGATGTTTTAAGAGAATGTAAAGCCATAGAAGAAGCTATGGAGGCTGTTCAGAATGAGTGTGACAAGCTGGGTGTGGATGCGAAATATTACTCATTGTGTTGCAACCATTCAACAAGTGTCCTATTAAAGAATTATCCAAACGTTGCTTATTGCGCTCTATTTTCACAACTAAATAGTGAGGCTGGAGTGTCATGGAATAATTATATCAGCTCAGTCAGTCCGACGGTCAACAGAACTATGCTAGAAAATATGTCAATGGTACCTCTTAAGACAGGTTCTCTAATTTCGACTCTCCCTCAAGATTTAATTGATTGGTTAACATCAAAGGGAATGTCTCTTGACGATATCAATCAAGATATTCAGAGAATCCTAACTCTTCCTGGTATGAACACTCCATCACAGCATGTTCGTCGTCCTAGAATGAAAAGTGGAAACCCTTAAGACACGAGCATTCTATACATCCTGAGAGTAAAGAGAAACTACATATTGATGTATTCTCCGAACATCATACTACTGTTTAACCTTTAATATATAACCATAATTAGATTTAATTTGAATTTATCATACTTTTATACCATTTATACTGATATTCTTAACCATTTAGAAAAAAAAAAAAAAAAGTATACTACTTACATGTATTACTACGTACATAGTATACTACTTACATAGTATACAGTATACTACGTACATAGTATACTACTTACATAGTATACTACTTACATGTATTAAATGGATAGTCCAAAAACACAAAAAAAGATATAACTCAAAAACAAAACACTACGGCCACCAAGAACTCGGAAAACGCACAGCAACGGACGAAGTTGACAGACAACTAAACGAAAAACCCAAGAGGCTGTAATGTAATGCGACACCCAAAACCAGGAACAGGCACGTTTATTAAGATAAACAAACTCGGAGAAATAATATAAGCTAATCTAATTCAGATAATTAGTAATACAATGTATAAGATGATATACCGGGCGTACACATAATCAATGTCTGTAAATTCGCACTAAAGGCCTTTCGTGGATTTGGGGAAAGCAACGCAATAAAATTAGCATAATACAATATTTAATTTTAAGTAAATTTTAAGGGGGTGTTAGACGTAAATATTATTAGGAAATTACAAGAATTGTACGACGCTCGGTCCGACCTTTTTTTTTTAAGTGCCCACATCTGTTTATGTTATCTGGTAATTGCCAATGCAACAGTTACCAGAACTTAGGAACTAAACTAAACAAATTGGTATATTTATTATCGGCATTATTGGTACAATTATTGTTCAAATTCATAACAAAAAAAAAATGCGTCTCTCTTTTTCAGGTTGCACTGTGAGCCCAGCGCTTCGAAGGGAGGGCATATGTCAAGACTCAAACTATTGTGGAATTATTTGGCATTATGCAAATAACATATGATCCGCCTTATCAGCGATTACATGAATCTCACGTTGTCGAAGACACCGGAAAAGCAACACGAGCCGCGGTGCCAGCAAGGTGATCGAACGGGATGACCGATCGAACGCTGAGCTGACACAAATTGCAAAGTAACAATAATTATTGTAATGCAAAAGAGAGTTAGTCTGTTTTGAGGATCGAACCATATAGGTCGATCCAAATATAATAAACGCGTCGCGAACTGGTGTCAGAGAAATATCATAGAAAACCAAGTGCCAATATGACCATTGCCCCCCGCTCGTTGCCGCTGGGACCCATAATGATGTAAGTAAATTGTTTGAGTTTCGTGTGTTTGAATTTGAACGAAGCAGCGCGAAATGTAGCAACTCGACAACAGCGCTTGCGGGCTTAATCGGTCGCAACGAACGAAGCGAACTAAGCCGAACATTATTGGAAGGGACGACAACAACTACGGTTCATGATGGCGAATCGAACACACACATGTTTTAAGTTTGTACTTTTAAAATAAATCTTTGTAGTGTAAAACAATATAGTCGAAATCATTTAACCTACGAACAACAGTTCAACATTCATCTTAAAGACTAATGAAGTCACATCAACAATTCCAAACATAAATTTGGTCCTTCGAGCCGGATATAGTGCCGGCAAATCAACACACGGCGGTCCGCCATCTTAAGCATCAAACAAATCAAGCAATTCAAGCACGTTGAGGTTGTGTTATTAATCGAAACACACGTCAAGAAGTGAGTGGAATATCGAGCATCGCAGAAATCAGGCAGGTTCACCAGCTAATAAGTAAGTGATCACCATTTCTTTGTGAGATTTCCATTCTTTGTTTAACCTAATCATGGCTGATTTACAAACTTTGATAAAAAGGCGTACAGCTCTCAAGAGCAATTTAACTCGTTACAAAACATTCACAACTAAAATCGAAACTGCATTGCAGACAGATACAATCACTAATAAAATCAAAATTGAATCGGGTATACGAAAAGCAAAAATGGAGCCTTGGCTTGACGAATTTGAGTCAATACAATCGCAAATCGAGAATCTCGATCCTAATATCGACGATGACGCGGCAGCAGAAGTTCGAGAATTATTTGAAGCAGGTTACTACGAAGTTTTAACAATGCTCACCGATTGGAGCTTAGAATATAGCAATTCAGATCAATCACAGACAAGTCGGTCAGTTAGTTCGGTGGTTACTTCAGTAGATCGCGGTCGCGAGCAGGACGTCGATTTGGAAAACGATGCAGAGTCAAACGCAGGTGTTGTACGTGTACCAAATGCAAGTCCAGGAATAAATTCAAATGAGAATAATAAAATGCAATTAAAATTACCGCGAATTAGTTTACCGATTTTTTCAGGACAAAGCAGCCAATGGCTCAATTTTAGAGACATGTTTACGTCCCTTATTCATGATCGAGATAATATTTCCGAAATTAAGAAATTTCAGTACTTGAAAGCGTCATTGGCAGGTGATGCCGTAGCGGTGATACAGGCAGTTCAATTAAGCGCGAATAATTATCTCATTGCATGGAATGCCATTAAAGAAAGATATGATAATAAACCACAAATCATTCAAAATCACATCAAGGCTCTAGTTGACTTGGAGTGTATTCCAAAAGAATCGCATTTTTTACTGCAATCATTACTAAATAATCTATCAACTAATATTCGTGCACTTGAAGCATTAGAGCAACCAGTCAATTATTGGGATTCAATTATAATTTACTTAGTCAAAATCAAACTTGATCCGACCACAAAACGAGAGTGGGAAAAAATGCGATCCGAAATGAAAGAATCACCAGTATTGGCTGACTTAACTAGTTTTTTGACAAAAAAGTGTCAACTATTGGAGTCACTTCAGGTCAACATGAAACGCGGAATTGAAAGACAGTACGATAAAACGAGATCATCAAATGTGGCATATGCTCAAGTGGAATGTAAGATTTGTAAAGGCGATCACCAGTTATACCGGTGCCCAAAGTTTACAAATATGTCTATATCTAACCGAATCAAAGAAATCACAAAACTTAATCTTTGCAAAAACTGTTTTAGGTCTAACCACAAAACAAGAGATTGCAAAAATTCAGGGAAATGCAAAAAATGCAATCAATTACATAATACAATGCTGCATCTTGATCAAAGTGAATATAATGAGTCAAAGGTCGAACCATTTCGGGCAAATGAAGAAAACGCAAGCACAGATGTGGCAAGTTCAAATTGTGCTTTTGCGGCCACTAAACAAGTATTATTACCTACTGCAATCGTAGATATCTTAGACAAGCAGGGAGTTAGACATAGGGCCAGAGCATTGCTAGATTCGGGATCGCAATCGAATTTTGTGTCGCAAGAATTTGTGAAATCAATCGGGTGTGCTGTTACCACTAGTTCAGTCTCAATAACGGGAATTAATGGAAGTCATTCCAAATCTTTAGGAATGACCACATTAACTTTACTTTCGAGAATCAATTCATGTAAATGTAGGGTATCGTGTTTGGTTGTGCCAAAAGTGACCAACAATGTTCCACAATCACAAGTAGACATAAAAGAATTAAATTTTCCAGATCACATTCAACTGGCAGATCCACAATTTTTTGAATCTTGTAAAATTGACATTTTATTAGGAGCGGATCATTTTTGGGCATTGCTGTGCACAGACCAAATATCATTAGGAAAACACAAACCGATTATACACGAAACTTTGCTGGGTTGGATTGTATCCGGTCCCATTGCACGTAGCGATCAATTATTAAACAGTACTTGCTGTCTTTCTCTTGGCAATAATGATAATTATGACGTTCAACAACAGCGAAATTTTGGCAAATTCAAGAAATTAGTAATACACAACTAATGTCAGTTGAAGAACTTGAATGTGAAAAGTTATTTCAAGAAAGTACGATCAGAAACGATGAAGGTAGATTCATAGTTAGGCTTCCCTTTAAGAATAATATTGACAAGCTTGGCGAATCTTACAGCATAGCGAAAAAACGATTTTTGAATATGGAAAGGCGTCTAGGGTCGAACTTAGAACTTCAGAGCCAATACTCAGCTGTCATCCAAGAATTCATAAATTCGGGTCATATGACCGCCGTAAAATATACTCATGATCAGCTTGAACAAGCATGTTTTTTGCCCCATCACGCGGTGCTTCGTCCAGACAAAAGCACTACCAAAGTAAGAGTAGTTTTCGATGCAAGTTGCAAAACAAGTACGGGAATCTCCTTGAATGACACGCTGAAGGTTGGACCTGTTGTTCAATCAGATCTATTCACAATACTATTGCAATTTCGATTACATCCATATGCAGTAACTAGTGACTGTGAAAAAATGTATTGTCAAATTTTAGTTCACCAAGATGATCGTGTTTATCAAAATATTCTGTGGCGTAATGACAAACAGTCAGAGATTGAAACATATCAATTAAACAGGGTGAGTTTTGGCACGTCCGCAGCACCATACTTAGCAACAAAATGCATACAACAAATTTCAATCGAAAATTCAAACCACTATGCTGAAGCATGTCAATATATTCGAGACTCATTTTACGTAGACGATTTTATTGCCAGCTTTGCATCTAAGGCAAAACTTACCGAAATCACCTCTCAAATGAACAAATTATTGCTGAGTTACGGCTTTCCTATGAAAAAATGGTCTGTGAATCACAAACTAGCTCTCGATATCCCTGTATCAGACACTCGTGTGCACCTAGCTAACGATTCAGAATGTTATCGTACATTGGGTTTAGATTGGGACGCGAAAGACGATAATCTTCACTTTCCGGTAAAATTAAGGGATCAAAACAATATTATAGCCACGAAACGAAATATCCTTTCCGTAATAAGTTCCATATTCGATCCATTAGGACTTATGGGTCCCATTGTGGTAAAATCAAAAATAATTCTACAAAGGTTATGGCAATATAATTTAGCATGGGATGATTCAATTCCAGCAGAATTAAATACAATATGGACGTTCTATTATGCGGAACTCGCAAAAATTCCAAATATTAAAATTCCGCGGCAAGTCTTGTCGAACAACCCAACTCGAATTCAAATTCATGCATTTTCGGACGCAAGCGAGGTAGCATACGGAGCATGCGTTTATTTACGATCAACCAGCGCGGCAGGTCACCATATTGTGAATTTGTTTTGCTCAAAGGGTCGAGTGGCACCTTTAAAAATGCTCACAATTCCCAGATTAGAGCTTATGGCGGCTCAGTTGTCGGCAAAACTTGTATCAAAAATTAAATCGTTGAACAATTTCCCTGTTGATGAAACATATTATTGGTGCGATAGCACTATCGTTCTTGGTTGGCTACGAAAGCATCCGACCCAATTAAAAACGTTCGTGGCACATCGGGTGTCAGACATAATTTCAGAAAGCGAAATTTCTAACTGGTTTCATGTATCGTCAGCAGATAACGCAGCCGATATTCTTAGCCGAGGAACTACCTCAGACAATCTTGCAACATCAGATATCTGGTGGCATGGACCAACTTGGTTGGCTCAAGATTATTCAACTTGGCCACAATCCCGAAATGAAATCGCGGAATCTGAACTACCCGAAATAAAATCAACCAACCTGGTTCTTATCTCTTTAAAGGAGAATGCCGATGATCATTGTTTAAATGTGTTGCTGTCACGAAATTCTGAATTCACTAGGGTAAAGAGAGCTTTGGCTTACATGAATCGCTTTATAAATAACACATCAAATTCAAAATCAAAATGTTTAGGTCCGATATCAGTCGACGAACTCAACAAATCAGTACAAAAGATAATCTTATACGTTCAATCGGAATCATTTCCTAATGAAATAAAATCTTTAGCAAATAAACAAAAGACTTTGGCATCTCAATCTTTGTCGTCATTGCATCCGTTTTTGGACGAGTACGGTGTACTCAGAGTCGGCGGTAGAATCAGACACAGTAATCTGCCATACGAGGCTAAATTCCCATGTATTCTTCCAAAATCGCACATTTTTACCGATATGATCATCCGACACTATCATAAACAACAAATGCATGCAGGATCACAATCCACATTGAACGCTATAAGACAATTTTATTGGATAATCGCCGGAAAGCGGGCTGTAACAAAAATCACTCGAAATTGTGTAAAATGTCGGCGATTCAATGCAAAGGCCACCGAACCATTGATGGGTGATCTACCTGTAGACAGATTGGCACCATCCAGACCATTTGCTATTTGTGGCACAGACTTTGCAGGGCCATTCTCACTTCGCTCAGCAAAGGGTCGGGGGGCAAAAATTACAAAGGGATATTTATGTATATTTGTCTGTTTTGTCACAAAGGCAGTGCATTTAGAGATAGTAGGAAGTTTGGATACCGATGCGTTCTTAGCGTGTTTCAAACGATTTCTTGCTCGTCGCGGATATTGCAAAACCATATACTCAGACAATGGAACTAATTATGTAGGCGCGTTCAATCAGATTAGAGAATTGTACAACTTTGTTTCAAATCAGCCTCAGAACGATATTTTGGCTAACTTCTTAAGTAACCATGCAATTACATGGAAGTTTAGTCCAGCCAGGGCACCACATTTTGGTGGACTGTGGGAGGCCGCAGTTAAATCCGCAAAACGACATCTGCATAAAATAACAAACGATTTATCATTTACGTATGAGGAATTAAGTACGCTTTTTTGTCAGATTGAATCGGTCATGAACTCTAGACCGATAATACCCTTGTCAGCTGAACCAAATGATCTTACCGTCCTTACACCTGCTCATTTCCTGATTGGTGAATCACTATACTCGCTGCCAGGAGCAGATCTGCTCGAGATTAAGCAAAATCGTCTGCTCAGATTCCAATTAGTTCAGCAATTAAAACAACAATTTTGGAAATCTTGGAATCAAGATTATTTAAGTTTATTGCAAACCCGATCCAAGTGGAAGACGTCCACAAATGACCAACTTCAAGAAAATTCCATAGTGCTACTCAAGGAACCATCTCCACCACTTTTGTGGCGTTTGGGAAGAATCATCAAATGTCATCCTGGAAAAGACAATGTGGTGCGCGTAGTGACGGTAAAAACATCGACAGGAGAGCTAAAGCGCCCTGTTCACAAATTAGTGCCGTTGGTAAACCAATAAGAATTTTGGTGACGTGCGTTAGCTATCAAATTAATGAAGTTTATTAACTATGGAATGTTAATTTCGTAGTGTATTAGTTTTGTTTTTTCAATTTGGAAATAATATTTGTTATTTGTTTAGCATAGTAGTTTTACATAGTAGTTTAGTAATTTTGATTCATAATTCCTGAGTTATTAGTAATAAGTTATCATTGATATGCTGTAAATCGTTGAATTTATGCATGTGCAAAGGATTATCTGATTGAAAAAGATTTAATTTTTTCAATGGAGGCCGGCATGTTTGAGTTTCGTGTGTTTGAATTTGAACGAAGCAGCGCGAAATGTAGCAACTCGACAACAGCGCTTGCGGGCTTAATCGGTCGCAACGAACGAAGCGAACTAAGCCGAACATTATTGGAAGGGACGACAACAACTACGGTTCATGATGGCGAATCGAACACACACATGTTTTAAGTTTGTACTTTTAAAATAAATCTTTGTAGTGTAAAACAATATAGTCGAAATCATTTAACCTACGAACAACAGTTCAACATTCATCTTAAAGACTAATGAAGTCACATCAACAATTCCAAACATAAATTAATACCCTAATGTGCGGGGATCAATACGTGAGTTAATAAATATAATTTTAACACTGGCCCCTCGACTAATTTATTGGAATTCAAACCCGCTACGTTCCCCAGTCGCGTAAATCGTGACAATATTGCCAGCTTCGCATACTCGCAGCCCGCGATGGTATGCAAAGTAATATCAAGATGCCATGGCAGTTGTAAAGCATTTCGCTTATCCTCATTATTTCATTACATTTACATGTAATACTGCATGGCCGGCGATTACGATTACACAAAACATTTGTGGCGATAATGTTGATGATGGTGGTGACATCCGAATGAGACCGTCCATTGTAAATCGTACATTTGTCGGCCGGATTAAAGAACTGCTCAAAGACATCGATAAGCGTTACGTTTTTGGAAAACCACTGCCACACGACCACATTATTCTATGCGTCGAGCCAGCTTGCCGTCCGCTTACTGCCGAACAAATAGATAGTAGATAGTAGAGAGTAGATTGCGCAGAGATTCCCAACAAAACTGCCGATCCGCAACTCTATGAAACCGCCACGACACATTTGCTTCATGGCCCATGTGGATTGGCCACAAGATCACCAGTATGAAACAAGGCAAATGTCGATTTAATTATCCGAAACAGTTTCTGGAAAATACTGAGTGACATTAAGATAGTTATCCAATCTATCGCAGGCGTAATGATGGCAGTAAACATGGAGTGTAAGATAATCGTTGGATTGTTTCATACAATCTGTGGACGAGACCAAGCGTCAACGCGAACGTCGAGTTACAAGATGCACTACAGTTTAGTTGCGGTAACGCAACTAGACGTGCATCTGCCGCAACAGCAAAAAGTAATATTTGTGGAACATGATGAAAAAGCTGCACTAGAATCGGAATTCAAACGCAGAACCACCCTCACTGAATGGATGCATTGGAATAAACACCATGTGGAATGTAGACATTTGCTGTATCAAGATTTTAAATCTCTGATGGTTTGGAGACAGATCGCACATGGACCAAGCGTAAACACGAAACTGGAACCATTGGTCGGGTATTTACCGTCTCCTCCAAACACATTGAATTGTTTTGTTTGCGACTACTTCTGTTGCGAATTGCTGGTGCTCACTCATTCAAAGATTTGCGGCGCTCACCAAATGGTAATTTGTGTCAATCATTTTTGGAAGCCGCTCAATGTCACAATCTAATTGAGGACGACAATGAATTCAAGCGAGCCATTGAGGAATGCATGATTTATAGAAATGCGCGACAATTGAGGGAATTGTTTGCTTTTTATGTCGCCTTCAATGGTACCACAATGTCGCGAGACATTTGGTTCAAGTATAACATTCACATGCTTGCCAATAACATTCAAACAGCCGAAATGTGGTGGCGCAAGTTATCAGAGACATTCTGGAGTCATAATAAAACATTGGAACTGCTCTAATTGGATTATTTAATAGATGTATTAAAACCAGTTGATTCCAATGCAGACAACGATGACGACAACAATAACAACAACACAAAATTGACTGATAATTGCATCAACAGAGCAACATAATACAGCAATGATCTTGAGCACTCAAAGCCATTGGCAATCTCGTGGACCGGCATTGCGGCCTCATTAAGGCCTGGTAGACGAACGGCTCATCATTTCATTGGTTATCCAATACCACTCCGGCCTCAATCAGTGTCCACTATTACTGCAAATACTTTGGCCGGTCGACGTTTGAAGACAGGTTGGGATGAAGTGAGCATGGTCAAAGGTTATGCTTTAAATGTTGTAGATCGACAAGTACAAGATTTAATGGAAAGCAAAGAACCATTTGATAGCAAAGTTTTGCTGCTCGGCGGCGATTTTCGTTAAATTGCCCCGGTAGTACCTGGAGCTACTGTGGCCAAAGTGATTGAACGTTCAGTGAAACATCATCGACAATGAAGATTATTTGAGAAAATAGGTCTGACCGAAAATATGCGAGTCGAATCGGACCAAAAAGAATTTGCGGAGAATCTTTTGCAAATTGGTGATGGAAGCGCCAATATATCTGGCACCGTTTACATTAACCGTTTTCATTGAAGGTGTCACACCGAACGACTTGGTGAACGAAGTTTATGGAAAAACGGTAAGTAAGGGCTCTTGTAAGGAGTCATAGTTGCCGATAGTGTGGTAACTTTCTTAAATGAAAACTGGTTGCAAATTAAGTAGCACCCAGGTTACCACACCGTGTGACTGTAGCCTCCTCGTGGCTCGCTGGTAACAGAACCTGCAAAGGTTGCTGGCCAATACAGTCACCAACAATACCGTAACCTCTATGTCATGTCTATGTCATAGGCCTCTATGCCGTAACCTCTATGTCATAGGCCGGTGAATTTGGCCGCCCGGTTTACGAGCAGACAAGCTCTATAAAAATCACTTAATTTTAAGGTTTGCGATGTGCCAAGGAAATGCATGACTGCCAAGTAAGAGCACTCCCTAACATCCCAACCCCCAAGGAACTGGCAACCTTGGCTATATTAGTGCCCTATCCCTGGAAAGGACGAAAAGGTCGACAGGGACCGACGTATATTTCGTTCCAAATTAAGGTATAACTATGAATTCAATCTTACAACAAACCAACCGAAAACCAAAAGAATTACTACCTAAAAATTCAAAAGGAAGACCTTCAAAGTCACAAGAACCTGGCCCATCCAGCCATGGAATCAAACGCAGTTCTGCAACTCCGTCAAGTTCTAAGAGGACCGAATCTAATTCCGGGCCCTCGCAGGCTGCACCCAGAGTGAAAGCTTCCAATGCACTTACGGGCGAATGCGGAAAGTCACTTGCTACTAGTAGCGGACTTGCCAAACACAAGAAGACTTGTGGACAGCAGAATAGGACAACATGCCGCCTTTATTGTACCTACTCTACTGCAACCTTCAACGGCATTATATTGCACGAAATAAAACGACACCCAGAAGAATATTTTAAAGAATTGGAGAGTCGTCTACCAGCCCCGGAATCAGCCTTACTGACAAGTTTGGCCGAGATCGAGGCCAAGAACATCAAAGGACCCTTCTTCAATGACATGATCAAGGCAACCGGTTTGACCCAGCATCAAATCAGGCATCGCCGTGAGAAAGACATCTACAAGGAGTATCTGGAGAAATCCAAGCAGAACCTCAAGGAACAATCCCAAATAACGTTCCAAGTTCAAGAGCCAGGCCCAAGTACAAGCAACACCGCTAGAAATCCAGACTTAGAGCCGCCCAGATCTGCGGCCAAGAAGGTTACTTTTAACGTGTCGTTAAAGGAACAAAGCCAGTGCTCTCTCAGCAGAGTACACAGAAACCAATATCACCACCATCATCCAACCAAATCAGATGATGCCGGCAAACGGAAAAGGGCATCTAGTTCGCCGAGAGAAGACGACAAACGTCCTCGGATAGATCCACCATCATCCTCCACTGGCACGACCGTGAAAAAGAAAGAAGCTCATACCTACGCGTGCGTTGCTTCTACCCAAGAACCCCAGCCCCCAAGCAAGCGTAAACCGACAGCCAACCTAAGCCGACGGCTTAGCCTGAGCCTAGACAACATAAATGTTGTCGAACCTCAGATCTCCTGTCATGAGCCACCCAACAACATGGCCAAAGATTTTAGAGCAGCCCTTATTCATCTAAGATCTTCAACTACAACCGCTGGAAACCCTTGGTCAAAAATCATCACGACCGCCCTGACCCAACCAACCAACCTCGTCAAACCCTTAATAGACGAGTGGCTGGCAACAAAGTACGATGTCAGGCAAGCTAGGACGAGGAGAGCTAACAACAACTCCAGGAATTCGTAGAGAAACTACGGACACATTCAGACCGGAACGGATCCAAGGGCAAGCCAATACAAGAAATGCCAGGATCTGTTCCTGAAAAACAGATCGAATCTAGCCGAACTGATTCTATCAGGAAAGCCGCTAGATTCACCCGTAATCCTCCCCAGCCTGCAAGATGTGGAATCACTGTACCGAGGAATTTTGGAGTCTCCATCTCCCCAAGACAACAAGCCAATCTGCGACGCCAAGATCTCAAGCCCAACCTTCTATCGCTCGCACGAATTAGCCATCTTGTACAACATCGAACTAAGCAGGAATGTGCTCCCTACCAGCTGGAGTCTACAACGGACTACGCTGGTCCCCAAGAATGGCGATCGGAAGGATGCCAACAACTGGAGGCCAATCACTATTAGCACAGCTCACCAGAGATTGTTCCACCGCATAGTCTCTCACCGCCTCAAAAACGCCACAAACCTCAATTCAAACCAGAGAGGTTTCGTAGAGGTCGATGGAACGCTGGCTAATGTGATTATTTTGGACCAATATATAGGGACAAGGACTCAACAAGGACGTCCCTACAACGTTGTGTCCCTAGATCTTAGAAAAGCCTTCGATACGGTTTCCCACGACCCGATCAAGAGAGCTCTGTGTAGGCACAACATCGAAGATGGCTTGAGGAGTTACCCGTACCACTATCAAGGTGGGAACTCAATCAACCCAGCCTATATCCGTCCGTAGAGGAGTCAAACAGAGTGACCCCCTAAGTCCAATTTTATTCAATCTAGTGATTGATGAGCTGATAGATTTGTGATAAGTGCAAAATTCTAACCTTAAAAGCAAACCAAGAAAATAAAATAAACAAGAGACTGTCTACTACCACGGCAGCCGTGGCTATAGAAAGCAGTATTGCCACGGCTGCCGTGTCAATATATAGCACTATTACCGCGGCTGTCGTGGGAATAAAGAATAATATGACCACGGCTGCCGTGGTTATAAAAAAAATTAAAGTCACGGCAAAAATGTTAAATTAATACAGGAATTGGATTATTTTATCATATGGCTGAGTTAGAGAAGACACTGGGAAATCTCGGAGCATTCTATATTATATGATTATTGTTTATTATTTATAAATACTAAAAGAAACAACTATGCAATATTTTTCAGAATATGTATATTGTTATTGTTTATTATCAATATAATTATTGTTTATTATTTTTCTTTGCTTGTGCATGTATTACGAAGTACTCATACAGGCCCTTGTACGTACCCTTTTAATAAAAAGATCAAAATATTAAAAATATTTTATATGATGCCGTTGTGCTCGTGACGGGAGGGGAGTAATAATTCGTGGGGTGCGCAGCGTAGTCAAGCGTAGTAGTAGTAGTTGTGGTCTCTGCTTGTATGCTCCTGTATGCTTGTATACTGTCACGCCAAGGCAAATGAATTTTGCAATATTCCTTTGAATATTGCAATTGGGGATCTCTTTAGGAGAATTAGAAGAAAAAATGAAAACGACAACGGGTGAACATTTCATACAAATGTTAAAAGAGAAAGCGTGTCTATTAATCAAGCGATTGTAAAAAAAGTTGTCACAAGAAATCTCAATCCTGATTTAAAATATTATTCCATAAAATTTGCTTGTATACATGGTGGGCAAAAGTGCATAACTTGAGGCAAAGAAATGAGAAATAAAAAGTAAGTATAATATATTAACATCGCAATTTGGCCGCCATTTTCCAGACGTTTTCAATACGTTTAGTACAGTTGCGGCCAAAACATTTCGCATAGCTTATGTTTCTTGTTTCTTGCACTTTAAATTTTGTCAGTAAACTTTGCTTTAAACATCTCTAATATGAAAATTGAACTAAATCAAATGCATACTATTCAAATTGTAAAATTTTTGTTAATACTCAATATTTATTATAGGACGTTTCAAAAAGCGGATTTATGCCCGGCGTTTATATTTTTAAAATATCTGATAGTGGGAACGAACTCGAATTGGCCAGCCTGGATGATAAACACAACCATAAAGTTGTAGAGGTAATAAGTATTTTTAAATGATTTCGTGTCTCTTTGATGATACTCTGATTACTATTGTTTATCTGCAGGCATTATATAAGCAACTTCCACAAAATAGAAAACTGCCCGATGATATCAAAGACGATGTTAAGAAGTTAATGAGATTGAAACTAAATAAACATCTGTTAAGAAATGAAATCGAAGCCAAAACAAACAAACGCGTTACTTTAAAAGATATTTACAATATGAGGCAAAAGGACCGACTACAATACTCAAACAGCATTCAGATAGCTTGTGAAAAGATCAATTCCAAATACGGTAATTAGTATTAATTTTAATAATTAGTATTATTGATAATATAAATATTATATTATTAATAATATAAAATATAATAATTAATATTCATAATATTAATACTAATAATATTAATTAATAATATTAATTAATTATTAATACTAATTTTATTAATTAGTATTAATTTTTTTCTTTTCAAATAATCGAATTACCTATATTTGAAATAAGTGAGAAATTTAGGAAAAATGCGCAGCGTATCGCTAATTTTTAATTTAATTTTTTTTAAAAAAATGGGAAATGAGCAGCGCATTGATATTTGTTATTTATTTTCTAATGCTAAGTTTATATTTATTTCCAAAATAGTAAACTACCTAATTGGTCTTTATTTCAATATTTATTTTAAGGTACTGATTGTCAATTACTGCTAGATCCGGAGAATAATTTTAAAGGCCTCATTTTTTGCACAAAAATGATGCAAGTAGGCATCTCTGCTTATCCCAAATTTATATGTATTGATGCTACGTATAAACTGCTGCAAATTAGGGCACCTGTTTATTTAATTTTAATTGAAGATGGAAATGGAGAAAGTCAAATTTTTGCTGTAGGAATTTTGGTTCTTGAAGATCAAGAATCATTAGAATGGTTCTTAGAATCATTCAAGAAATTGAATCCTTGTTGGACCAAAATTAAAAATGTAATGGCTGATAAAGATTGGAACTAAAGGCAGTTATTGTCAAAGTGTTTACCACAAGCGCAAATTCATATTTGTATTTTTTAGTTTTCAAAATATTTCAACGGGAAATATCATGCGAAAAAATGAGAATAACTTCTTTAGATAAAGCTAAAAATTTGGAACTGTTACAAAAACTTGTATATTCTAAAACTGTATCCGAATATTCGAAGATTCAAAATGATATGCAAAATTCTTTGCCACAAAGAGTATTGATTAATTCAACGATCATTGGGATTCAATTAAAGAGGAGTGGTGTCCAATGTTGGGACAAAAAGTATGTAATTATTTAAATACGACTAACAATAGACTTGAGTCTCTAAATTCAAAATTTAAGGCAGTAATTAGTAAGAATTCCATTTTAGAAGAATTTTTAGATCATTTATTTGTCACATTAGAGTCCCGCGAAAAAGAAAAAGATAGTAGAGTTGCTAATTTGTTAAATATAGAAACGTTGACTAGTTTTTTGCCAGAAAAGGCAGAATATACCTATAAAAAGTTTCTTACTGATTACGGATTTAAAAAAGTGTTGCCGCAAATTCAAAAGTTTTCCCAAGTTAAATTCACTACTAATGACTACATTATATTCAACATTCAACGCAGCGTTGATGTTGCATACGAAACTACATATAATAATTGTTCTTGCTATTTGTTTAATTCGATGGCATTGCCATGTAAACATATTTTTAAGGTAAGAGACTATTTGAAGTTAAATCTTTTTGAAGAAAGTTTAGTAGATAAACGGTGAACTTTCAAATAATTATTTTTAAACCTGCCACATGAGATAACTTCAGGCGCAGATAATTGTCATAATGTAATTAGTGTAGTCAGTAAAAATTTGAAGAAGCCTCTTAGTCAACAAGAAAAATACAAAAAACTTTTGTTGAAAGCAAAATTAATTGCATCTGTGGGATCGGAAGCATCTGGAAAAGAATACGAAAGTATTATCAATTCTCTGGATAATGTTGCAACGCTGCTAATTGGATGTAGTTATAATTTAAAATTACAGATAATGACATTATTAACATTGAGAATGACAATACTCCTCCACTAATAGAACAAAAGGCTAACAATGAAAATGAATTATTAGTAGTGAATTTATCTGGTAGTAGTGAGTCTTTTAACGATTGGGAAACTCTAGAACTGAATAATACTTTGTCTGAATCGGTCAAAATATCAGAAAATCTAGATCAGAATTCAGAAATAGTTGAACCCATTGACATTAACTCTAATAATATTGGTATCTTTGTGGTAAAGAGTAATACATATGATTGTACAAGCTCTAAGAATTTTCATACGTGTTATGATATTAATGACACAATTGAAGTTGCCGAATATGTTGATGTTACACCAGTTTCTTTAGATAACTCTTTAAATTCAGTCATTAAAGAAGATAACGCAGTTTCAGAAAATAATTTTAATTTGGCTGATGTTAAAATTGGTCCAATATTAAAAACGAGAGGGCGACCTAGAGGTAGCGATGTAACCGCGATTGGTTTGCCTAAAAAACGCAAGCCAAAAAAAGATGTTCCGTTCATTAAATTGCAAAAAATGCAAAGACAAAACATTTTACTTAGTTATATTCTGAAGGATGTAGAAAATCTTAAAAAAGTTGTCAATATGGAAGATATTTTGGAACCTGAAAAAATTGATTTAAGAATCGGATATGCAAATTTAACTATAATAAAGCCATTTTTCTCAAAGGAATGTTGGTCTAAAATTCAAAAAATAAAATTGAAAAAGAAAGATGCATTGCGGTTATGTGTTTATTGCGGTAAACACATTTTAGTAACCGATGCTAGCATTGAGTGCAGTTTTTGTTTGAAGTGGGCACATCTGAATTGTACGGGTTTAAAAAGTGTTCCTTCAATTTTTAAATGTTTAGAATGTTAAAATATTTTATGTATTTTAAATTAATGATATTTCAAATAGATCTCGAGTTATAAAAGTTATAATCGTTTAATTTTTTTAAAATAATAAGAATATGGAATAATATGTGATGTTACAAACTTATAGAGTATTTTATTATTTATACCGATATATAATATATTAGTTGAAATATTTATGCAATAAATATTATAATAGTGTAATCTTAAACAATAACAGTTTGTGATATTCCAGAGTATTTAAAACGTTTATTTTATACAAAGTGAATCATTTTTTTGTAGCAGGACTTTATCAGTTGACAGGAAGACCATTCTTTAGCAAAAACATTTTATATAATCATGGCTGGTAAATGCGTCGTTTGTGAGATACAGGGTGTTGAAATTATTTTTAATTTCAGTTTCAGTTTAATATTCTAAAAGAAAAAAGAAAAAATATTTTTTGAATAAAAATACCCACAAGTAACTCAATATCTACGCCACTGGAAATATTGAAGAAAAGATTTTAAACGTTAAACTATTGGTCTTCAAGTACTTCAACTTTCACCAGATTTTCTTAATTATATTTTAAACAAAACTTTTTTTATTGAAGAAAAACTGAAAACTAAAATTAATTTGAACACCCTGTATCTCACGAACTTTTCACAACACTCAATCTCGCAACACAAATGTTTTTAGCTATCTATGGTCTTCTATCAACAACTTCTAAAAATGGTCTTCCTATCAACTGGTAAAGTCCTGCTACAAAAAACTGATTCACCATGAATATCGATAACTAATACGTATTATATATTAGAATAGTTTATGTTGTGTATTGGTACGATAGCTATTGGAACGCCACCTACCGGCGGGAAGACCAAGTTGGGCGACACGACCGGGCAGGTGCCGGCTAGATAGAGCAGAAGGCAACGAACCATGCTGTGGTTCGGGCTGGAATATGTTTTACAAAATAAATTCTTAAACAGTTTGTGGCATACTTTATTATCCTACTGGAAACACAACAGAATTGGCGACGAGAATTTGGAAAATTGGCGACCTACTGGAAACACAACAGAATTGGCGACGAGGAGTGTTCATCGGGTGTGTAGTCAAGTACAGTGATGTACAGTAAAGATAATAAACGGTACACTAACGTCGGATAAGTGCAACAAACAAGAACATGGCGTTAATCGGAAGTATAGAGCAATTCAACTCGGAAACTAATTTCGACAATTACCTGGAACGAATGCGGCAATTTTTCATTGTCAACGAAATTCCAAAGCAGAGGAAAGTGCCGATGTTTATCACGCTCATTGGTCCAGTGGCGTACGGGGTACTTAAAGACTCAGTCAGTCCAGATAGCCCCAACACGAAGTCGTTCGAGCAGATTACCACGGCATTGCAGAGTCACTACAGTCCCAAGAAATTAGTCATTGCCGAACGTTATAAATTCGATGGAACAAAACAACAAATTGGAGAAAGTGTGAGTAAATTCATAGTTCGTTTAAGAAGCGCGGCCAGCACGTGTAACTTTGGGGCCTTTCTAAATGAAGCCTTGAGAGATAGATTTGTCTTCGGCCTGACGTCATCAGCCATCCAACAAAAGCTACTATCGAAAGACTACACATTTGAAAATGCTTGTAGACAGGCCCTCACAATGGAAATGACTCAAGAACAGTCCAAGCTAATTCACACCGAGTCGGTGAATGCCATTACTACAAGTAAACCTAGCCAACGGCCAAATCCAGCCGTAACAGTACATCCTGTGAAATAAGAGGGATGGAAAAATAAGGCAAGAAGTGGGGAAGCGTGCGTTCGATGTGGCAGAGTCCACATCTATCTCTCTCTGTCCCTCTACAATAAAACAATTAAAACAAAACTAAAACGAACGTACAGAACAAGTATATCTTCATTAGTGTTTACAATATGCGCTTTAAATCTAGGGTGAGTTTTATCACGTGCTCTAGTTTTATGATATGCTAGGATTCCGGGGTTATATGAAAGAGGTTCTTCTCTATTTTGATTACGTTTTTCTAAAATTATTTCTTTTTCTTGAGATATGTTTGCATTGAGCTGTTTATAAATTTCTTTTGTCCGTTCTTTGTGTTCGGTCATATAATTTGTATACATTTGACTCGTAATATTAATATCAAAAGGAGAATTTGGATCAAGATGACCATTTATAATGTCAATGGGCCGATGTTTAGTGACAGAGTGTATTGAATGATTATATCCAAGTATTGCGTATGGCATTTGGTCAAGTATATTTAGTTCTTTTCGTGTTTGTATTCGTGTAAGTATTCTCAAATGCTCGGTTATTGTCGAATGAAATCTTTCTATTGCACTATTTGAATTTGGGTTCAGTGGAGTCGTATAATGAATTTCGATTTTATGTAGTTCGGTAAAATCTTTAATTATATTAAACTTCAATAGTTCTTGATTCATTTCACAAATTAGTAGTGATTTTTAATAAATATAAAAATCGTACACAAAGTTCTACTAAAAATAGTTTTATTTTGGCAGACTAGTTTCGATTATTTTAAATAATCATTCTCAATGCCTAAAAATGTTACAAAATAAACAATATAATCAATAAATTTGAGAATATGGAATATGGAAATTTTGAACATTTTTTGAGAATATGGATGATTTGAATTATATGGAATAATACAATCTGTTGTTGTGGGTTTTCTATAAATTTCAAATTTAAAACCAGAAATATTTTTTAAAACTAAAATATCCAGGAAAGGAAGTTTGTTATTTTGTTCAATTTCTAAAGTAAATTTAATTTTTGAATGTATTGAGTTTAAATAATCTAAAAATTCATTTAATTCATCTAAAGTACCATCAAAAAGAGATAACCCAGCTAGCAAACTGACGTATTAATTACGTTTATTTCAGGTCATAATTCGTCTACGACGTCTTATGACTAATGTGGTACGTCTTTTAAACTTCTAAAATATAACCAATCATCGACGTCATTTAAATTACGTCCGGTGTACGTTGTAACTACGTTATTAATGTTTTTAAATTTATTTATATTAATTTTATACAAATTTAGTCACCATTAAATATTATGCTTTTTAAGTGAACTGATTTTAAAGATTTGTAAATAAATTGTTAAGCTAATTGTCTTGCTAGAAAAAATAGCAGGTTAAGCAGATAAAATAGTATTTTAAGTATATTATACATGAAAATATACAATTAACACTTTTAACTTATGTGCATAATCACTTAATTCAGATCAACAATAGTTTATAAAATATTTTGTAAACTTTAATTGCTTTCAGATAAAATTTAGTTTATAATAAAACTTAAAAATTGGCGCCGTCAAATTGCTTTAGTTGATTGGTGGGGGCATTGGCAGAAAATGTACCTACAACTCTGTACCTACACGGCAAACGACTGGCCGTTGTTTTACCGTCCTTTATTTTGATTAAACTGTTCAATTGTTGCATGAGTTTTATCTGGATTTTAGTCAAAGATTGAATTGATATTGTGATGTGAACTAATTATTGTGCGTGGGTGTTTAGTTACATCATTTTGTACTTACAAAATGTATGTAGGAGTGGAATTTGAGGATGCCGGGGACGATGGCGCTTTGGCAGTTATTAATAGAAAATGGCTGACTCCACGAAAAAAGGAAGTATTCTGGCCGCCCTACAAACAACAACATTTATTTAACAAGGCATTAAAGAAAGCAGAAGACCCTGTGGAAGGTGAATGGAAAATTTATAAAATTACTCGCAGATTTTTTGAGACAGGTACGTACATGCGTAAATTAATTTTAGGTTATATTTCTATTCATTATACGTGCGATCTTAAAACTCAACTATTTAGTGTAAATTTGTATTTTTTTATTAACTAATTAAACAGCTAGCGTTAAAACTCTAAAATATCAACACAGTTTTAAATTTGCCCTTGTAAAAATCTACCATATAAATCTAACGAATTAAAAAATTGAAGTTTTGTATATTAAATTTGTTGCAGACAATTTAGAAAAAGCGCAACAAAAAATAAAGAAAGCAGAGGTTACAAGCGACCTGCAAACAGATGCGGATGAAGAAAGACTACTTCCGTTGAAGCGCAAACGTGTTCGTCCACAGAAGTTGCATTGGGACGAAGATCTTGAAGAGAGTGAAGAAGAAAATTTATCGCAAACCGCCAATAAGTTAACAAGACCTCCAAGATTGGTTAATAATACACGTAAGGCTATAAAATTGGCAAATAAATTTGTTCATAATACATGTAAATTGTGTAAATTCGGACCTTTCATCCAATAAAACGACATTATTATCAGATTAAAAAGTTTTGACCCTCGAGTTTAAAAACCACAATTTTTCAAACTACAGAATATACCATTAAGAAATTTATTTAAAATGAAAATAAAGTATTTTTAAATAATATATATAATGAACTTAATGTTGCAACTTTTAATTTTATTACTAAAATTATGTGAATTAGAACCCTTTTAAGATTTACTAATTTTACACTGGAGGGTCAAAACTTTTTAATCCGATAGTAGCTGCTTCGTCTTGCAGAAACTTAAGTTCACCATCTAATGGTAATTATAAAGTTAATTTGTATAGTATACAGAGTATTCTTGAAGGGGGTCATAATAGGAAAAACTTTTTATTGAGTGTCAAAATCTAATATTATTTAATTTATAGAACACGAGACTGGAACAGACTATGATGATGATTATGTCAATTCTGCTGGCGGGCATACACCTAATTCAATAATATCAGAAACTAGACAAGCTAATAAAACTTGTAAGTATAATTGAATAAAAATTACAGTACTAATAATAAGTATTTAATGAAAACAGCACCAAGGCACCTATTTAAGAATAGAACTTTCCATAAACAAAAAATGTAAAGAAATGTTTTTTTGTGCACTACAAAATTGTTATTTTTTTGAATATTTTTTTATCTATCCATACGATAATATCCCATTTTTTATTGCAAGGTGCATTTTTTATCTCTTTTTTTTTCATAAAAATCATATTATTTTGGAATAAAAATGTGTTATTTTTTTTTCAAGATTCAGCTGTTCGTACTGTTTCACCTACACTTTCTGCTGGCAGATATACACCTGGTTCATGTAGTTCGAAAACATCAGAAACTAGACAATCTAATAAAACATGTGAGTTATATTTAAAAT